>OX063269.1:3278341-3618341 GCA_944039245.1 Nebria salina
AGTTAGGTGAAATCCCCTTGGAAGTTTGAAATAAATCCACTTTCACCAATTGATGTTAGATGGATGAAAGAAAAAAATATTCGAAGTGTTGAAAATAAAATTTATGAAATTTATGAAATCTTTCTTACTATTACCCTAAAGTATACGTAGATTAAGTGGGAAATGCAAAGCGAGTTAGGTGAAATCCCCTTGGAAGTTTGAAATAAATCCACTTTCACCAATTGATGTTAGATGGATGAAAGAAAAAATATTCTAAGTGTTGAAAATAAAATTTATGACAATTATGAAATTTTTTTTACTAATATCCTAAAGTGTACCTAGATTAAGGGAGAAATGCAAAAAAAATTAGGTAAAATACTCTTGGAAGTTTGAAATAAATCCACTTTCACCAATTGATGTTAGATGGATGAAAGAAAAAATATTCCAAGTGTTGAAAATAAAATTTATGAAATTTATGAAATTTTTCTTACTATTTCCCTAAAGTGTACGTAGATTAAGTGAGAAATGCAAAAAGAGTTAGGTGAAATCTCCTTGGAAGTTTGAAATAAATCCACTTTCACCAATTGATGTTAGATGGATGAAAGAAAAAATATTCTAAGTGTTGAAAATAAAATTTATGACAATTATGAAATTTTTTTTACTAATATCCTAAAGTGTACCTAGATTAAGGGAGAAATGCAAAAAAAATTAGGTAAAATACTCTTGGAAGTTTGAAATAAATCCACTTTCACCAATTGATGTTAGATCGATGAAAGAAAAAATATTCTAAGTGTTGAAAATAAAATTTATGACAATTATGAAATTTTTTTTACTAATATCCTAAAGTGTACCTAGATTAAGGGAGAAATGCAAAAAAAATTAGGTAAAATACTCTTGGAAGTTTGAAATAAATCCACTTTCACCAATTGATGTTAGATGGATGAAAGAAAAAATATTCTAAGTGTTGAAAATAAAATTTATGAAATTTATGAAATTTTTCTTACTATAACCCTAAAGTGTACGTAGATTAAGTGAGAAATGCAAAAAGAGTTAGGTGAAATCTCCTTGGAAGTTTGAAATAAATCCACTTTCACCAATTGATGTTAGATGGATGAAAGAAAAAATATTCTAAGTGTTGAAAATAAAATTTATGACAATTATGAAATTTTTTTTACTAATATCCTAAAGTGTACCTAGATTAAGGGAGAAATGCAAAAAAAATTAGGTAAAATACTCTTGGAAGTTTGAAATAAATCCACTTTCACCAATTGATGTTAGATGGATGAAAGAAAAAATATTCTAAGTGTTGAAACTAAAATTTATGACAATTATGAAATTTTTTTTACTAATATCCTAAAGTGTACCTAGATTAAGGGAGAAATGCAAAAAAAATTAGGTAAAATACTCTTGGAAGTTTGAAATAAATCCACTTTCACCAATTGATGTTAGATGGATGAAAGAAAAAATATTCCAAGTGTTGAAAATAAAATTTATGAAATTTATGAAATTTTTCTTACTATTACCCTAAAGTGTACGTAGATTAAGTGAGAAATGCAAAAAGAGTTAGGTGAAATCTCCTTGGAAGTTTGAAATAAATCCACTTTCACCAATTGATGTTAGATGGATGAAAGAAAAAATATTCTAAGTGTTGAAAATAAAATTTATGAAATTTATGAAATTTTTCTTACTATTACCCTAAAGTGAACGTAGATTAAGTGAGAAATGCAAAAAAAAAATTAGGTAAAATACCCTTGGAAGTTTGAAATAAATCCACTTTCACCAATTGATGTTAGATGGATGAAAGAAAAAATATTCTAAGTGTTGAAAATAAAATTTATGACAATTATGAAATTTTTTTTACTAATATCCTAAAGTGTACCTAGATTAAGGGAGAAATGCAAAAAAAATTAGGTGAAAAAGCTCTTGGAAGTTTGAAATAAATCCACTTTCACCAATTGATGTTAGATGGATGAAAGAAAAAATAATCTAAGTGTGGAAAATAAAATTTATGAAATTTATGAAATTTTTCTTACTGTTACCCTTAAGTGAGAACTGCAAAAAAAATTAGGTAAAATACTCTTGGAAGTTTGAAATAAATCCACTTTCACCAATTGATGTTATATGGATGAAAGAAAATATAATCCAAGTGTTGAAAATAAAATTTATGACAATTATAAAATTTTATTTACTAATACCCTAAAGTGTACGTAGATTAAGTGAGAAATGCAGAAAAAATTAGGTTAAATACTGTTGGAAAATTGAAATAAAACCACTTTCACCAATTGATGTTAGATGGATGAAAGAAAATATAATCTAAGTGTTGAAAATAAAATTTATGACAATTATGAAATTTTATTTACTAATACCCTAAAGTGTACGTAGATTAAGTGAGAAATGCAAAAAAAACTAGGTAAAATACCCTTGGAAGTTTGAAATAAATCCACTTTCACTGATTGAATTTCATGCAACCGTGATTAAGAACTAGTTCATGCAACCGTGTTTAAAATCAGCTTTTTCGGTCGAAATTCAGCTATAATTTCCAACTATGCAAAATCCGTACTTTTAATTACACGCCTAAGTCCGCTTTAAAGCAAGGGTGGCAAAAAGTTAGCATGCAACTGTGATTAAGTCCTAGCATGCTTTACCTAGAGACTTTATTGCTACAACGACCGGCAGTAGGGTAGTTCAGCGTGATATTGTTGTGTGTGTGTGTGTGTGTGTGTTGTATTTGGGGCATTATACTATGAGAACCGTGCAGACAAAATTAGGTAAAATATCTTTGGAAGTATGAATTAATTTCACTTTCACTGATTGAAGTACGCTTGGACGAAAGAGAGATAGATTTTAATGTGTTGAAGTTTTTTTATTTTTTTTGGTTTTTTAAATATATTTTTCTTTATTCTCTAGAGTGGTCTTATAGTATGAGAACCGTGCAAATGAAAGACTTTAAGTTTGGAAGTTTAAAATAAATCCACTTTCACGAATTGATGTTCAATGGATGAAAGAAAAAAATATTCGAAGTTTTGAAAATAAAATTTATGAAATTTATGAAATCTTTCTTACTATTACCCTAAAGTATACGTAGATTAAGTGGGAAATGCAAAGCGAGTTAGGTGAAATCCCCTTGGAAGTTTGAAATAAATCCACTTTCACCAATTGATGTTAGATGGATGAAAGAAAAAATATTCTAAGTGTTGAAAATAAAATTTATGACAATTATGAAATTTTTTTTACTAATATCCTAAAGTGTACCTAGATTAAGGGAGAAATGCAAAACAAAATACGTAAAATACTCTTGGAAGTTTGAAATAAATCCACTTTCACCAATTGATGTTAGATGGATGAAAGAAAAAATATTTTAAGTGTTGAAAATAAAATTTATGAAATTTATGAAATTTTTCTTACTATAACCCTAAAGTGTACGTAGATTAAGTGAGAAATGCAAAAAGAGTTAGGTGAAATCTCCTTGGAAGTTTGAAATAAATCCACTTTCACCAATTGATGTTAGATGGATGAAAGAAAAAATATTCTAAGTGTTGAAAATAAAATTTATGACAATTATGAAATTTTTTTACTAATATCCTAAAGTGTACCTAGATTAAGGGAGAAATGCAAAAAAAATTAGGTAAAATACTCTTGGAAGTTTGAAATAAATCCACTTTCACCAATTGATGTTAGATGGATGAAAGAAAAAATATTCTAAGTGTTGAAAATAAAATTTATGACAATTATGAAATTTTTTTTACTAATATCCTAAAGTGTACCTAGATTAAGGGAGAAATGCAAAAAAAATTAGGTAAAATACTCTTGGAAGTTTGAAATAAATCCACTTTCACCAATTGATGTTAGATGGATGAAAGAAAAAATATTCCAAGTGTTGAAAATAAAATTTATGAAATTTATGAAATTTTTCTTACTATTACCCTAAAGTGTACGTAGATTAAGTGAGAAATGCAAAAAGAGTTAGGTGAAATCTCCTTGGAAGTTTGAAATAAATCCACTTTCACCAATTGATGTTAGATGGATGAAAGAAAAAATATTCCAAGTGTTGAAAATAAAATTTATGAAATTTATGAAATTTTTCTTACTATTACCCTAAAGTGAACGTAGATTAAGTGAGAAATGCAAAAAAAAAATTAGGTAAAATACCCTTGGAAGTTTGAAATTAATCCACTTTCACCAATTGATGTTAGATGGATGAAAGAAAAAATATTCTAAGTGTTGAAAATAAAATTTATGACAATTATGAAATTTTTTTTACTAATATCCTAAAGTGTACCTAGATTAAGGGAGAAATGCAAAAAAAATTAGGTGAAAAAGCTCTTGGAAGTTTGAATTAAATCCACTTTCACCAATTGATGTTAGATGGATGAAAGAAAAAATAATCTAAGTGTGGAAAATAAAATTTATGAAATTTATGAAATTTTTCTTACTGTTACCCTTAAGTGAGAACTGCAAAAAAAATTAGGTAAAATACTCTTGGAAGTTTGAAATAAATCCACTTTCACCAATTGATGTTATATGGATGAAAGAAAATATAATCCAAGTGTTGAAAATAAAATTTATGACAATTATAAAATTTTATTTACTAATACCCTAAAGTGTACGTAGATTAAGTGAGAAATGCAGAAAAAATTAGGTTAAATACTGTTGGAAAATTGAAATAAAACCACTTTCACCAATTGATGTTAGATGGATGAAAGAAAATATAATCTAAGTGTTGAAAATAAAATTTATGACAATTATGAAATTTTATTTACTAATACCCTAAAGTGTACGTAGATTAAGTGAGAAATGCAAAAAAAACTAGGTAAAATACCCTTGGAAGTTTGAAATAAATCCACTTTCACTGATTGAATTTCATGCAACCGTGATTAAGAACTAGTTCATGCAACCGTGTTTAAAATCAGCTTTTTCGGTCGAAATTCAGCTATAATTTCCAACTATGCAAAATCCGTACTTTTAATTACACGCCTAAGTCCGCTTTAAAACAAGGGTGGCAAAAAGTTAGCATGCAACTGTGATTAAGTCCTAGCATGCTTTACCTAGAGACTTTATTGCTACAACGACCGGCAGTAGGGTAGTTCAGCGTGATATTGTTGTGTGTGTGTGTGTGTGTGTGTTGTATTTGGGGCATTATACTATGAGAACCGTGCAGACAAAATTAGGTAAAATATCTTTGGAAGTATGAATTAATTTCACTTTCACTGATTGAAGTACGCTTGGACGAAAGAGAGATAGATTTTAATGTGTTGAAGTTTTTTTATTTTTTTTGGTTTTTTAAATATATTTTTCTTTATTCTCTAGAGTGGTCTTATAGTATGAGAACCGTGCAAATGAAAGACTTTAAGTTTGGAAGTTTAAAATAAATCCACTTTCACGAATTGATGTTCAATGGATGAAAGAAAAAAATATTCGAAGTTTTGAAAATAAAATTTATGAAATTTATGAAATCTTTCTTACTATTACCCTAAAGTATACGTAGATTAAGTGGGAAATGCAAAGCGAGTTAGGTGAAATCCCCTTGGAAGTTTGAAATAAATCCACTTTCACCAATTGATGTTAGATGGATGAAAGAAAAAATATTCTAAGTGTTGAAAATAAAATTTATGACAATTATGAAATTTTTTTTACTAATATCCTAAAGTGTACCTAGATTAAGGGAGAAATGCAAAACAAAATACGTAAAATACTCTTGGAAGTTTGAAATAAATCCACTTTCACCAATTGATGTTAGATGGATGAAAGAAAAAATATTTTAAGTGTTGAAAATAAAATTTATGAAATTTATGAAATTTTTCTTACTATAACCCTAAAGTGTACGTAGATTAAGTGAGAAATGCAAAAAGAGTTAGGTGAAATCTCCTTGGAAGTTTGAAATAAATCCACTTTCACCAATTGATGTTAGATGGATGAAAGAAAAAATATTCTAAGTGTTGAAAATAAAATTTATGACAATTATGAAATTTTTTTTACTAATATCCTAAAGTGTACCTAGATTAAGGGAGAAATGCAAAAAAAATTAGGTAAAATACTCTTGGAAGTTTGAAATAAATCCACTTTCACCAATTGATGTTAGATGGATGAAAGAAAAAATATTCTAAGTGTTGAAAATAAAATTTATGACAATTATGAAATTTTTTTTACTAATATCCTAAAGTGTACCTAGATTAAGGGAGAAATGCAAAAAAAATTAGGTAAAATACTCTTGGAAGTTTGAAATAAATCCACTTTCACCAATTGATGTTAGATGGATGAAAGAAAAAATATTCCAAGTGTTGAAAATAAAATTTATGAAATTTATGAAATTTTTCTTACTATTACCCTAAAGTGTACGTAGATTAAGTGAGAAATGCAAAAAGAGTTAGGTGAAATCTCCTTGGAAGTTTGAAATAAATCCACTTTCACCAATTGATGTTAGATGGATGAAAGAAAAAATATTCTAAGTGTTGAAAATAAAATTTATGAAATTTATGAAATTTTTCTTACTATTACCCTAAAGTGAACGTAGATTAAGTGAGAAATGCAAAAAAAAAATTAGGTAAAATACCCTTGGAAGTTTGAAATTAATCCACTTTCACCAATTGATGTTAGATGGATGAAAGAAAAAATATTCTAAGTGTTGAAAATAAAATTTATGACAATTATGAAATTTTTTTTACTAATATCCTAAAGTGTACCTAGATTAAGGGAGAAATGCAAAAAAAATTAGGTGAAAAAGCTCTTGGAAGTTTGAATTAAATCCACTTTCACCAATTGATGTTAGATGGATGAAAGAAAAAATAATCTAAGTGTGGAAAATAAAATTTATGAAATTTATGAAATTTTTCTTACTGTTACCCTTAAGTGAGAACTGCAAAAAAAATTAGGTAAAATACTCTTGGAAGTTTGAAATAAATCCACTTTCACCAATTGATGTTATATGGATGAAAGAAAATATAATCCAAGTGTTGAAAATAAAATTTATGACAATTATAAAATTTTATTTACTAATACCCTAAAGTGTACGTAGATTAAGTGAGAAATGCAGAAAAAATTAGGTTAAATACTGTTGGAAAATTGAAATAAAACCACTTTCACCAATTGATGTTAGATGGATGAAAGAAAATATAATCTAAGTGTTGAAAATAAAATTTATGACAATTATGAAATTTTATTTACTAATACCCTAAAGTGTACGTAGATTAAGTGAGAAATGCAAAAAAAACTAGGTAAAATACCCTTGGAAGTTTGAAATAAATCCACTTTCACTGATTGAATTTCATGCAACCGTGATTAAGAACTAGTTCATGCAACCGTGTTTAAAATCAGCTTTTTCGGTCGAAATTCAGCTATAATTTCCAACTATGCAAAATCCGTACTTTTAATTACACGCCTAAGTCCGCTTTAAAGCAAGGGTGGCAAAAAGTTAGCATGCAACTGTGATTAAGTCCTAGCATGCTTTACCTAGAGACTTTATTGCTACAACGACCGGCAGTAGGGTAGTTCAGCGTGATATTGTTGTGTGTGTGTGTGTGTGTGTGTTGTATTTGGGGCATTATACTATGAGAACCGTGCAGACAAAATTAGGTAAAATATCTTTGGAAGTATGAATTAATTTCACTTTCACTGATTGAAGTACGCTTGGACGAAAGAGAGATAGATTTTAATGTGTTGAAGTTTTTTTATTTTTTTTGGTTTTTTAAATATATTTTTCTTTATTCTCTAGAGTGGTCTTATAGTATGAGAACCGTGCAAATGAAAGACTTTAAGTTTGGAAGTTTAAAATAAATCCACTTTCACGAATTGATGTTCAATGGATGAAAGAAAAAAATATTCGAAGTTTTGAAAATAAAATTTATGAAATTTATGAAATCTTTCTTACTATTACCCTAAAGTATACGTAGATTAAGTGGGAAATGCAAAGCGAGTTAGGTGAAATCCCCTTGGAAGTTTGAAATAAATCCACTTTCACCAATTGATGTTAGATGGATGAAAGAAAAAATATTCTAAGTGTTGAAAATAAAATTTATGACAATTATGAAATTTTTTTTACTAATATCCTAAAGTGTACCTAGATTAAGGGAGAAATGCAAAACAAAATACGTAAAATACTCTTGGAAGTTTGAAATAAATCCACTTTCACCAATTGATGTTAGATGGATGAAAGAAAAAATATTTTAAGTGTTGAAAATAAAATTTATGAAATTTATGAAATTTTTCTTACTATTACCCTAAAGTGTACGTAGATTAAGTGAGAAATGCAAAAAGAGTTAGGTGAAATCTCCTTGGAAGTTTGAAATAAATCCACTTTCACCAATTGATGTTAGATGGATGAAAGAAAAAATATTCTAAGTGTTGAAAATAAAATTTATGACAATTATGAAATTTTTTTTACTAATATCCTAAAGTGTACCTAGATTAAGGGAGAAATGCAAAAAAAATTAGGTAAAATACTCTTGGAAGTTTGAAATAAATCCACTTTCACCAATTGATGTTAGATGGATGAAAGAAAAAATATTCTAAGTGTTGAAAATAAAATTTATGACAATTATGAAATTTTTTTTACTAATATCCTAAAGTGTACCTAGATTAAGGGAGAAATGCAAAAAAAATTAGGTAAAATACTCTTGGAAGTTTGAAATAAATCCACTTTCACCAATTGATGTTAGATGGATGAAAGAAAAAATATTCCAAGTGTTGAAAATAAAATTTATGAAATTTATGAAATTTTTCTTACTATTACCCTAAAGTGTACGTAGATTAAGTGAGAAATGCAAAAAGAGTTAGGTGAAATCTCCTTGGAAGTTTGAAATAAATCCACTTTCACCAATTGATGTTAGATGGATGAAAGAAAAAATATTCTAAGTGTTGAAAATAAAATTTATGAAATTTATGAAATTTTTCTTACTATTACCCTAAAGTGAACGTAGATTAAGTGAGAAATGCAAAAAAAAAATTAGGTAAAATACCCTTGGAAGTTTGAAATAAATCCACTTTCACCAATTGATGTTAGATGGATGAAAGAAAAAATATTCTAAGTGTTGAAAATAAAATTTATGACAATTATGAAATTTTTTTTACTAATATCCTAAAGTGTACCTAGATTAAGGGAGAAATGCAAAAAAAATTAGGTGAAAAAGCTCTTGGAAGTTTGAATTAAATCCACTTTCACCAATTGATGTTAGATGGATGAAAGAAAAAATAATCTAAGTGTGGAAAATAAAATTTATGAAATTTATGAAATTTTTCTTACTGTTACCCTTAAGTGAGAACTGCAAAAAAAATTAGGTACAATACTCTTGGAAGTTTGAAATAAATCCACTTTCACCAATTGATGTTATATGGATGAAAGAAAATATAATCCAAGTGTTGAAAATAAAATTTATGACAATTATAAAATTTTATTTACTAATACCCTAAAGTGTACGTAGATTAAGTGAGAAATGCAGAAAAAATTAGGTTAAATACTGTTGGAAAATTGAAATAAAACCACTTTCACCAATTGATGTTAGATGGATGAAAGAAAATATAATCTAAGTGTTGAAAATAAAATTTATGACAATTATGAAATTTTATTTACTAATACCCTAAAGTGTACGTAGATTAAGTGAGAAATGCAAAAAAAACTAGGTAAAATACCCTTGGAAGTTTGAAATAAATCCACTTTCACTGATTGAATTTCATGCAACCGTGATTAAGAACTAGTTCATGCAACCGTGTTTAAAATCAGCTTTTTCGGTCGAAATTCAGCTATAATTTCCAACTATGCAAAATCCGTACTTTTAATTACACGCCTAAGTCCGCTTTAAAGCAAGGGTGGCAAAAAGTTAGCATGCAACTGTGATTAAGTCCTAGCATGCTTTACCTAGAGACTTTATTGCTACAACGACCGGCAGTAGGGTAGTTCAGCGTGATATTGTTGTGTGTGTGTGTGTGTGTGTGTGTTGTATTTGGGGCATTATACTATGAGAACCGTGCAGACAAAATTAGGTAAAATATCTTTGGAAGTATGAATTAATTTCACTTTCACTGATTGAAGTACGCTTGGACGAAAGAGAGATAGATTTTAATGTGTTGAAGTTTTTTATTTTTTTTGGTTTTTTAAATATATTTTTCTTTATTCTCTAGAGTGGTCTTATAGTATGAGAACCGTGCAAATGAAAGACTTTAAGTTTGGAAGTTTAAAATAAATCCACTTTCACGAATTGATGTTCAATGGATGAAAGAAAAAAATATTCGAAGTGTTGAAAATAAAATTTATGAAATTTATGAAATCTTTCTTACTATTACCCTAAAGTATACGTAGATTAAGTGGGAAATGCAAAGCGAGTTAGGTGAAATCCCCTTGGAAGTTTGAAATAAATCCACTTTCACCAATTGATGTTAGATGGATGAAAGAAAAAATATTCTAAGTGTTGAAAATAAAATTTATGACAATTATGAAATTTTTTTTACTAATATCCTAAAGTGTACCTAGATTAAGGGAGAAATGCAAAACAAAATACGTAAAATACTCTTGGAAGTTTGAAATAAATCCACTTTCACCAATTGATGTTAGATGGATGAAAGAAAAAATATTTTAAGTGTTGAAAATAAAATTTATGAAATTTATGAAATTTTTCTTACTATTACCGTAAAGTGTAAGTAGATTAAGTGAGAAATGCAAAAAAAATTAGGTAAAATACTCTTGGAAGTTTGAAATAAATCTACTTTCACCAATTGATGTTAGATGAATGAAAGAAAAAATATTCTAAGTGTTGAAAATAAAATTTATGAAATTTATGAAATTTTCCTTACTATTACCCTTAAGTGTACGTAGATTAAGTGAGAAATGCAAAATGAGTTAGGTGAAATCCCCTTGGAAGTTTGAAATAAATCCACTTTCACCAATTGATGTTAGATGGATGAAAGAAAAAAATATTCTAAGTGTTGAAAATAAAATTTATGAAATTTATGAAATTTTTCTTACTATTACCCTAAAGTGTACGTAGATTAAGTGAGAAATGCAAAGCGAGTTAGGTGAAATCCCCTTGGAAGTTTGAAATAAATCCACTTTCACCAATTGATATTAGATGGATGAAAGAAAAAATATTCTAAGTGTTGAAAATAAAATTTATGACAATTATGAAATTTTTTTTACTAATATCCTAAAGTGTACCTAGATTAAGGGAGAAATGCAAAACAAAATACGTAAAATACTCTTGGAAGTTTGAAATAAATCCACTTTCACCAATTGATGTTAGATGGATGAAAGAAAAAATATTTTAAGTGTTGAAAATAAAATTTATGAAATTTATGAAATTTTTCTTACTATTACCCTAAAGTGTACGTAGATTAAGTGAGAAATGCAAAAAGAGTTAGGTGAAATCTCCTTGGAAGATTGAAATAAATCCACTTTCACCAATTGATGTTAGATGGATGAAAGAAAAAATATTCTAAGTGTTGAAAATAAAATTTATGACAATTATGAAATTTTTTTTACTAATATCCTAAAGTGTACCTAGATTAAGGGAGAAATGCAAAAAAAAATTAGGTAAAATACCCTTAGAAGTTTGAAATAAATCCGCTTTCACCAATCGTACTTTCACCGATTGATGTGCTAAAGATGAAAGAAAAAAATTTCAAAGTGTTGAAAAAATTTATTTTGGAACTTATTAATTTTTTTTTTACTAATGCCCTAGAGGAGTATAAGGTTAAGAGAGAAATGCAAAAAAAATTAGGTAAAATACTCTTGGAAGTTTGAAATAAATCCACTTTCACCAATTGATGTTAGATGGATGAAAGAAAAAATATTCTAAGTGTTGAAAATTAAATTTATGAAATTTATGAAATTTTTCTTACTATTACCCTAAAGTGTACGTAGATTAAGTGAGAAATGCAAAAAGAGTTAGGTGAAATCTCCTTGGAAGTTTGAAATAAATCCACTTTCACCAATTGATGTTAGATGGATGAAAGAAAAAATATTCTAAGTGTTGAAAATAAAATTTATGAAATTTATGAAATTTTTCTTACTATTACCCTAAAGTGTACGTAGATTAAGTGAGAAATGCAAAAAAAAATTAGGTAAAATACCCTTAGAAGTTTGAAATAAATCCGCTTTCACCAATCGTACTTTCACCGATTGATGTGCTAAAGATGAAAGAAAAAAAATTTCAAAGTGTTGAAAAAATTTATTTTGGAACTTATTAATTTTTTTTTTACTAATGCCCTAGAGGAGTATAAGGTTAAGAGAGAAATGCAAAAAAAATTAGGTAAAATACCCTTGGAAATTTGAAATAAATCCACTTTCACCTATCGTACTTTCACCGATTGATGTGCTAAAGATGAAAGAAAAAAATTTCAAAGTGTTGAAAAAATTTATTTTGGAAATTATTAATTTTTTTTTACTAATGCCCTAGAGGAGTATAAGGTTAAGAGAGAAATGCAAAAAAAATTAGGTAAAATACCCTTGGAAATTTGAAATAAATCCACTTTCACCTATCGTACTTTCACCGATTGATGTGCTAAAGATGAAAGAAAAAAATTTCAAAGTGTTGAAAAAATTTATTTTGGAAATTATTAAATTTTTTTTACTAATGCCCTAGAGGAGTATAAGGTTAAGAGAGAAATGCAAAAAAAATTACGTAAAATACCCTTGGAAGTTTGAAATAAATCCACTTTCACCTATCGTACTTTCACCGATTGATGTGTGATTGGTGATACAAAAATTTTTTCTAAGTTTTTCGAAAAATAATTTTGAAATAAATAAATTATTTTTAATACAACGTAAAGGACACCCATTGATTTAGAATAAAGTAAAAAAAACTAGGTAAAATTTCCTTGGTACAGGAAAAAACGTCTACTTTCATCGATCGCACTATTTCAAAAAGGTCGTTTTTCGGGACCACGCAGCCCATGCAAGGATGGCGGAAAGTGCACCGTCGCTTCCGGCCAACAATATCGCGGTCGGACTTTTTTCAAATTAGGTCTGTCAAGGGTACCAAAATGACTTTAGGAGAGCAGAATCAGAAAAATTCATTTTTCTGATTTTGAAAGAGGAAACCAAATATGTTATCAAATTTTGTCTACGGCCACTAAAACTCGAGATACAGACCTTTTGTGTGATATTTTCGTGTAATGCAAACTTTACAATCGCACGATGGTCACATTTCGTATCCGTATTGTTTCGGGCAAGCGACCATCTCTCCCACTGATCGCTTGTCGGGTATAGTTAAAAAAATTTTGAGACAAAAAAAAAAATTTTTTTTTTCACAAAATCTCAAAATTTTCAAAAGCCATTGTATTAAACCGGGCTTGCTCACAGGGTTTCTACTAGGCTCGTTTCTTAGTTCTGTGTGAACTATAGGCCGAACCATGACATGTTGGAACTAAAATAGATAAAACACAGTCGTTGTCGTGTACATCATACTACCAGATTACGTTGGATCTATCGTTTCTTGCGGCTCACTGTGTGTCTTACTAAATATATATACGTCTCTGCAACGGTTAAAGCGGCAAGTGTTCGTGACATTTACAATAATGTAGACTAGGGCGCATTAGCACTGTCGACTCACACGTGTTTGCCAATAAAAACCTGACCAGTTGACTAATATATAGTAAATAGCACGACGCTAGAACGAGACATCGTTCCTCTGATTTGTTTTGTGATTGTAACCGTACACTACTGAAATGTTTTAAGATTATGGTACAAAAAGTACGCGAGGCTCTCACACGTCTATTTAGAAGGGGATTGATTGATAGATAGATAGATAGACAGGCAAGTGTGTAGAGACCTCAATAAATGAAATGGGCATACAGATGTTGAAAGGAAAAACGCAGTCGTTGTCGTGTACATCATACTACCAGATTATGTTCGATCTATCGTTTCTTGCGGCTCACTGTGTGTCTTACTAAATATATATATACGTCTCTGCAACGGTTAAAGCGGCAAGTGTTCGTGACATTTACAATAATGTAGACTAGGGCGCATTAGCACTGTCGACTCAAACGTGTTTGCCAATAAAAACCTGACCAGTTGACTAATATAGTAAATAACACGGCGCTAGAACGAGACATCATTCCTCTTATTTGTTGTGTGATTGTTACCGTACACTACTGAAATGTTATAAGATTATAGTACAAAAAGTACGCGAGGCTCTCACACGTCTATGTTACAAGCTTTATAGATAGACAGGCCAGTGTGTAGAGAGACCTCAATAAATGAAGTGGGCATACAGATGTTGAAAGGAAAAACGCAGTCGTTGTCGTGTACATCATACTACCAGATTATGTTCTATCTATCGTTTCTTGCGGCTCACTGTGTGTCTTACTAAATATATATATACGTCTCTGCAACGGTTAAAGCGGCAAGTGTTCGTGACATTTACAATAGTGTAGACTAGGGCGCATTAGCACTGTCGACTCACGCGTGTTTGCCAATAAAAACCTGACCAGTTGACTAATATAGTAAATAACACGGCGCTAGAACGAGACATCGTTCCTCTTATTTCTTGTGTGATTGATACCGTACACTACTGAAATGTTTTAAGATTATAGTACAAAAAGTACGCGAAGCTCTCACACGTCTATGTAACAAGCTTTATAGATAGACAGGCCAGTGTGTGTATATCGTAGCAGGACGGTGTACACAACACATAAGATAAAAATTATACATAAATAAATATGTATATTATATATGTGTATATAAATATAAAAATTGTTGCTATGACCAATATCGGACGCCCGTGGCAACTCTAACAAGTATTGGTGCTCTGAGTACGACAGTAGTGTTAGTGTTTGTTTGTGCAGGGAAAAGAATACTGTGTGTGTATCTATCTATCTCTTGGAGTTTTGCTTCAAATCTCCTTACTCAACCACATTTCTTAAACGACACATTTAGAGTAGAGTTGTAAGAGAATTAGACAGGACACTTAAGTGACTCTCTTGGATACAAACAACGCTGAGGTTATAATCAGTCATTAAAAGTTTTCGTCAGCAAGGTGGTTGCCGATTCCATTACATTTCTACTGAATAATAAATGAATTACACATAAAAATGAAGAGAAAAATAAAGAAATTCAGGAAGAAAAGGCTGACTTTTGAGGAAAACTCGAATAGTGTTGAGTTTTCATCCTCGGTTTGCTCTTAACCCACCCATGTCTGTCTTTGGGTTTACGAGCATTTCAAACCGCCTCATTGTCAATCGACATAGCGCTTGGCTCTGAGTCGTAGGCATAAATATATGTATCCTGTTCTGGCAGAACAGGAGCTGGAGATGGAATTATATTTGAAGAACGCAAGATGGCTTCGGTTTGTGATGTACCTGACAGAACAGTTACCATCAGTAGAAGGTGGTGTTATGTAAAAATGGGTTTGCTAGTGGGAGACAAAACAGTGCTCATGATGGTACCTAGGTGTGCGAATATGGCTTCTGTTATCATCTTTTTAATTTCCGGGATGAAATGAGCAGCGATATTATTTTCGGATGGAGTTAATCATGCAGGTTTAGCTGCAGCAACTTTAGCGAAATTCACGGCCAGAACCGAAGAATTTTGATGCATAAATGCTGTAGCTTCCGGGAAACTGCATTTAGTCTTATATTTAACAATGGCATACTCCTCTTTGAACTTAGAGCAGTTTCTCGACAGCGGGAGATTGGCGTCTCCACAGTTCACTCATTTTATCGGATCAGTACATAGGTCTTCCTCATGGGATGATTTGCCACTAATGCAAAAATTTTTCTCGTTACATGATTTTGATGAGTGCTAAAATCTAAGACAATTAAAAGATCTCATTGGATTCGGAATGTGTGGCCTGACAGGTAAACCGTACATAGCCACACGAATTAATTCTGGCATTCTGTGAAAAGAGAAAGAAACTATAATGCACGCAGTGTCTTCCACTACGCCATTGATTTTGCGGGTAACTTCGGAAACACCTTGTGTTGAGGTAGATGTGGAATTCGTTTGATATGTCAATTAAGGAGTTAGGCTACCCTAGAGGCGATAAAAATAAGCAAATTATGTGAATTTTTTTCCAGGAAACCTATACAATGGATCGAAATTTTGAAAAATACACTTCATAGTATGCATACTGAACAATGCTATTTAATCCTTGAGGAAAAAAATGATGGCTTCCCAGAATTTTCCCAGTGACGGCTCTTTTTTCAGTCCTTTGAAGCCGGACCAATAGCTCTTGCAATTTCTAAATTAGAATCATGAACTAAACAAATTTAGATTTCATATATAAACAGCTAAAGAAGTGCGTAGGATTTTTTTTCTCATATTAAATTTTGCTAAAGTGCTTTTAAAAAAAAACCGTCGAAAATCGGTAAAAAATCGCTCAAAAATTGCTAATAACAATTAAAACATGCAGCATAAGAAGAAAATCCTACGTACTTCCATGAAGGGAGCAATTATGAATATACAGTTAAATTTTCAAGTAAATTGGTACAGATTTGTCCGAGTTTTCGGTCCGGCCAACTTGAAAAAGGTTGTTACGAGAAAAGCGCGTTTAAATTTTTAAGTAGTAAAGCTGTAGCGTTATTGCGCTCGCATTGAACAGTGGGAGGACCCGCGCTATATTCGAAATTCAGGCTCCTTTTTCCGGAGCATAAAACTTTGGCATATTACTTTCAAGATACTAAAGAATATTTAGGAAAAGGTTTTTTTTTTATAAAAAATACACAGTGTTTAGTTTCACTAATTTAACATTTAATGACGACTAGTTTCACCAACTATGTGGCATCTTCAGGTCTTAACTCTAAACTAAAACTAAGCATCGAGAACTAGGCTATTTATATTTACTTAAAACTAACACTATTTGGGTGGGTTGTCCCCAGAAATCAATGAGCGGTGAACTGTAAAGGTCTAACAAATGTTGGTTTTATTATTCTTACATTTAATTATTTCTGGTGATTCTAGAATTGTCAACTTTTGTCCTTTTTCTTGTAAATGAAGCACTGTAGGTTTATTGGTTTCTGTTAACTTATGTCCAGATGTGATTAGATGGTTTGCAAATGTTGAATCAGATTTGTTTAGTCTATAAGATCTTAAATGTTCTTTGATTCTGATATTAAAGTTGCGTCCTGTTTGACCTATATATACACCTTCACATTCGTCGCACTTTAATTTATATATGCCGGATTTGTTCATGATGTCTGTTTTTTCTTTGTTGTTGCACAGAGTTTTCTTTAAGTTGTTACAGATTTTAAACGCTACTTTAGTTTTATTATATGTTATGTGTTCACCAATAGTATAAGAAATTGTGCCAAAATAAGGTAGTGAGATATAATTAATCGGTTCTTTGTTACAAATTTTGGGGTATAGGAGTGTATTTATATGTTTGTTGTGATGTTTATTTATTATTACTTTTGTATTGTACCCATTTTTTTTAGCAATTTGATGTATGATATCAACCTCTTTTTTGTAAGCTGTTTGCTTAAGTGGTATGTTTACTAATCTATTTGCCATGGAATGAAAAGCTGCTAGTTTATGTTGGAAAGGATGCAAGGACGTGATAGGTATAACTGTATCAGTGTGTGTTGGTTTTCTATATACTTCAAATTCGGGGAATTCATTGTGTAGAATTTTAAGATCTAAAAAGTTTAAAGTTTTATTATCTTCTACTTCTAGTGTGAAATTTATTGTTGGCTTCAGTGTATTTATGAAATCTAAAAATATTGAAAGTTGTCTCATTGTTCCTGACCAGCAAACAATTACATCATCTACATATCTATACCAATATTTAACATGACAGGAATATTTTGAACTAATTATTTTTTGTTCTAAGTGATCCATAAAGATATCTGCGAGCAACGGTGATAGGGGTGATCCCATGGCTAAACCTTGATTTCATTTATAAAATTTGTTGTTAAATTGGAAGTAGTTTTGAGAGATGCATAAATGGAAAAGTTCTAATATTTCATTTCAAGTGTAAAATATTTGAATTTTCATTTGTAAATAACTTTTTATTTCGACGCTTAACAAAACCAAAAGTAATTCTATATCATAAACACATCCTTGGCATGTGTGGCGGCAATGCAACGTATTACAAAATTCTTCCTCTATAACCCTTGAAATTCAGCTCGTACCACAATTACTTAATTTTTCGGCCATTTACGCAATGCTTATATCTCATTTTGCTATTAACCCGGTTTTGAAAAGCGAAAAGGGAAGCTAAAATTTTCCCTTTTCAATGTCACAACTCTATTTGATGAGCACATTTTTTTCAGTGATTTTTGGGAAAATGTAGAACTAAAAGAAAAACGATTAAACGTGATTGTGTGATCTGCTTTATTTTATTTTGTCGTCTCGTATACGAGAACCAATTTTGGGAAATCAGTTGGGGATTTGATCTACATTCGTCGATATAGAGAAGGTATTCTCGCGAGTTATCCCGGATTCGAAACATCGTTTGTTCACCACATTTAAAGCCACCCTCCAACCACGGCTTTTTATTTTATCTTCATTCTTATCTTCATTTTATGTCCACTCCCATTTAATTGAAATTTCTATCAATTACTCGACGATTTCGTGTCGCCCTGCTATTGTTCCAGGTATTGCGTTTGTGATACGCATTATTCGTATTTTGGAGTCACGCTTGGCAGTGAAGGTTGACTTCTATTCCACATTCCGCCTCTCTGGATTATTATCTATTCCGGTTTCTCTTTTGGAGCAGTGAAGTCGTCGTACCCAGCGAACGGACGTAGGGACTAGTCGACCACAGCATTGCGTTGCCTTCTGGTTGCTGCTGCATCCTTTCACCGATTTCTCAGATAAAAGGCACTCTTAATTTACATTCACATCTATTTAATTCAGCATTTCACACCCATTTTTATTTTGTTGTTATTGTGATTCTACATATCTATATATTATTATATCATTTGTACGTATATTGTAATACTCGCCATACCTTAGGGTATCCCAGCAACGGATAGGGCTAAGGATTATGCATCACGACGCCGTATGCGTTATTGCTTCTTAATTGCATCTGTAGCGGCGTATTTGATTAATCAACTGCGATCCCCCCTTAATTTTATTGGTGTATCACCCTACTATGCATCGCACCAGCGAACCCATAGTTCTTTATCGGCATCACATACCCTACGATATATATATATATATATATATATATATATATATATATATATATATATATATATATATATATATTTATTGGTTATAACACTCGCAGCTAGCAATGTACTATCGCAAATATTCCTCGTGGAGGAGCATCCTTGCCTAATCGTTGCACAGATTCATTCAATCGTTCAACAGTGAGTTCGACTTTACCGAATAACAAATTCTATTTCATAAGTAAGTTTATTGTATTACAAATTTATACTCATGTAGGTTTGCAACGATTGGCAAACTCGTATTACAAGTTCTACCGATCCTGGATCGGGAATTGAATTGAACTGAATTTCATTGATTCATTAATCTATTATTAAATCGTTTATGAATTAAATCATATTTAGGCGCTCATTGTTGATATTTTGAAGGAGAAACATCATTTTGTTTGTTAAAATTTTATAGTAGTTTTATGAGTTGTTTAAACATTGTTTATTTATTTATTTGCAATGAACATTAATATATTTATTTCCCACAACCTCCCACTTGATTATATTTGTGACGTTATTGATTTTTATGTAAGTGGAGCGTAGTTCACTTGATATTATATGAAAATATGTTTACAACAGTAATGGAAAAAGTGTCAAAGTTTTAGTTGTTAAAATTTTAGCAAATTTTCTCATTATTTTTCAATCGTATCTTTCTATTTTTGCAAGTTATTACAAGTTAAATAATAATAAAACACTTTTTCGTTTCAAATTGTATATTTAATATATTTATACGTATTTCGGCATTTCGGGCCATTATCAGAATATGTATACAAGGACAAAGTTAAAACAGTACAACATATATAGTATTTTGAGTGTGTTAAGGTCGGTACAAATAAGTGGGATGACAGAATTACCAAGAAAGGATTAAAGCGGCTGTAGAAGCGGCGATGTGTGTTTAGTTCTAGTTGTTTTTCATTAATACTATTTATATTGTACAGTTTTAAATTTGTCCTTGTATGCATAATCTGATGATGGCCTGAAAAGCCGAAATACGTATTAATATATTAAATAAGCAATTTTAAACTTAACAACTATTTTATTATTTTACTCAACATGTTTCAACGAGAGCCAACAGCGATATCAATTGATTTTATTTAATGACCAGAAACCGGGCACTGGAATCCACCGTCAACTGGCTTTTTCGCAGGATTAAAAGAAACGGAGGAACCGTTTTATTTACTAATTTTTGTTTGATTCTATTTTTAATGATTAAAATTGTTATTAAAATTATTACAACCATTGTTGTTATGATTGTTAATCCATGATTAGCGTGAATATCTAATTGAACTTCATGATCTATTTTTTCGAAATGCAAGCTGGAGTTTTTAATTGTTTTCAAATTTTTTATATTTAATTTTGTATTATTGTAATACCTATTGTTGGTTACTGGATTTTTAGAAATAGTAATTATTCCATGTCTTCTTTATTTTTGGTTGTAAAATACCCTATTAATAGTTTAATTTATAACTTTTATTACAATTAACTAAATAAATACCCTTGAGGTTATTTATGATTGTGCCTCCCTTACATTCTAATGTTGTAATATTCAAATATTTAAACATTAATATATAACTATCACCATCACTTAGGTATTCGACGTTGTTTCGTAATTCTACTTCGTAATACGCGCACTGTTAATTTTTACCTTCTTATGCGAAGTATGTGTGGGTGTGTATGTGTGTGCCTGGCTGTGTGTATGTGTGTATTTATTATATATATATATATATATATATATATATATCTACAAAATGGTCTAGCGCTGCATCCCTGTTTGCAGCTTACAAATATTGGCACTGTCCCTATGCCCTGGCATTGATTAATAACCTTTTTCCAATATATGCCAATGGCATACTTCAGTTAAAGCGTATTTCATCCAAGCTACTTGACCAGCGGGGAAGCTCACTTGGCTTGATCCACTTAGTCAATGGCATATTTCAGCCAGGTCCACATGGCCAACATAGAAGCCCACTTGACTTGACCCACTTCTACTCTATAGGTGCGTTCGGTAATTATTCCCGGTGCAGTGTAGTGTGAGTGATGTTATAAAAACACGTGACTACCGTGCACTTCGAGTTTTTCAAAGATATCCGAACGCTTCAATGCGAAAAGTGTAGATATACATATGTCAGTGGAACTGATATAAAAGTAACCTAACAACTTGAATTTATGCATATAAGTTAAATTGTAAATTTTTTACTGTACAAGTATTATGAATTTTTTTTTTTGTTAAATAAAGTATAATAAATAATTTTTCTAATTTAATAGAATTATTTTCCTATTCAGAATATGAACAATAAAATAAAGGCTACGATCATAACATTTGGTTATGATTTATTATTATCTGATACGGATGAAGATAATGATGACAATTTTATATTGGAAAAAGTGGATAACTACGCCGAAAAAACAGTACCTAATTTTAGCGATCAACAATTTCTAATGCATTTTCGAATGTCAACTAATACTTTTGAAAATTTAATACTTAAAATGCATCATTTACAAGAGTCAATTCCCAAAATATTATCTCGTGGTCATCCATCAATTCCGTTAGAAAAGGAATCAATGATTTTGGTTTGGTGTTTGAGCAACATGGAATGTTTTTGGTAAATCACATACCATAGAATACATTACATTGACTCAGAGCGTTGGTACATGTAAGATGTGAATACATCCTTTATAAATTATAAATTATGATTTAGTTCGGTAGCAGACAGATTCGGAGTCAGCAAATCCATTTGCTGGAGTGTCTTATATAGATCTTGTCGTTTGCTGTTAAAAGTAAACAAATATTTTCAAATAATATCTTGGCCATCAGGAGATAGAGCAATTAAAGTAATTAGAGAATTTTCGATGCGAAAAATGCCAGGAAAGTTTAATAAATTACTTTCTTAATATATAATAAAATATATTTAGCTTTTATTTTCACCTCTATAGGTGTGATTGGAGCCATAGATGGATCGCACATTCATATAGTTGCTCCGAAAGAGAATCATAATTCATATGTTAATAGAAAAAGCTATCATTCGATTTTACTGCAAGGTGTCTGTGACAGTAATATGCTATTCACTGACGTATATGCTGGTGAAGCAGGATCTATTCATGATCATACTTTATTTAAAAGATCCGATTTGTATAATAGAATCAAAAACAATTTCCCAATAATAGCCATTTAATAGGTTATCTAGCCTATAAATTAAATGAGAAGCTAATGGTTGGTTTTAAAGATTATGGTAATTTAGCACGTCGTCAAAAAAACTATAATTTAATTTTGAGCAAAAGTCGAGCAGTAATAGAAAATGCTTTCGGCTTACTGAAAGGTAGATTTCGTCGACTGAAATATTTAGAAACAGTTAGATTGGATTTAGTATCATTATTAGTGGTTTCTGCTTGTATTTTACACAACGTATGTTTGCTAAATGGAGATGTACTGCAAGGAGATATTAATATAGAGGGCGAATTACATGCAGAAGAAGAGAATAATCCTAGAAATGATCCTGACTTGGACGAAGAGGCTGACAATGCTAATGCTATACGAAAGAGAAATAATATTGTAAATACTCTTCCAATAGTAATAAATCAATTATTGTTTTATTTTATGAATGAATAAACTTATAATTAAAGAAACAAAAACAGAATTCTACATAAAAATTATAAATTATAAATATTATAAAAAATAAATAATATAAAAACAAAGTAATATGAAAAAAAATTACATTTTGTCGATCATTTTTTCAAAAAGATTCAAGAATCTCTCTTGCTTTGCCATCTTCTCTTGATGTCGTAGTTCGGTGGCATTTGCTTTAGCATTCCTTTTTCTTGAAAAGGAAGATATGAATGTGGTTGAAGTTTGCTGGTTATCAACAATAGTTTGTTCACATTCTGTCTCCCTTGTACTGGCAACGATAAGACCTTCATTACTACTACTTGTTGTATCCCTTGTACTGGCAACGGTAAGACCTTCATTACTACTACATGTAGCTATTGGAGTAATTTCTGGCTTGTGGAACATGAAATCGTCGATGGCGTCGAAATACTCCCATCTCCGACGATTTTTACCGGATGTATTATTGTGCTCTGTGGTACTTTTGTATGTCCTTTTCAGAGATTTCCACTTATTATCACATTGTAAATAAGTAACGTTTTTCTGTGCATGATCTGAGCAAAGTCGTGCTATTTTAGTCCAAACATGCTCTCTTATGCCGTTTTCAAAATCTCTATTGTGAGACTTTACCATTCCTATTAAAAATTATGTAAAATTTTGTGTCCACAATTTTGTTTCATCATCCGCTGAAGATATATTCATATTCGAGGTTTCATGGTTTGAAATGCCAGATTCTAAACATTCATTCGAAACCTTAGCTTACGGCTTTAATTTCGTCAAAATCGTCTGCAAAATATAATATTGTTAAACTTAAAGTTAAACTTAGCTAATGTACAAACATAACCTAAAATTAATAGTAAAATTATAACTTACTTGTAAATGAATGTTTTCGCGAATGCACTTGCATTTCATCAATGCTTCCAGTGCTCTCGTTGCACACGTTACACAAATAAACAATTTTTTTTTGATTAAAATTATTCATTATTGTCATATGTTGTCGCACTAATCAGCTAAAAAATTTTCTGAAATGATTCGAACTATGACAGCTATTCAGGTAGTGGATATTTTCCCGCCTATTATTAAGTGCACCAAGAGTCTTAACCATATGAGGTTGGGCAAGTAGTGCATGCACAAAGTGTACCACATGACATTTTCCGATCGCCCAACGGTGTGCACTTTTATAACTAATGGAATATCCGAACGACTAGAGTGCACAGCGTTCGGAAAGTGTGCACAGTTATGAATTACCGAACGCACCTTGTGTATACTTGTCTGTGGTGGTACTAACAAGGAAACATCTCTAGGTGTGTCTCACCAATTTTAATGATACTGTAGTATGTTGTAGTATGTGAGCAAATAATCGATACGTAATTTTTTTTTTCGGGCCGTTTCAACTTCTAAGGGTTGAAAACCACCTCCATAAATTTAAACAAAATCAGGAAAACACGAATAACTCTAAAAATAAGCTTTTTCAAAATAAACTTTAAAAACAAAAGTTGCTAAGTTTGGAGAGGATTATATAATTTTGACCTTCACTTCAAGGTCAAATGAAAGTCAACATTGATATTTTTCACACCTTAAAAGCTGAAACGGGCCGAAAAAAAATTACCTTTCAATTATTTTCTCACAAACTACAGTTACATTAAAATTGGTGAGACACATCTCGGGATGTTTCCTTGTAAGTAGCGCTGGTTTCTCAAAATTCGGGCGCAGAATATTTCTGAAAAAATTACAAAATATTCTTAGAATACATTATTACAAGTACCGTAAATATTTTCAAAAAATGTGTTATATTGGGGTCATCGTGTTACGTTCGAAATCGTACCGCAGGATTTGTTTGGGCATAAAATAAATAGTGTGATATTTGTATAGTATTCTTAAAATATATTCATGCTAGGAATAAATGCAAATAAAAACAATAATGATAACATGTGCTTTTTTTATAAGCAAGCGGAATTCCTTATCGATCAGCTCTGTACTAAATGATAATTGCGAATACTGCCCGCTTAAATAGCGTGATGTTGGCTAACGCGTGATATTTCTAATACTCTTGTTTGTAAAAGGTTATCTAGAATCTACCAAGATACCAGTTCGGTGTTAAAAGCGTGACGTTGGCAAACTTTGTGATTTTTAATATTCTTGTTTGTAAACGTTATATAAAATCTATAAAAATTCAGTTCGGAGAAAATTCGTCGTACTATTGCGGCAGCACTAGCGGAACATATATAGTTTATTTGAAATTTCAAATAACTACTGTAACGTCGTTTCGTACGCGTTTACTGGCTTTCCGCACGCTGCGGTAATTTTTGCTCGGGCGCCAATCAGAAGGTGGGGGGAGAACTTTGAGACGATATTTGGGGAAGGAGTAAGGGTAGGGGCGGAGACGGTGCGTGCGGGTCTGGGATAGCTCGGTGGAGGTTAGGTCCAGGTTCCGTGTAATCAGTGACTAACTTCTGTTTTTAAACGGTATTTATTTTCGGTAAAAACACAGGGTACAACTTAATACACCCTATCGGAGACGGTGTTGCGGATGCTAAAACGTTGATGAGACACCTAGAGGGAGGTAACATAAGTTCTACCTTCGTTGGCAACACCTGCGGTATTATAACAAGAAACTACGAGGTAATCCCTTGGCGGAAACGCCGGCAAGACACCTGGAGAACAGTTAAATAGTGTTTACCTTCGGTGGACACACCTGCAAGTACTATAATAAGAAACTACTAGGTGATCTCTTGGCGGACACGCCGGCGAGATACCTGGAGACAGTTACCCTCGGTGGACACACCTGCAGGTACTATAATAAGAAACTACTAGGTGATCCCTTGGCGGACAAGCCGGCAGGATACCTGGAGAACAGATAGACAGAGTTTTACCCTCGGTGGACACACCTGCAGGTACTATAATAGAAACTACTAGGTAATCCCTTGGCGGACACGCCCGCAGGATACCTGGAGAACAGATAGGCAGAGTTTTACCCTCGGTGGACACACCTGCAGGTACTACAGTAAGACTACTAGGTGATCTCTTGGCGGACACGCCGGCGAGATACCTGGAGAACAGTTAGACCCAGTTATGCAAATAAATACGGTAGTTAGTTTGTTTCACCAAGTGTTTTGCGGCATCTGTCTGATAGAAATATCAACGGAGAATACGGAGGATACGGAGAAAATACGGTGCGGTCCTTTAGGCTACGCTAACGGTGATCGACTGTGTCTTGATAAGAGATGTAGGCCCTTTTTATATCAATCGGGGTATAGGTGAATACATGAGTAAAACAAAGATAAAAATACTATCCAAACCGATTTTTGGTTTTGACTAGATAACGGACAGAAAATATCGGCAGAGACTGGTATTTTTGGTCGATGACCTGACTTTAACAATTCAAAAAAACAAAATTGCATCGGCCGGGCTCGAACCACCGCCTCACAGAGCCGTAGTCGACTACGCTGCCGCGCCGCTACGGCTTACTTATAATATTACATACATCTTAACATATAAATATAGAGGGTTTTAACATCGGAAAAACATACTTCGTTACACTACACGCGTAACAATATGCCAGTGACTTATTATGCAAACAGATAATGCGGATTGCCTGAATAGTTACAAAACTAGATCTCATTACGTCAATTTAATAAAAGGTAAACGACTATCAGGAAAAGGCACAAAAAGGATAACAATGGGAAAACAGAATAGATTTACTCTTACTAGGCAATATTGCGACTTTTTTATTCAATGTAAAAACATCGTATGATGATTTAAATTTCTGGTGTGACTACAAAGTCAAAAACACAATTTATAATATACGCGAATAGCCCAAGAGGCTGATACGCCTTTAATTTTTATCCTATCTACAATTTATAATTTGAAACTAGAATATTCTGTATTTGAAATATACAAGTCAAGAGTATTAACGTTCTGCATCTCCATGCTTAAGGGGTTAGTACTCTTTTGAGGCCAAAAAAAAGGCGTTTTTTGCGATTTTTTTTAAGAACAAATAACCGATTGGAAAACGGAAAACACAGCAATCTTTATTGAAATTTCGTCTTTAATTTACATTTTTTTGCGATGTTAAGTCACTACCGTAGCCGCTGCACCAGGTGCAGCGCGACGCTGCAGCCCGAACTGCGCTTACTGGTGGGACATCTCCACGTGGTCCAGGTCAAGGTTCTTAGATAGATTTTCTGTCAAGGTACATAGGGATTTTGAGAAATGTTGAAAAAACAATTTTTCAACCAAAAACGAATATGTACCTCGACAGATAATTTAGGGTAGAACTCGGAACACGAACAATCAATCAAATCGGATAACCCGTTCTGACGGTACATGTCCCACCAATTTGAAAAAAGTAGTTTCGAGATAATCGCGTATGAAGTTTTGGGACTGCATGCGGACCGCCGGGACACAGGTCCACTAATTGGCCTGTAACTTTTTAACGGAGTTGTTGGTGGACTTTGGGTAAAGTTTAAAATAAAGTAGACACCCCAAGGAATTCTTATAGCCCAAAAAAAAAACGATTTTTTTAAAGTTCAAAGGAGTACTAACCCCTTAAGCTTGTAAATGTCGATCACAATGTGATGAATTCACCCTCGCCTCCCTATAAAGTGAATTTTAAATATTCGGTCCATGATTCCCTACATAGGTGCCTCTACCATTTCCTTCTTCTCAATAATGGAGACAATAACGTTACTATCACGCTACCCTTTATGTTGGAGAAAAGAATTTTTAATTAACTTTATTACCTCGTATTAGATTATGAACACCAGGAGAACCAGCAGAAACAAATTACATGAAATCTACGAAACTATACTTTTTCTGCCGGATCTACATAATTTAAATAGGGAAGGAAAGGACAATTAATGGCACTGGTTTTGTATAACATCATCGAGCGCCCTCTTCAATTTTAACAAACCTCTGCGGTTCAGGTGAAGTTTGTCAGGTTTACTATTCCGGTATCGCCTTTCAAACAACGTTTGATTCACAATCTGCCAATCTTAGCATCTTAGCATGATTATTTAATTCTACAATTGACGCTGCGTGTGCTGTCTCGTATTTTTGCCTTTTCTAGTTTCTTTCTTTTTCTGTTCGTTATAAATGAAAACGAACAAATAAAAACAAAGAAGAGCTCTTGAAATTTATAAAATTAAAATCAATTTAATTTAGGTATTTACTTTTGAGATTCCAAATACAGTTGTAACTGTAGAACAGCCTCATATAGATCGGATTATTGGCTAGCATGGGGATGGGAGGAATGGTGAGAAATATAATGTTTCTGCCTAAAAGGTAATTCGCTGACAACCTTAAAATAAGCCGGAACTTGTTCCGGTCCATATTCTAGAGAGATAAATTACCGATAAATTGTTAAAATGTATTATAACAAAAATTTTGTGCTTGCCATTTTCCTCAGATTGTTTCTGCCAATCATTATTATTAAATTATTAGGCAAAGAATTCATTCGCCACTTTATTTTCTGAAGCATAGCCAGGATACCTTGGTCGAAAACACATAGGCCACGATGCCAAGCTCCATGAGCTGAAAAATGTTTAACTAGCGAATCATGATAAATAACATAATAACAGAGATGAGAACCGTTAATACTAATTTATGATTTAACATTTCAATTGATTCAATTTTAAAGTATGTCAAATAAACAATAAAAGGGGTCTTAACTGCTTAATTCACAATAAATCTCATACCATATTTAGTTGAGCGGCACCCTCAAATTTGCTGGCCCAATCTAACAAAATTAGAATCACCCAAAAAAGCGAAATCACCATACATAAAATTTTACATGTTCAACTAAGACGTTTTGGTTACAACAATGACGAGCAGAGTTAACAAGAAGATAAGAATATCCGGTAACAGTAAGCGTACACAAAAGCAAAGGCCGCCTAAATTTGATTGGTTACGAAGATAACTCATTGGTAAGAGGGAGAACACCATCCCTACCTCCACACTGTGCGTCTCACTTTCCACTGTCACACATTTTTTCATTCATTGTTTAAATACGAAATTGTTTAAACAGCCCGATATATATAAATTTTCATTATTGTTGTCCTCGAATTCCATCATACTCAAGATGCGGATGAGTCGTCGCAATATTTCGTTTTTGACAGAAAAACGTTGGTTTCGAAAAGTAACTGAACTTCTTTATTAATGATAAATGAATACAATATTCATTGTGTGCACGTTGCAACCACAGAGCTCTTGGGACTTGGTAAAACAGAATTCTTATATCTAACAGGTAACAGTCAGTGCCCTCTCGCTGGGCACGACGGTACCATACTAGCTCGATAACTTAGAACGCATATCAATCTCATACATTCCAACAATTGTTTTGCATGATATTAAGACTGCCGTCTAATTCGAAATTTCGACAATCAGTTAATTATACTATCGAAACTATCTTCCTAGCATTGAAGCTGGCTGTTTAGTTTTAATTTTATAATGTTCTCACATAGTTAGCACGCTAACACAACTACAAAGTATGTATATAATAATAAATAATTTGTAAAAGGTAAATAAACATAAGAAAAAAATTACAATCTATATCTTATATAAATACACAAAAATTAATATGTTTTATCACTTGGCTCAATGCATTTTTGTCCTGGGGTAATTCTTCTTTCTATAATTTCTACTAATACACAATTAGTGTAAAAATCCTTCAACTTTGGAAGCATTATATTGGACCACAGTTTTTCGTTTTTTTTTTTTTTTTTTTTTCTATATAAAGATCAATTTTGTCATTGATGTAGACAATAAAATAACAATATTTTGTCTTCAAAATATTGAGCTGTCCCTGAATCTGAAAAATTATATTGTATACCAGTGCCAAAAATTTAATATTTATCATGTTCAATATGTCTTTTATTTTTAATAAGATATATAATAATTACCTGATAGTAGTAATCATGATTTTTCTTCAGTCTTACTTCTTCTGCCTTATATTCCAAATATGTTTTGTTGGATTTCGCGGCTTCCTCTATCGACCATCCCATCTTCAAAGCTTTATAAAAGCATTTCACTTCGACCAAATTACCGTCATCTGTCAAACCTAAAAATATTTATATTATATTTATAATATAAAATAAATTATGTAATAGCTTACCATCTGGAGATGCTGCGAGGAAATAATTGTCTAAGTCTATATACAAACCGCAGGGCTGCACACGCATTTTAAATGTATCCTCAAAATTTTTTATTGCTACACTTTCTTTACTTTTCCCATATTCCATTGCAGCTGTGGTTATGGTATTTTGATACAAAACAGATTTTACAAGATTATGGCATTTTGTTGATAAACGTCTTTTTACCACCCGACCAAATAATGATAAAGTAAGTCTGTCTGCTATTTCCGCTTCGTAAACAGGATTCCCAAACTGACCAATTGAATTTTCTGCTATCTCCTGTAATTCCTCCACGACAAGTGAAAATATACAAATTTTATCTTTTGTTATAGTATCTATTATATTCTCACTTTTAGATTTCATTAAATTCTTCTACTCCTAGTGGATAATTCTTCACGAGATAATAAAGCAACTTGAGAATTTGGCCCATAATCTATATCTGATAAACAGCGCGCTCTCTTCGCCTTGCTGTGTGCTTTTCTTAATTCAGTTGATCTATGTGCTGACTTTTGTTTCCGTAGTTCATCTTCATGATCTTGCTGAGATATATATTTTGAGTATTTTGCAGGACTGTAACTTGTCATTTTTTTCCAAGGACTTTTGTGCCATGCTTAACCTTTGTTATACCGTAATCCGGCCAAAAAGCATCTCATCTGGAAAGATCCTCTATTGGTGAGGTTCAGTCGTTTGCCTGCATTAAATTTTGCTAGAATACTCATAAACAATTCAGCTCGATTATTTGTTTCATTATCGATGAGCATATTTGACTTTCTTATCAAAAGTTCCAGTGCAGCTAGAAGCAGAATATAGATAATTTTTAAGTTGAGTATGAAGAATAAATGTTTAATTTCACCATATATGTGGTTATATAATCCGGTCTTTTTTATTTCAAGAATTTTGTTCTTCGTTACCAGTCCTATTGTATCGCAATAGTATTCACGGCAAGCAGAATGATTTCCATAGACATGTAGTGGGCCATTTTTTTAAATCATCCTTCATTGCTGCTAATTCCTGATCATAGCTACAATTATAAATTGTTGAATGTGCAATTTTGCAAAGCTCGGCAATTTGTTCCTTGTTTATATTTCTTCTTGCTTCCAGAGTAATATTTTTAGTATCACATTTAATGGCATACAATGCTTTACTGTCACTTTTTATTGCATGGTTGGTACATTCTGTTTTTGTTACATATTTCGCGTATGGAACTTTTTCCTTTACTTTCTCAAAAACACTTGAATCGCCATCAGCAATAAACTTTGTGTAGAAAACTCCATGAAGTTCTTTTCTCTTACAAAACCCCTCAAGAATTATATCTGCTTCCATAGATGATGATGAGCCACTCCAATTTCGAAAGCAATTATGATTTTTCGGTTCTTCATTTTTGTTTGCAGCTCTTGCGCTTACTTATTCCTTACGCCAAAAAATAGCAACCTACCAGTAATTTTTCCAATAATAACACCCTAGAAATACATCATTAAAGTACTAATTCTATAGAAATAAAATATATTTATTATTATTACCACACCAGAAGCAGCATTATAATTATGACCATAACTTCGTTTACTCCAACCACTATCTAAATATACGGCTATACATGGTACACCATCCGTATCTACATCTCCCCGTTCTATGGCTAGTGTCCTTTCTTCTTTTCCAGCCTCTTCCATTTCCAACCAAACTTCTTCATGCCAAACCTGCTTTAAATATTTTTTTTTTGTATAGAAGTCAAATGATCTTAAAGAATTAATATTTCGTACAGCTTCCAAATCCTTTTCTATTTTGTAAAATGAATATTTGTTGACTGGTGGAATATTCATAGAGCTTAGCTATTCTGCCATCAGTGCATAAGTACTGCCTGTAGAAACAGTTCCCCAAACACAGCCAGTATTCACTTCAGTTTTCTTATTTATAGGGTCAGCTGTACAGTGGGTTATTTCAATATGACACATTGTACATTTGAAGTCGATGGTACTCACTAGTCCAAGACCTCTGCTATTTTCTCTGATAGGATATAACATCCCTAATGTACATTGTTTTGAGTGCAAGTACTGTAATTTTATCGCCCATTGCAGAACATATCCCAAATTGGCAATTCGTTTTCCTTCAATTGTTTTTTGAAAATCAAATTCTGGTGGTGGGTCAGAATCCGTTTAAATTATTAACGAATGTTGTTGAATTCTGAAATTTTTTTGCGAAACGAAAAATAAATACCGTAGGAATACATTGTATAATTTATATACCGTTCATATTCGGCATCTGATAAGAAAGAACTATCTAAATCTTGCAATAAAGAAGATACATTTTCCCCGTGTTCTTCATGTGATACTGCAGAAGTTGATTCCCGAACATCCGTTCTAAATTTAATAATATTAATTACAATTAAATACCTAATGAAAATATCGCATATTTTTAATATACTGTTCATAATCAGTGTTGGATATCCAAACAACTTCAAGCAATTGCAATGGAGAATCTATATTATTCGCTGTAAATGTCGACGGTATAACATCAGCCGGGAACAAACACTTCCTGGTCATGTTTGCTCATTTTTTCTGCTCAATAGCAACTTGAATATATTTTGGTTGTTTTGAAGAATGTAATCTCTTCTTCATTATATTTTTCAGAGAGCGTTTCTTTGATGCCCAGTGCTGTGTCCCTTTAGGTAGTAAAATGTATTATCTGCCAAGAAATATATAGATCATAATAATTGATAATGCAAAATAAAAACTTCTTGAGTACTAATTATTTATATCGTATGTGGATTTTGGTTTTATTAGGTTATATAGAAGAATTAGCTCATAAGAAAGAAAAATCCTAATAAAACGTACCACTTACTTTTTCTTCAAGTAAAAAATAACTATAACACAAATAAAGGTCTACATAATAATGTCACTTCAGAATAATATATCACTGATCACTTATAAAAGAACAATAAATAATTCACACACAGGAGTCACACAAAACACAATACGAATTAAAAATAAATATATATTTATGTATTGATAAGCAAACGTGCCAAAATAATGCATAGAACACCATTTAAACATAACGCGCTTGGAAGAAAATTTGATATCAACTGCCGATCTCCAAGCGTCAAAACGCTAAACTAATTTAACATTGGTTCTTATGGGTGGTATGTACCTCCTATTTTACTCATGCACCGTAAAAGTAAGTGTAATTGTTTTTGAACCAAGAAAATTTAAATTATTAGTGTATTTTAAGTAAAAGTTCATCATATAGGCACACTAAGACAGAATATCTAATTTTCTTTCAAAAATGTTATTTGTATTTATGTTTTATTTTACATAAATAAAAAAAATTTGAAAATCGGTTCAGTGGTTTTTCAATAAAACATGAATAATCATTTTGAGCAATTGGACGGCAGCCTTAAAATTGTTTGGCTTCTAAACAAGTTCGTAAAACTATACAAATTAATGAGTTTTGTAATATATATGATATTCTTTCGTTTACTTAGGACTTGTTTGAATATACAAGTAAAGATTTGGGATATATTAATCTAATTTGCATATATTCCTTGACATTTTCATGTGAGGAATATCTATTTTAAAAATATAATTTCCAACACAATACACTGCAAGAATGTATCCTTCTCCTTTTAGTGTCTAAACGTAAGTAAGTGACTCACTCGGGACGATGTTGAAATAATAAAGATATTCGAGGCTTAAAATATTATTAATATATATTTCTACGGTGTTTTCTATCCTTTTGATTAGTATAGTGGGTTTTATTATGACTGACAACACGCAGCTTATTAGGTCGACTGACTTCTGAAATTCAATCAATTTTCTAATGCAAGTTCTAGATTTATTTACAAATCGTTATTGTTTAATGGAAAATTAAGATGGACTTCATACTCAGCCGTAGGTCAGTTTCCGAACACAAAGTATGTGTGTGTGTTTACACATAGAAGTGAAATACTGAAATCTAAATAACAAGAGATAATACATGAATAAATCTAACTGGTGATAATAATACATGAATATATAGGATGATTATAATAAATATCTACAGTGTCATGCACCGTATTTTCTTCATGGAAGTACGTAGGATTTTTTTTTTATGTTGCATGTTTCAATTGTTATTAGCAATTTTTGAGCGTTTTTCAACATTTTTTTTTAAAAGCATGCCATTTTGCAAAAATCAATATGAGAAAAAATCCTACATACTTCTCTAGCTGTTCGTATATTAAATCGAAATTTGTTAAATTCGTGATTCTAATTTTAAAAATGCAAGAGATATTGGTCCGGCAGCGAAGGCCTGAAAAAAAGTGGCGTTCTTGGGAAAATGCTTGGAAGCAGCCATTTTGCTCTCCAGGGCTCGTGAAAAAATTTAGAAGCATTGCTCAATATGCATACCATAAAGTCGTTTTTTCCGAATTTTGATCTATTGTACAGATATGCTGGAAAAAATTCACAAAATTTTCCTATTTTTTCCGCCTCTAGGGTAGTCTATTTTGTTTAACAATTGATAGGTGATATATATAATAAGCAGAAATTTATTTTGAAACCAGTACTCTTTTTGGAAAAAAAAATTCAAACAAAAGTTGTGCTAAATAAAAATACCTTTAATTTTAATTCATAAATTTTTTCTGTACTGTAACCATTTTTGAGTAATTGAAGAATCTGCAAAAAATGACACTTGCCACTTCCATTTTGAAAATGTTTTCAAAATTAGGAGGTGCGCACCACAGGCATATACAAATCTTAAGTTTAAAGTTTCATAATTTTAGCTTCACACGTTTAGGCTATAGAGAGCATACACAGACACACACACAGCCAGACAGACGTCATTCTAGAAATAGTCGGAATCGATTCAGGGAAGCAAATACTAAAAATTCATTTTATTTTTAGTGTTTATTTTGTTTTAATTCTAGAGGAAGGTTGTCTACTAAATCGTGCTCTTATAAAAGATGAATTTCGATTTTTTCATCATGATATTTACAGGAAATAAGTATTATTTTCAATTCGTTACAACTTGATATAAGATTGTAATTGAATAGAATTTCATTTGTTGGAATAGAGTTTGTACTTTTAGCTTTTAGGAACTCGATAAATTTAGTATTTTCAGAAATTGTATTTACTTGAACTCGAGATAAAGCGTCTGCAGTTTAATAATTTTTTTCAGGCTGGTATATGATTTCGTAATAATGTTCTTCTAAAATAAGTCGCCAGCGTAATAATTTAGCTGTAGGTTTTTTTGCAAGTTTTCAACCATGTTAGTGGACTATGATCGGTAACAATTTTGAATTTTGTACCATACAAATAAGGACGAAAATGTTTCATTAACCAAACTATAGCTAGTAATTCTCTCGCAGTTGTAGAATTGTTTTGTTCAGTGTTTCTAAGCTTTCTTGAGGCAAAAGTTACTGGCAAGTCTTTGTTAATTTCACCTTGAGATAAAACAGCACGAAGAACAACGTTACAGGCATCAGTAGTTAAAACAAATTCATTAGAAAAATCAGGGTAATTTAGTAATATTTGTCAAGTAGTTTTTTAATTTTTCGAACGAATTTTGTTTTTCTTCTTCTAATAGAGTTGTCAAGGGCTTAGCTATTTGTAAAAATTTAAAATAAATTTACTATAATATCCGACCAATCCTAAAAACGATTTAATTTCGGTTGGTGATTTTGGAACCGGAAATTGTTTAATTACTTTAAATTTTGTCTACTTCGCCGAAAATTTTTTCTAATAAAAAAACAATGGAGGTACGAGAAACATCAAGTGTTTCAAGTTCTTCCATCTCCAAATTTTCTCCGAGTAAAGGATCTCAATCTTCGAGATCCTCTTCTCCTATGGAAGTCACAAGCATTAAACTTTCTAGGCCAGAGCGAGATAAATCTTCCACACCCAAATAATGCCTCACATACTACAGTGGAATTGTAATGGTTTCTACAGCCATTTCGAAGAATTTAAAGTTCTCAATGCCGAGCAGACTCCCTCTTGCATATGCTTACAAGAAACACATTTTCGAGACACCAGAGCTGTTTTATTACGAGGCTTCTCAGTATTTCGTACTGATGTGCCTACTGATGGCCAAGCTCGTGGTGGAGTAGCGATTCTGGTTCGCGAAGATGTGTATTGTGAGGAGATTGCTTTGAATTCTGAATTACAAGCTGTAGCTGTCCGTGTTGCTATTCCTTTTCTGGTCACATTATGTTCTATGTATCTTCCTCCAAACGACAATGTCGATATGCGTGATATCGTTGATTTAATTGATCAATTGCCTGCTCCATTCATTCTTATGGGCGATTTCAACGCTCATAATCCTGAATGGGGATCAAGTACGATTAATCAACGCGGTAGACGTTTGGAACACCTATTCACCGCAAGTACACATGTCATCTTAAATGATGGTAGCATGACACATTTTTCTGCCGCGTGGAGATCTTTCTCTGCGATTGATCTAACGATCTGTTCTGCAGCAATAGCTCCATTGTTTGAGTGGCATGTGCACTCAGACTTGCATCAAAGTGACCACTTTCCGATCATTCTGAAAGTTTTGCAGAGCTCAGATTCTGATGCTCGTTGTCCGAAATGGGCTTTAAAGCGAGCAGATTGGAATCTGTTCTCGGAGTTGGCCGTATTTGGTGAAAATGATTTCGTTGACGTGGACGACCATGTTCGGTATTTCACGGATGCAATCAAGTCTGCTGCACAAGAGAGTATTCCTCTAACACCTATTCATTCTAATAGAATACCCGTTCCCTGGTGGAACGATGAGTGCAAGATTGCTATCCGAGAAAAACGACGTATTTTTCGCCATTTCAGGCGATTTCCAACCACCGAGAATATGATCCATTACTTCCAAGCTAAGGCAAAAGCTAGAAGAATTGTTCGGAAGAGTAAGAAAGCGTCATGGCAGAAATACATTTCTTCCATTACAACCTCCACTCCAGTTTCAAAGGTATGGGAGAAGGTCAGAAAGATATCTGGCCGCTCAAAATCTAGCACTGTTTCTGGCCTAAAAATCAATGGCAATGTCATTACCTGCTGGTCTGATGTTGCTAATATTATAGCATCCACTTTCGCGGATACATCAAGTTCCAATCACTATCCACCTGAGTTCCTCGCTCGAAAATCAATCTTGGAACGTCAATGTCTCAATTTTGTTTCGCCGGGCGACGAAATCTACAAACTTTCTTTCAGCGTGGATGAACTTGAAAGTGCGATTTCAGATTCTCACGACAGCGCTCCTGGACCTGATTCTATTCACTACCAGATGCTTCGCCATTTGAATCCTGCTGGAAAAACATTTCTTTTACAAATGTATAATCGCATTTGGTTTTCCGGTATCTGCCCAACACCATGGCGTGATGCGATTATTGTACCAATCCCAAAGCCTGGAAAAGACAAAACACTGCCATCTAGCTATCGCCCAGTCTCGCTTACCAGTTGTGTCTGCAAGCTCATGGAACGCATGATCAACAGGCGTCTTGTTTGGTTCCTGGAATCAAACAACCTGTTGGATAACATCCAGTGCGCCTTCCGCCGTTTCCGTTCCACTGCAGACCACCTGATAAGACTTGAATCAACTATCCGGGATGCTTTTCTCAACAAGCAACATATGGTAGCTGTGTTTTTTGATATTTCCCGGGCCTATGATACCACTTGCCGTTTTGGTATTATGCGCACTTTACACTCCTGGGGCTTAAGAGGTAATCTTCCCATATTTCTTGAAAGCTTTCTTTCCTTAAGGAAGTTTCAAGTTCGTGTGGGAAATGACCTCTCCAACATTTTTACTCAAGAAAACGGAGTACCGCAAGGGTCTATTCTGAGTGTCACGTTGTTTGCTGTGGCCATCAACGGTGTTGCACAGTGTATTCGTTCACCTGTGCTGGGTTCCTTGTACGTGGACGACTTGGCAATTTTCTGCAGTGCTCGCAATATGGCGTCCATAGAGCGTCAGCTGCAGTTAACAATCAATCGTCTTCATACTTGGGCTACTGAGCAATGTTTCGTATTTTCTGCGGCCAAGACAGAGTGCATTCACTTCTGTCAACGCCGTCACCTTCACTTAGATCCTGTTCTCTCTCTCAACGGTACTGATCTTCCATTTGTGGAAACTGCCCGTTTTCATGGTCTTCTATTTGACAAGAAGCTTAACTGGCGTGCCCATCTTGTGGCTTTGAAGGCAAAATGTCGGCTTTCTCTAAATCTATTGCGAGTTCTTTCTTCCAAATCGTGGGGTGCCGATAGAATTTCTATGCTGCGCCTGTATCGGGCTTTGATACGCTCCAAGCTGGACTATGGCTGTATCGCTTACGCGTCTGCCAGGCCATCCGTTATCAAAACCATTGATACGATACACCATACTGGTATTCGTCTTGCTACTGGTGCTTTTCGTACCAGCCCAATACCAAGTTTATTGTGGGAAGCTGGCGAGCTTTCTCTGTATGATCGTCGCAGGCTTTTGACCATGAACTACAGGGCAGCCATGAAGTCGAAACCATATCACCTGGTTTTTGACACTGTCTTTGGTCAACAGTTTGCGGAGATTTATGACAGAAGAGCTCGTTCGGTGGGTTCCTTTTCTATCAGATCTCGCAATACTTTTAGAGAGGTTAATTTTGAACTTCCTTCAACCCCAGACCCTTCTTTCAGCCCCTTTCCACCTTGGACATTCTCCCGTCCGAATACCAACTATGCGCTTTCAAAGCTGGATCGATCCGCTACTCCACCCATTCTGTTCCAACGTGAGTTTGCTCGAATCATTGCCAACTATCGGCAATGGATTCGCATTTACACCGACGGTTCGAAGAGCAACGACAGGGTTGCATGTGCTTTTATATCGGCAAGAGGTGCGTGTGAGTTTCGACTTCACAAACTCTCGTCCGTATACACGGCAGAGCTGTATGCACTCTACCAAGCACTTCTCTATATTTGCAGACTCGCACGTAATTCTTTTGTTATTGTGTCAGACTCAATGAGCGCTTTGAAAGCGATTGATTCTTTGTACCCTAAACATCCTCTCTTGCAGCAGATACAAGCAACCTTGATGACATTATCGTCAAAAGGGTCTATCGTGCGCTTTATTTGGGTACCGAGTAATGTTGGTATTCGCGGGAATGAAGCAGCTGATGCAGCAGCTAAGCGAGCTTTGTCCAAGGCCACTATTGATTATGATCGGGTGCTTGCTGATGACCTCAAAGGTCATTTTAAGCATCTGATCATGAATCAGTGGCAGGAAAGGTGGAGTCATATAGTTTCTAACAAGCTTAAAAATGTTAAGCACAACGTGAGGTCATGGAATTCTTCCCATAGGGCATCCCGAAAGGAGGAGGTCGCTGTGGCGAGACTCCGGATAGGGCACACCTGGTGGACGCATGGTCACCTTTTGCGCCGTGAGGAGGCTCCGATGTGCGAAACGTGTGACACTGCTTTGACAGTGGCGCACGTTTTGTTGGAGTGCTCCCAGTTTACCGAGCAGCGAAACAGGGCGGGTCTGTCACTTGACCTGTCGGTGGCCCTTGGTGACCATTCGACACTCATTGACAGGGTCGTCCTGTTCCTCAGGAATACAGGTCTATTTGCCTTTATTTAAAAGTGCTAGCTTTGTCATTAATTTTATTTATACACGTATTTTTTTTAGCACTCAATAATATTTTACAATATCATTTATTTTTACAATTTTAAACCTGTACATTTTATTTATTTATATATACATTTTTAATATTTTACATTTAATAGATATTAAGTTTACAATTTTATTTTTACATAACATATATTTAGTTAGTTTCTTTCATAATATAGTTTATGGCGTGAATAGCCCAAGAGGCTGATACGCCTTTAAATTTTAATCCTACTACTACTACTACATGGGTTTGGACGTTTCCGCACATTGGGACGAAGCGCTTGAAAAGTGGCAAAACTCTGCCATTCGGTTATTAATAAATATTTTTAAGAGTTTTTTGGTTATTATTTTGCATATAATTTGCATACGGCCACTTATACAGAGGTACCTCCCGAGCGCTCAGCGGAGCGCCGGTTCCGCAGGATTATTATTCTTAAGTTTTTGGTTCAACCAACTTTTATTTTGCAAATTATTATGATTCCAACCCAAATTTCTTAATTACAAGTCCGCAGTTCAATATCACGATAATTGGGAAATGCTTTTTTTGAAATCATCCGCAATATTGGATCTGTGAACTCTCATTATTGCAATTTGATAACAAAATCAAATTAAGTGTCACAACTTATTAAGGAAAATTTTCGTCCACATTGGTGAAACGGAAAAATTAATATTGCAGTCGTAACCATTGCGAAAACTTTAAACGCGTTTTTCTTGGAACTTCTTTTTTTTTTACTGTGACGTCGATTGCCGTCAAACGACCCAACCAATTGACTTAAAACGAATTAGGTTGAAAACTAAACAAAATTTACTTGATTCTGAATTTATTTTCAATCAATTATTATTAAATTTTACTATTTTTTTTCACGTTTTAAGCTCGAAAAAGCAATGGAAATTTCATCACTTTTATCACACGGTCGCAATATTGTTGTAATTTCCAAAAAAATTCTTGAAATTAGGTTCAGGATCCAGAAAATCTATTATAGTTTACTGACCAATGTTCGTTTTTTGATTTAAATGACCAGAAGGGGCCAGAAGCCCGACACAGTGGGCACATGTTTCGCGTGCGCGGTGCCAAGATGGCCGCCGACGCGGCCATGTTTGTTATAACATATTGTTGAATAAATGGTCAACAATAGAAGAAAGATAGATTAATTCAACCCGCAAAACTGCATGACTCTACTGAATTTAGTTCTTTCATAAAAAATTCCCAAAGTTGACCCACTTTTCAGGCCTACAACCAAAACTAGTAATTTTATTTTTGTTTTGGCTAGTAATGGATAATTTATCAAAATTATAGCTCTTATAGCGTATTAAGTACTTAATTTTATATAATTAATATTTAAAATATAACGCTTTGAATTAAATAAAGTTTTGCAAATTTCTTTTCGTTTTACAACAATATGATACATTTTGAGCGAAAATTTATTTGAAATATTAAAGTCACCGTACACAACGAACACCTTTTAATAATTTTTTATATTATGAGTGTTGTAAATGCTGCTAAAATAATCAATTTAAATGTTTTTTATGTAACACGATATGCAGCTTTATAACTTCACTAAACTCATTCAAATTGCTTAGTTGAAAAATTATGTTTTTGATTTTATATAAACACATGAACTGAAAGTATAACACTATTACTGCCTATTTATACTATTTTCTTACCAGAATTGGAGGGTATAAATATTAATGCAATTGTAAGATATAATTATACATTCTTGCAAAATAATTAGTCATATTAAAAATGCATTAGCGTAAGTAGATTACATCTAGGGCAGGTTTTACTTTTAATCTGACCGTCAAATAGATATATTATATCTTCGCATGTATAATCTTAGCCCATTTTATTTATTTATATTATTTGTATAGTTTAAATGATAAATAAAATTCATAAGCTTATTAATATTCGCAGGTACTGAAAACATAACTGTGTATAAGATACCGATTTTTGATAAATTACTTCACGAGCGCTTATATGAAGTAGGACGTAGTACATATATGTTTGTTGGGCGGCCGCCACTTAAAATATAAATTACGAAAATCCTTTTAAAAACGGGGTATTTTGTTATGTTTGATCTTGTTGGTCTAAAGTATTATGTATATAATTATATAAAAATTAGAGCACCGGGTGGCGACGGTAACATACTCTTATTCCAATGAAAATTTTAAGCCCAGCAACAAAAATGAACCGCAATGTTGGATGATGTAATATACAATTTGCTTCATATTTTAAAATTAAAAAAAAAGTTTTGAAATTAAATGTTCAGAGGTCCTTTTTTTGTATTTCTGTAAAGTAATAAGTAATAAAAAATGATTGCTTTTTATATTCTAAAGTATTCTTAATAAGATGGTATAAAAAAAATATTTAAAAAACAAATATTTGAAAAAGTCCTTTAGGCCACTTTTCAAGCGTTTCGTCCCACAGTGCGCCGTTACGACCAATTATATGTCCGAGATAAGTTACTATTTTGGGTAGATATTCTTATTTATCTACTTGGAGTTTTAAATAATTTAATTTTAGTTTATAGAATACAGCGCGTAATTTTTGCTCGTGTTCCGATAAATTGGCAGCGTATAACGACATTAGATAATGTCGGTAGACGAATTTTGTAATCCTTGAAGTCCACTTAACGCGAGATTAATTAAACGTGAGAATGTAGCGGGAACATTTTTAAGACCAAAAGGGATTCTGACGAATTCGAAATGTTCTTGAGGAGTGTTAAAAGCCGTTTTTGGGATATCTGTTTCGCATATTTCAACATGATGGAAACCAGAGGCTAAATCAAGAGTCGTAAAATATTATGAATGTCCAATCTGATCAAGAATTTCTTCGATATTAGGCAGCGGGTATGCGTCGATAGTGATATCATTCAATAGCTTTAACTTGATAGGCCATTGAAGTCTTGGTGCGCTTTTAACATATGTTACCAAAGTTTGATGCTGTTGTTATGCCCTCAAAATTTTAACTTTTAATATCAACTATTTTATATTCTTTGCTGACTTAGTATTTAGTTACTCTTTCATTTTATAAATCCGGATGTTTCGTGTTTCATTTCATAAATTAAATTGTATGAATTGTCATAAGATTCTCTTACCGATGAGAGTCGAATCCCTGAGAACTCGAAAACACTGAGTGGTAATTTTTATGCACGTGTAAAATTTTATAACCACGTATGCACCTATCTCGTTCATTTTTAATAATCATTCAGTACAAAACCTTCCAATGGAAAGGACATCATAAAACATATATACTACTACTACAATAAACTATCATATTATACATACACGATTTTGATAAATACCCGAAATATATATTCCTGTGTTCCTCTACAGTTCTTGGGCACACCAAACTGGTGGCAAGTGGTGGAATTCTTACAACGTATTCAGAATTCGGTGTATTAAATACTTTGTGTGAGAAAACCAAATTAAAAAAGAAAATATATTTTGGTGGTGTATCGATTACGGAATTTCAACGTCGAAAAAGCAGCCATAGCCAAGCAGCCAAAGCCAAGCAGCCAAAGCCAAGCAGCCATATTAAAGGTAGCAGAAACGAAGATCTTACCAGATAATCGACATTCAAAATCATGCAAGTGATTTCAGTGTTTGTGTGAGTATTATAAAGTGCTTATGTGTGTTCTTTCCCAAAAATTTCATTCTACAATCTCATATTATGCAAATATCAATTCTATTGTAGATCATAACTTGTAAATCATCCTAATCTATGAATTCACGATTTACTCGTTCTTTAAACGACATAACATCCATATTTTTAAACAATCAAATTGGTTCAATTAATTCATTTAATAACTCAGACTCAAATCAAGAACAACTGCTTGACCAATTTCATAATAGTAATATTGAATACCAAAGTGATAATATTCCAATAAATATTAATATGGCAAATCAATTAGGGTTAGAAACAGCTCTAAAATTCATACCCTTTCTAGAAGGTAAAAGTTTTGACGAACTAGCAATTTTTGAAAGAGCTTGTGAATTCGTTATCAATAATGTTTCTCCAGAAATACTTCCCATTGTAACTAAGGGAATCCTCACAAAATTAAAAGGTAAAGCCTTCAGTTTAATTAAATTTCGAGAAATAAATACTTGGACTGAATTAAAAAATATCTTAAATGATGGAATTCGTAGTCAAAGAACTTTGAGCGATGTTCAACTCGAATTTAACAAGGACAGAATGAATCTGATTAGAAAATTTGTATCACCAAATGTTAGATATTTTGTGTAAAAACAAAACAGACGCGCAATGCGCAACTGTCCGACAAAATTTTAAAAGAACAAACTTTAACTCAATATACCGAAGGTTTTCGGTACCCTCTTAAAATATATGTAAAATCTCGAACATATGAAACTTTTGAGGATTGTACCTCAAGAGCCCTTGAAGAAGAAAGAATATTAAAATCGGATCAAAATCAATCAAAAAATTATTATTTAAATCCGGCTAATAAATTTCATTATGCTAATTCAAAAAAACCTAATTATTTTAACTAGAATCGTACCCGATATGGTACTCCAGTAAACAATTATCCATCGACTTCCAAAGAAATTAAAAGAGAACCGAATGTGTTAATATGTCGATATTGCAAAATTCCAAGTCATTCCATTGAGGAATGTTATAAAAGAAAAAGAGCAAATGAACGCAATAACTTTAAGCCTCATTTTGCAAATAAAAACCAATACACATCTCAAAATCGAATAACAGACTCTCAAGTCCCAGAAAACTCTATTAAAAATCTGAAAATTGTAAAACCATTAATTCATCAAATTAGAGAGTTAAATAATGATCATTTAACCGTCCAAAGCAAAGCTTCTGATAATAGCCTTTTCGAATTATTAGTACATACGGGTTCTGAAGTAAACATATTAAAAGTAACTAACATAAATGAAAATTTGATTATGATCCTAAGCGAATTATGCTTTTATCCGGCATAAATGAAAATCCAATAACTACCCTTGGAGCAATTTCTATTATCCTAGACGATGATTCAGAACCTACTGAATTTCAATTGGTTCCATCTTCCCTCCCTATCGCGAAAGACGGAATTCTTGGTAAACCATATCTGGTTAAAAACAATGCCAATATAAACCTAGCTCAGCAAACCTTAGAAATAAATTCCGCAGCTTGTTTAATTAACTCCAAGACATCCAATCCCATAATACTTACTCCTAGAAGTGAGACAGTTATCGCTGTAAACGTTAGTTCATTAAATACTGATAACCACTATCTAGTAACAAGCGCGATGCATATAAAAAGTGCTATCGTTAGCAATTCTTTAAATATAATCCAAAACGGACAAATTATATTTCCAATTTTAAACCCTACACAAGAATCAATAACTTTGACTCAAAATGAAATCAATAAAATTGAATTTAATTTGCTTAAACCCCATGAAATCATAACAATAATTTCTGATGACACACATCAAAATTCAACATCTTGTTTTACAACTCGAAGCATTACCAACAATTGCGTTAAATTAATAACGGAGTCAATCCGCACTGATCATATGAATATTGAAGAAAAAGAATCTATATTAAATATGTGTAAAGAATATTCTGAAATATTTCATTTTCCGGGTGAACCATTGACTAGCACAGATGTCGTGCAACATGAAATAAATACCTTTGAAAATACAGCTCCAATAAATATGAGACCTTACCGTCTACCGGAATCACAAAAGGTTGAAATACAAAACCAAATCAATCAGATGGAAAACGACGGAATAATTATTAAAAGTACTTCCCCTTATAACGCACCACTTTTAGTAGTTCCTAAAAAAATTGATGCGTCGGGAAAAAGAAAATATCGTGTTGTAGTTGATTTTCGTAAATTGAACGACATTACACTTCATTCCCAATTCCTAATATTTCCGAAATCCTAGACCAACTCGGAAACTCCAAATATTTTACGACACTTGATTTAGCTTCGGGATATCATCAAGTTAGAATGTCACCTAATGACCAACAAAAAACTGCATTTTCCACGTCCACGGGACACTATGAATTTTTGAGAATGCCCTTTGGGTTGAAGGGGGCCCCTAGCACTTTTCAACGGTTGATGAATACAGCATTAACGGGATTACAAGGCACAAAATGTTTCGTCTATCTTGACGATATTGTCGTTTATGGGTCAAATTTAAAAGATCACAATAAAAAATTACGGGACGTATTTGATTGCATTAAAAGCAACAATCTTAAATTGCAAATGGATAAATGCGAATTTTTGCACAAGGAAATTATTTGGGTCACCTTATCACAGAATCGGGAATAAAACCTGATCCTTCAAAATTCCAAGCTGTCCTTGATTTTAAGATTCCTGAAACTCCTACACAAATAAAATCCTTTTTGGGACTTTGCGGATATTATCGGAAATTTATTAATAATTTTAGCGAAATAGCTAAACCCCTTACAGATCTGTTGAAAAAAGATAAATGGATAAGTTGGAATGCGTTACATCAAGAATCATTTGATACATTAAAAGAAAAATTAACAAATGCACCCCTTTTGCAATATCCAGATTTCACCCAGCCATTTATAGTAACAACAGATGCATCAAAGAAAGCAATTGGTGCTATTTTGTCACAAGGCAAAGTCGGTCAGGATTTGCCCATATCCTACGCAAGTAGAACCCTTAATATGGCGGAAACAAATTACAGTCCTAGTGAAAGAGAACTCCTAGCTATTGTCTGGGCAATTAACCACTTTCAACCTTATTTATATGGACGTAAATTTTTAATAGTAACCGATCATAAACCCTTAACTTGGATTTGTAATTTAAAGGACCCGGGTTCACGATTAATAAGATGGCGGATTAAATAAGAGGAATATGACTATGAGATAGTACATAAAGCGGGTAAAATAAATACTAATGCGGATGCCTTGAGTAGAATGTATAAAATCGAAACAAAAACAGAAGACCTTAAAATTTTTGATAGCCCTAAAGGATCTACCCTTATTCAATGTATCTCTCGCGATGCAAAAATGCAAGCTCTAGAGACTGTCAGACGATATCCGGACATCAAACAAAAGATAAAAAAAATTCTTAAAGCCAACCCTGACTATGAGATTGTTAGCATTAAACATGATGACTTTAACTTTTTATTCTTGATAACAAAAGATAAGCATTTTCAACAGTCAACATTAGAATCATTTACCTCCGCAACTAAAACTTTAAAATTATTTTGCAACATGCAAGATATTTCTGAATTACATATTCCAAAACTCGGTTGTGGAATCGATAATTTGAATTGGAAAGAGATTAAACCTCTAATAAAAGTTATCTTTGAAGATACGGATATGAAATTAATATTTCATGAATTAAATAACCTCAGCGAGGAGGAAAAAGAAAAATTATTTTATGATAATCATAATACAGCAATCGGTGGTTATATCGGATCAAAACGAATGTACAAACGCCTTAGGAAACAATATACCTGGCCCTATATGAAGAAAGAAATAGAAACATACATAAAAAATGACCCTGCAATGCAATTATGTAAAAATTTCTTTGACTTCACAAAACCATCCTTAACACGAATAAAAAATAAACGTAATGACTTAATCGGGCTAATTGGTGATGAAAAACCTAATAGAGAAAAACGAGGATTACTCAACATAGTGGGAAAACTTTCTAAAACCTTATTTGGAACCTTAGATTCCGATGATGAAAAATATTATTCAGAAAAAATTGATCTCTTTACTAAAAACGAAGAAAGCCTTTTGTCACTAGCTAAAGAACAAATTAAAATTGTTAAGTCTTCACTAATTTCCTTTAACAATACAATAAATAATTCAAATAGAAATGAACAACTTTTAATACGAGATATGACAAAATTACAAACGGTAATACAAAATTTACAAACCGATGATATCACTGAAAAGGAACAATATCTTTTAGTTCCAAATATCGCCTCATTTAACTATTTACTTCAAGACTTTGAAATCGAAGCTGAAACTTTAGTTGATGCCATATTATTTTCAAAACTAGGAATTGTTCACCCACGCATTTTATCACCTGAGTTATTATCAAACGAATTAAAAACAATCCAAACTTATTTACCTATAGGTTGTGAACTACCAACAGGAGTTCAGTTATCTGATATTCATGAATTATTGAATTTTGTCAATATTAATGTTTATTTAAACAATAACAAATTAGTTTATATCTTAGAAATACCTTTAATAAATAATCGCATATTCAATGCATTCTATACAATACCTTTACCTATTCACATAGCTAATAATACATATATGTTTATTGAAAATAGTAATAAATTTATATTGATTGAAGAAAATAAACAAAGATTTTCACATATCTCTGAATTCAAATTCAGATCATGTAAAATTACACCAAATTTTAGAATTTGTCCATCAAATCAACCTCTGTATTCGACATATGTATCGCAAAGTTGCGAAATGAAATTGTTTAATCGAGATGAAACAAATTTAGAAACATGTAATAAAAGAATTGCTAATCTTTATCAGAATTTGTGGCATCCACTATTTAGACCAAATCATTGGTTATATGTTTTAATAAAACCAGAGCATGTCATTATAAAATGTAAGAACTTCACCAATTTTGAATATACATTATCAAGTAATGGATTATTTTCTCTGATACAAAATTGTAAAGCAAAAACTCCTGATTTGGAATTAAATAGTAATAAAAACTATGTCTCGTCAGTTAATCTAGATTTTGTACCTGTACTAAACCTGAGTCATATGCCAACAATTCAATCAATGGAAAAATTATCATTCATCTTGAATGCTAGCAAAAAAGCTTCTACACAGAGTTTAATTATAAATGATTTCCATGATCTAAATTCTATTGGTGAAAGTGTCAAAGAATTAGAAAAGCTATATGATGTTACAAAAGCTCAATTAGAGACTAATGTATCTTCTAATAATAATTTGCTTTATATTATATTCATAACTACAGCATTAATTATAATATTTGTATATTTAGTGTTTAAGCAAATTTTGTCAACTATAGTTAAACGTAAGAAAAATCCCAAACCAATTGTAAACCCTCAAGGTGTTATCGAGCTTTCGCGTTTATCAAAATCAGAAACCGATCTAATAACAGCGTCAAAAAGTTCAAATTTAAGCACTCGTCAACTATCTTAAGCGTTGATACTCAAATTTACTTATCATATCAACCCTTTTTCCTAGAAGGGAGGTGTTATGCCCTCAAAATTTTAACTTTTAATATCAACTATTTTATATTCTTTGCTGACTTAGTATTTAGGTACTCTTTCATTTTATAAATCCGGATGTTTCGTGTTTCATTTCATAAATTAAATTGTATGAATTGTCATAAGATTCTCTTACCGATGAGAGTCGAATCCCTGAGAACTCGAAAACACTGAGTGGTAATTTTTATGCACGTGTAAAATTTTATAACCACGTATGCACCTATCTCGTTCATTTTTAATAATCATTCTGTACAAAACCTTCCAATGGAAAGGGCATCATAAAACATATATACTACTACTACAATAAACTATCATATTATACATACACGATTTTGATAAATACCCGAAATATATATTCCTGTGTTCCTCTACAATTATTGGGCACAACACTGTTATTCTTTTATGTTTCTCCTGTCGCCATAAGGAAGATATGAATTGCCCCGTAGTACTTTGAAAAATATGATCTCTATTAACTTTTTGTAGATTTTCCAGAATATGGTTACTTATCTTTTCAAGTAATTCCACGGAAATATCTTCTTTGGGATTTGCCTCATCAGGTCCATAATCTAAATCAGTCCCTACATTCTTAACTTTTCTCTTTTTTACAAAACTCTTTAATCTACGGTTTAATTTATGTTTCCTAATATTATCAGAATAATATTTGGTATATTTCCCCAAATATTTTATTCTCAAAGATAGTTGCACTTTCCTCTGAAATCCATGATTTGCATTGTATGATAAAACAGCGGCGCAACGAGTTGCATAGGAATTTCGCAAAGAGAAATTATTTCGTTTGCCACCGGCAAATTTGCAACAATGGAATTGTAGAATTCTGCACTGTTGTTATTTTGATCATGTAGTTGTTTGCTACTCGACGAGGAGCGATCATAATTTTATCGATTATTTCGGTTTTTCGTAAATCATCTATTATAAAATATTCTGCTTCATTTATTTTGGTACAAAAGTATCCAAGCTTAAAGCATTCTGTATGGTCACCAAAAATATGAAGTGGTCCATTTAAAATATCTTTTTGTAGTTCCTTTATTTTATTACATAAAGATATATTTTGCCCTGATGTAACAGCTCCTCGGAACCATAACATAATTTTATGTAAAAATGTTCTTATATTAATGTCGTATTTGGTGGTATCTACACATTCTTTTAATTTATTTAAATAACATCTCAGCAGATGATTTTTACATTCAATTTTTTTAACCATCAAGTTTGGTCCATATGGCATAGCATCTTTTATTTTTCTATAGACACTACTATCTCCATCTCTAATGACACACGCGTATTTTAATCCATGCATTTCTAAAGATTTTTTGAATCCCTCAAGAATAATACTAGTTTCCATAGCTGTCGATACAGAATTCCAATTTTTGTAGCAATTGTGATCAGGCTTATTCTCAGTATTTTTTAAATACTCTCTCCAAGCCCATATGGAACAGTATTTATTTTTTACCTTAATATATAAAATTTGTTTAGTACGCGCACTAATTATACATGCGACGCCGGAAGAAGCAGTGTATGATGTGCTATAAGACCGCTTGCTCCACGCGCCATCCACAATTACAGATATAGTCGGAATACCGTCTTAAAATTTATATCTATTGTTCGCCTGCCACTAACATCTAATTCCTGATATTCTGCTTTATTATTGTCTTTTTCAATTATAACTCCATGTTCCATTATCGACCCATCAACACTTTTATTATCACTTTAGTCGATTTTTGAATCAAGTTCGAAATAAATCAAGCACTAACTCCTGTTTATGAGGATTCACTTTGCTTCATTCTGCTAAAAATTTGTAAATCACTTTTATAGTTAATAAATATTCAATTAATGTCCAATTTTAAAAGTGAATTGGAATTATCAGAATTAATAAATAATGAAATCTAATAATTAACAAAAAACAAATATTACTCATTATTCTGAACTTTCTTGCTCACTGTTTCCTTGACGTATATTTACTTGGATACCGTCGGTTACATATTTTTAAATTTCCCATTTTAAATATTGAATAAATATAAAGAAAAACTCAAAAGAAATTCGAATAATATTCGTATAAATAAAAAAATAATCCCGAATAAAATAAGCAAGACAAAAAGTCAGTCGATTTGATGATACACGACATATTTATGTATGAGTTAGAATAGTTATACAATAATAAACATGAACATTGTATATACAGTGAGCGCAAAAGTTATTCGTACAGGTCAACATACAAATACTACAAATGTAAAAATACAATTTATAATTTGAAATTAGAATATTCTGTATTAGAAATATACAAGTCAAGAGTATCAATGTTCTGAATCTTCATGCTTAAGCTTATAAATATCGATCCATGATTACTTATATAGGTGCCTCCACCATTCACTTCTTTTCAATAATTGAGACAATAACGCTACTATCATGCCACCCTTTATTTTGGGGAAAAGAATGCTTAATTTACTTTACTACCCCTTAGTAAACATTGCAAAACAGAGATTTAATTCTCTAAGTTGTGCATTGTTTTCCAGCAAGAACCACGAGGAGGTTGGGGTCTATGACTGTTTAAGTTATTTATATTTTTCATTTACTTGTTCCAAATCTAAACAGACATTTTTCTTGCCAGGATAGGATGGGATACACGGATTATACAGAGTATATTACAGAAAAGGCAACACGATTATAGGTTTTCCAATAATTCTTCATTCATCTTCTTGACTGACTATCTTACAATTCTTCATTAATCTTCTAGACCATCCTAATGAAACCAGCCGCTGGTAGTTAATAATCGACTCAATATTGAATTCAATTATTATGAGATCACCAATCACTAAAATTTTCCATCTACGTGGCATTCTAGCTTTTAATGATCCCTATCGAATCAATGTTGAGCTCAATTATTATGAGGTCATCAAGCACTAAAATTTTCGAACCCTGTGGCATTCTAGCTTTTGATGGTCCCTGCAGAATATTATTTCATTTAAGTATTATACTTATTTCCCGGAACATAATTTTCATCAAACATTTTTTAACTCTTCGTAATACTTTGGATTGTTGAATTCGCTTACACATGAAGTATGTAGCCATCGTCGACAAAAATCGCATTGAATCCAGTTTGACGCAGAATTCTTTTGCGAAACTCTGGAGCAGCACATTGGTGTACCTTTTTTATTAAAATAAAACCAATCTTCGCAAGAATTGCAAAAGTGCCAGGTTGATTGAATCACTCGACAATCACCAGAATCTGGACAAAAGTAGACAAAACTCTGAAACTTTGGCCGATGATTCCAACATATATCGTCAAGATATTCTCTATAAATTTTTTTGCTCGAAAGCACCGTCGTAATGATATGTACCGTTCTGATCTAAAATATTTTTGGCATAATGAATAACGAAGATTCCGCAGTTGAAACTATCCTGCTGCTTAGGATATTCTGCTTCCATAACTTTCCACCCGTTAACATCAATAACGCAATCGTGAAGATGTCTTTGTTTTTTAATAGAAATTAAAAATTTTAAAAACATTTCTTCCGTTAACTTATTATTTGCTAAGAAGTTAAAACAGTAATATGATTTTTCCGGAAATCGGCGAAAATCAATATCCAATGCCCGTCTACGTTCAATGGAAGAAGAATATATTGTTGGTATCTGTACCACATTTCTCTGTATGCTCTTCTAAATATCATTTCTGACACGCAACATTCAATAATGCAGAAGTTTCCATTTTTCGATAACAAATGTAGGGACAAATCTATGATCGCATCTGAAATCCACTCTCCATCTACTAACGTAACATAGTCATTCAAATGTAGATAACTGTATTTTCCGGACCCTGCATGCAGTTGAGATCGTGCAATATCGTGCAATTTGTACCTGCAATTTTGAAATTATAAATAAATGTCTGTTTCAAGATGCCATTGTCAAACCATTCCTTTTTTATTTCCTGTTGCGTGCTGATATTCGCATTGATTTGAGTCCTGTTCATCTTTTTCATTGTTGGTGCTTCGACGACAGCTGGCGTATCCTTGATTGACTTCAAAAGTTGATCCTTATTACCCAAGTGATAATTGCGATGACGGTCCTGACTCGGTTTTCCCCATTTTTCCACATATTTTTTTTCAGTTTCCCTAACTTTACGTGGAATTTTAAACTTAAATTCTTTTTTTTGTAATGAATCTATGTATTTATTTTGGGCTCCATAAAATCTTGCCGCTTTTAAATTTTTCTTCCCTTCTAAAATTGAATGCTTACGACGCGAAACCAAGATTCAACGGTGGAATTTGTCTTTCTTTTTTCATTTTCCTGCAGTAGGAAGCCTGACTATAAGGGATGGATATTTCTTCTCGCAAATATTTAAAAATGCTGGGCAATAATATGGGGTGTCGGTTCCGCCAAATGTTTCGGTGCATTTGCGTAGTTGTCTGCGACGTTCTATAAAAACCATATAGAATTTACTTTTTTTATAAATGGGTAAATTTGGTTCTGCAATAGCCGGTTCATCCTGTGCTGCAGCTTCATTTCTTCTGTGACGAAATTCATGCTTCTAAAAAAGTTCAAAGAATTACGCACATCATTTGTAATATATTTGTTTCCTAAAGCAACTATTATGTGTTTAAAACATTGTAGTGCTTCTTCGTAAGAACGGCACAGCGTTAAATAATTTGCAACTACACCAATAAAAAAATTTTTTTTTTTTTTTATTAGTGCCCGCACATGCTACTGCATCTGAAATTACAATTTTCAAAAAGTGTGCAACACAAAACTTCAAAATCACTTTCAAGTGATGTGTTTTGTTCTCCGTCAGAAAACTATGAAACTATTAAAGCCCTGCTAAAATCTGTTACCGGTAACATTCTTGAAAATAATGTTCAAGAAAAGATTGTACAAAAGGTCAATACTTATAGATTTCATTTTAACAAATATTGTTGTGATTGTAATCATTTTTGAATTATTGCAGAAACCGCTAAAATGACTGGAGTAAACATGCACTTCCAGTTCGAATATTCTTCTCAAAAATAAGAGGTTTGCTAGGAGAGCATATACAAATCTTAAGTTTAAAGTTTGATAATTTTACCTTAAACTTTTAGGCTGCAGAGCGCGCACATACACACGGACTCACACATTTGGATGTAATTCCAAAAATAGTCAGACTCGATTAAGGGATAGTCAATAGGTATATTTCCGTTAAATCTCGAGATCGAGTATTTTCTTGATTACAATACTTATACTACGTATAGGAGAGTAAAATACCGCACAATATTTATTACAGTTATTTGAAATTTTATTCACCATGTTACTCTGCTTGTAATGTTACGAAAATGATTTATCCCAAATACATTTAAACCATACATTCTCAATAAATCTGATCATTTTATTTTTCTTTCAGATTAAACCCGCACTGATGTTGATGATGGATGGACCGTCTTCTCGAATTAAACAACGCAGCCATTATCAATAAATAAAACAAAAGTAAAACAGTATTCCTTATACACACGGTTTTGTGTTGGTATTTTTGTGGAAACAAAATGATTCGCCAAACACAAAATAACATATAAGATAATTTATTCAAACGAAACCTGAACAGCCTGAAATGTTCAGTATTGAAAATACAACCAAAGTTTATAAAATGAATTGGTTTTCTCCAAAGCTACAATTTTTAAATATTATTTGTTATTGTCACCCCCGAAGACTTAAACGCCACCAATGGAAATTATGTTCATGGGGAAATAATAGTTCATCGTCGGTACATTGATGATTATTTGAGGCTTTTATGATTTGAAATGTTTTGGAGTTTATTTTATGATGGATCGTTAGGGTGATGGGGAAAGTCAAACTAAGAGAAATACATTTAACAAATTTTTCTTAGAACTAAAATATAATGGTTGAAAATATAAAAACTAACATAACAAATAAATATGAAATAGAAAGGGCGAGAGGATAGCAGGGTATCCAACTAATGTACCTGATCGCAAAAGAAGTTATCACAACATTTTGTGATATTTGATTATACAATGTTGTAATACTATTTTGACATACGGAAGATCGCAATCTACTGTTGCTTGTAATAAAATAAGTTGGTATAAAACCTTCATCATCTTGAAAATCGAAAGCGATCTTATTTTAAATACAATCAATTTGGTGTCAACGTCTCTTGAAGTTCTGGGCGGCGTTGACTATGAAATGAACTGACTCATAATGATTTTGATTGTTGTCTAGATTCTTAGTACACATTTTTTTAATTTTGAAAGCAAGTAGATGCAGGATCCGTCAAATATTTGATTATTTAATTAAAATTACTGAGCATGAGGGCCAGAATTAGTCTTTAAAAGTACTTCAAACATACGCGTTATTTTGAGACATTTTTAATTATCATAATTTTGAAAACGAAAGTCCCGAGAATTCTCGACAAATATTGCACTGAATTTTAATTTGCAACTGCGATTATGCTCAGGGGATGCGTCAACCTTCAATAATGCTGTCTTTGTGATAATTTATCCCCATGCCGCTTGCGCACAGTTGTACTTCTGTCCATGAGGAACTTCGTAGACGATTCATCCGGAAAACAAACCCGGAAAATGCATTTAAATTTTGTGTAAATATGCTATTGTTAAAGTCGAACCAAGCAAAAAAGATAGTTGGGGGCGTGGCAAAGAGCCACCGTAGTTTTCATACACTCATATTTAAAAAGTAAAATGTATTTCGGCGGCAATTTAAATATTTGACAAAGGAGTGTTTGTTATTTTCGCTGTATTTAAAGTGTAATTAGAAAATTAAAAATATTATTGCAAAATAAGCATATTTATTTGTTATGCACATGTTATTATAAAAAACAAAACAAAGATAATAAACATTTAATAATAATTTAATCACTATCCGAAACGACTTCGTTGGAGCTTGTTTCTTCATCAGATAGCCAATTTTTCAAATTTTTCCTCCATTAATTCGTCACGTTTCCACATTTCTTCTGCTATATGATCAACATGCGTGCAATGTTTTTCCCAATCTGATTGGCTTATATCGGCAAACGCTGCCTGCACTAAATTTTGTATTTCTAGGCCCCTTTGACCAACGTTATTCATTGCAATCTTATGTTTTGCCAAACTCCACATTAATTCGATGGGATTTAGGTCGCAATGATAGGGTGGCAAGCGTACTACAGTGTGGCCATGCTTCGTTAATAATTCGTCGACATAATAAGTCCAGGTGTGATGACTTTCTTTCTTTACTAGTGTGATTAATTCAAGCCAATCACGAATATCTTGCTTTCTTGCTGCTTGGGTTGGAGGTTTATTGATTTGCACACTATGATATGGTGAATTATCCATGACGAGAATGCAATTAGGTGGTACATTAGGAATTAATTGTTTTTGCATCCACTGCATAAAATTTTGATGATTCATATCATCATGATAATCTCCTGATTTGCTTTTGGATTTGAATATTAACAAGCCATTATTCACAAATCCGTAAGCACATGTACAATAATGTGTCGTTGACCTGATCTATCAGGTCGGTGTACTCCAGGCTGGTCTTCAGATTGCCAACATTTACTAACACCATATGATGGATGGATGTAGGTTTCGTCCAAAAAAGTTATTGGTTTTTTGTGCTTACCACGAGCATTATTCTCTCGCAACTTGCGCAAGTAACGAGAACGCCAAGCAACGATATCGTAACGTTCCATCAATAATTTTCTTTTATTGTGGCATTTTTTGTATGTGAATCCTATATTTAATAAATGCTTTCGATGAGTTTCTTTTCCACCAGTGTAATCAACATTCTCCTTCATTTTATCAATCAATATATTTACTGTTGGAATTTTCTTGTCAACGGTATAAATTTCATGAACTGTTCTTTTTAAAATGCCCAAGTCCCAATCGCCCAGAACTTATTTGTTTGACCCTCCGCTTCGTTTCTTTTTGGAAGGAGATTTTAATAACTGATCTTCCGTTGCCCGTGCTTCTTGCCTAATTCTTAATATGGTTGCTACCGCTTTACCAACACCAACAGCAGCAAGTTTGGTGGCCTTCTCGACAGGAAAACTCCATTTACCAGCACCTTTCTGTTTATCGAAGAATTCAATAACACTGTTAATAATGTTTCGTGCTTCGGAATCAATACCTTTCTTCGAATTACGGGCCATATTCCAAACCTTAAAAAACAAAATTAACACACGTGTTCAATTTGAGGTTAAGTTATAATAATATAAAAAATATTAGATTTTAGTAAAAATATCTGTACATACCAATTTTCACAAATAAAACAAGTAATTTTGTCTTGAACGAGACAAATTTTAAGAAGACTAATGCAGAATAACAAGGAAAACACAACGACACAACCTCAAACAACGCAACAAGTTCAAATACGACTTTGACAATGACAAATATGACAGCACTTACTTTTCATTGAGAATGTACCGAGATTTATATTCGTACGCGATTGCTCGAAATCTTACCGCTTAAAATATTTTAAATAAAATTCTTTTAGTTTGCATATTTTGTTTGCTTGGCTAGACTGTATTACACGTGTATAAAAATTACCACTCGGTGTCTTCGAGTTCTCAGGGATACGACTCTCACCGGTAAGAGAATCTTATTACAATTCATACAATTTCCTATACGAAATGAAACACGAAACTACCGGGTTTTTGGAATGAAAGAGTAACTAAATACTAAGTCAGCAAAGAATATAGGTCGATTTTAAAAGTAAAAATTCTGAGATCTAAATACTACATTAATCATTTTTCTCACAGGCATCACCGAACTCTGGTGCAAGTTATTATAACTACAAGGGTAGTTTTAGCATAAATCTCTTAGCAATATGTGATGCGTATTATTGTTTCGATAAACTAGCATGGGACTAAATTTTGAAATTAATTTATTCAACGTTCCACCGCCAACTATTTTGGAAGAAAATGGTGCACTTATAAATTTTACTTTTGTAGCTGATGAAGCTTTTCCTTTAACCGCTTATATGATACGGCCGTATCGCAGAAGATGAATGCTTAACAGGAGGAAACATTTTCAAATTTAGATTAAGTAGCGCTAGACGCACAATCGAAATCACATTCGGTATAATGGCAGTCCGATGACGAATTTTTCGAAAACCAATTATTGATTCACTAAATACAGTTGTCGGAATTGTTCAAGCTACAGTATGCCTGCATAACTATTTGATGAAACATTAACAGGCATTGCCTGTAAACGAAAGAAATTATTGAAAACTTATAAGATATTAATGAGAATGATGGACAATGGCACTTTTGTGGATTAAGCATTGCTCTGCAGACCATGGGAAAAATGGGAAGTAACACGTACACGGACAATTCGGCACAACTAAGAGAAATGCTTGCAGTTTTTTTTGTGAGTTCCGGAGCATTAAATCAGCAATTAAATAATAATTTTTAATGTCATGATATTGGTTTGCGGACTATTCGTGCCACACAACTTGCATCCCACAATTTGTATCGCACAACTGGTACCCGGACATTTCGTACCCGAATACAATTCGTATCTGAGCAACTCGTACCTAGACAATTCGTATCCGGACAATACGTACCCGAACAATTCGTACCCAGGCAATTTGTATCCTGACAATTCGTACCCTGGTAATTCGTACTCAGTCAATTCGTACCCAAAAAATTGAAATGCTTAAAGAAAAACTAAGAACTGCGAAAAAAATAAAATATGATTAGAAAGTGCTGAGCTGGTTAAATAAAGAGATAAAAAATTGTTGCAAAATAAACAATATATTATAATAATGGTATTTTATTTTTAATTTCATATATTTAACGAATAATGTACATTTAATAAGGAACACAAGCAATCTGCTCATTTCTTTTAAAATCATGTTAATTAACAGAGGCATTAAAACTAAAAAAAAGGCCTCTTTGAGCGTTTTTAACAACATGCATGCATAAATACAGAAAATATATTATGAAAAGTGTAATATGTAAATCATAGATTTCAAAAATTAGATATAACGTCTCATTGATAGTCTGATACGGTTTATGAATGACATTTTACAGTTTTGTAATACAAAAATTTTAAAAAAAAATGAAATTTGCAAGCGAATAGTTTTTTTCAAATACTTAAAATTAAAAAATTAAAATTGTACCTTTAAATATTTCATTGATATTAAAATAAACCAATATCTAATATAAATATTTATTGATACACAACATAAATGTTGAACTTTTAAATTACCATGTTGATTTTTATGGGATATATCACAAGTAAAAAAATACCGCTGTAAATGTATCCAGTCACATCACTAACGTATATTAATTAGACATACACGAATTATTAATTGTGTATATTGATGAAAAACAATAAAATTTGGCAAGGACAGTACCATCTCAAAATTCAAAGTTATGTGCGATACCCCTTAAGTATGTCATATGATCACGATTACCATAGTCGTTCGCTAACTGCAGCACTCTCCTAGAAATAGCAGCATATTTTTTATTAATTTCATTTGTAGGATTCTCTGCAATTATTTGTGCAATTTCATACTGATGCAGTGCTTATTGTTGCTTTAAAGCATCAATGAATTTAAATATATTTGGAAAATATGATGAACATGTTGAAATAAATCCATGATGCCAACCTTCAACATCGTTATTTGTCCTGGCTAGATTGATTAATGTTCTTTCGAACACATTCCAAACTGAAATTGGAAACTTTGCTGCCTGACGTTGTTGATGACCTCTTCTTCCTATATATGTGTGTCCTCAAAGTAATTAGCGATAGGAAGCGCCTCTTGTGGAAAATTTTCATTTTCCACGAGTTCATCGAAAACTTGTTCTACGTCTGCTTGTGGCACAAACGCTAATGCTGGTATCATTCTTACCCAAAGAGCAAATTCATGAGATCCAGCGTAGCGTTGTTGTACTTTCCGCCATACATTTTGATTTAAATGGAAAAAGCATCCAGATATCCTTACAGCAGGAAACTCTTGCTGAAAAACTTGCATTGCCCCGATTTCAAAATCCATCATAATTGATCGAGGCTGTAGATCTAGTTGTAAGTTTTTTATTTCTTGTAACATTTTTATGTACGTGTTTCTTGTTTTATTCGGCAATAATGCATAAATAACCGGTAAAACCGTACTGGCAAAAAGGACATGGATTGTATAGAGTTGAGCGAATAGTTGTGGTGCAGTACTAAAAGTACCATCGGCAAACCAATTTGGATTTTGTGCCAATAGAGTTAAAATTTCCCAATTGAATTGCATACAGATGCCAGTTCATTAGGATATGGAGCGATTTTAATGCAGAAAAAGGACAAGAAATTTCATGTAGTCGCCCATTTCAGTAAACGCACTACAGCAGCGGAATCCAAATATCACTCCTATGAATAAGAAACTTTAGCCGTCGTGAATTCTGCAAAACATTTCCGTCATTATTTATACGGGCGCAATTTTATCGTTATCACCGAATGTAATTCATTACAATCGTCACGTAAAAAGCTAGATCTAACTCCCAGAGTGCATAGATGGTGGGCTTTCTTGCAAGCTTTTGATTTTGATATTATTCATCGAGATGGTAAACGTATGTGTCATGCTGATTTCTTTTCTCGAAATCCGTTACCTTGTTCTTCTAGCAAAAGTTTCGAAAATCTTCAACAAAAGCAAGTTAACATAGCAGATATATCCAGTAATTGGTTGCTCGCAGAGCAACAACGTGATAATGAAATTTCTAAACTTATTGTAGACCTTAATAATGAAAATCTTAATGATAATATAGCTAAAAAATATGAATTCCGTTCAGGTGTCCTTTGCCGAAAAATACAAAGGAACGGTAGAACAAGATGCTTACCAATGGTACCCAGAGCGTTCAGATGGTCAGGTAGGGCGTGTTATGAGTACTTTGAAAGGTTTGTTAACTGCGGTAGAAATGAGTAAAGATCGTTCCTGGCAAGACGCACTACCAGATGTTCAGTTGGTTTTGAATTGTACGATTAATCGTTGTACTAAGTCTAGTCCTTTAGAACTTATGATTGGTAAGGTTGCAAGACCTATAAACTTAATGTTGGCACATGAGAAGTAGATCTGAAGTAGATATAACTGAGATAAGACAACAAGCTGTAACCAATATTCATAAATGCGCAGTGTACGAAAAACGTAGATTTGATAGTACCAAATCCAAATTAAATAAATTTGCAATAGGTGATTTCGTATCATTAAAAATTGAAGAACGTAATCAGACTAAACATGATCCAAAATATAAAGGCCCCTATAAAGTTATTGAGATCCTAGAAGGTGATAGATACGTTATAAAAGCTTTAAATTCAAATGGTACTTATAAGTATCCTCATGATAGGATGAGGATAATGCCTAAAGGTGAAGTCCCTGTTGAGACAGAGAGTAGCTTGGAACAGGACGAGCAAGATGGCTCGAATATTGATTAAGCACATTTTTCAGTTAGTCTATTTTACCAAAATTGTCAGATCGTAGGCGTAGCTCAGTAGAAATCGGTATCTCTTAAATGTAGTCCATGAGTGTGCGCTGTGCGACTGATATTTGTGGTATGGGCCTTGTTACGGCACTGGATTTAAGTGTCTGAACATCTTGTGGCTTTGAAGGCAAAATGTCGGCTTTCTCTAAATCTATTGCGAGTTCTTTCTTCCAAATCGTGGGGTGCCGATAGAATTTCTATGCTGCGCCTGTATCGGGCTTTGATGCGCTCCAAGCTGGACTATGGCTGTATCGCTTACGCGTCTGCCAGGCCATCCGTTATCAAAACCATTGATACGATACACCATACTGGTATTCGTCTTGCTACTGGTGCTTTTCGTACCAGCCCAATACCAAGTTTATTGTGCGAAGCTGGCGAGCCTTCTCTGTATGATCGTCGCAGGCTTTTGACCATGAACTACACGGCAGCCATGAAGTCGAAACCATATCACCTGGTTTTTGACACTGTCTTTGGTCAACAGTTTGCGGAGATTTATGACAGAAGAGCTCGTTCGGTGGGTTCCTTTTCTATCAGATCTCGCAATACTTTTAGAGAAGTTAATTTTGAACTTCCTTCGACCCCAGACACTTCTTTCAGCCCCTTTCCACCTTGGACATTCTCCCGTCCGAATACCAACTATGCGCTTTCAAAGCTGGATCGATCCGCTACTCCACCCATTTTGTTCCAACGTGAGTTTGCTCGAATCATTGCCAACTATCGGCAATGGATTCGCATTTACACCGACGGTTCGAAGAGCAACGACAGGGTTGCATGTGCTTTTATATCGGCAAGAGGTGCGTGTGAGTTTCGACTTCACAAACTCTCGTCCGTATACACGGCAGAGCTGTATGCACTCTACCAAGCACTTCTCTATATTTGCAGACTCGCACGTAATTCTTTTGTTATTGTGTCAGACTCAATGAGCGCTTTGAAAGCGATTGATTCTTTGTACCCTAAACATCCTCTCTTGCAGCAGATACAAGCAACCTTGATGACATTAACGTCAAAAGGGTCTATCGTGCGCTTTATTTGGGTACCGAGTCATGTTGGTATTCGCGGGAATGAAGCAGCTGATGCAGCAGCTAAGCGAGCTTTGTCCAAGGCCACCATTGATTATGATCGGGTGCTTGCTGATGACCTCAAAGGTCATTTTAAGCATCTGATCATGAATCAGTGGCAGGAAAGGTGGAGTCATATAGTTTCTAACAAGCTTAAAAATGTTAAGCACAACGTGAGGTCATGGGATTCTTCTCATAGGGCATCCCGAAGGGAGGAGGTCGCTGTGGCGAGACTCCGGATAGGGCACACCTGGTGGACACATGGTCATCTTTTGCGCCGTGAGGAGGCTCCGATGTGCGAAACGTGTGACACTGCTTTGACAGTGGCGCACGTTTTGTTGGAGTGCTCCCAGTTTACCGAGCAGCGAAACAGGGCGGGTCTGTCACTTGACCTGTCGGTGGCCCTTGGTGACCATTCGACACTCATTGACAGGGTCGTCCTGTTCCTCAGGAATACAGGTCTATTTGCCTTTATTTAAAAGTGCTAGCTTTGTCATTAATTTTATTTATACACGTATTTTTTTTTTTTAGCACTCAATAATATTTTACAATATTATTTATTTTTACAATTTTAAACCTGTACGTTTTATTTATTTATATATACATTTATTAATATTTTACATTTAATAGATATTAAGTTTACAATTTTATTTTTACATAACATATATTTAGTTAGTTTCTTTCATAATATAGTTTATGGCGTGAATAGCCCAAGAGGCTGATACGCCTTTAAATTTTAATCCTACTACTACTACTATTGGCATTTTAACGCTTGTATTTGAGTATATTACTGCAATATGTCTCATTTCAAACGAATTTGTATCAACAATTGCACATATTTTATGGAGTCCTATAAATTTCAGTACAATACGCTAAGAAATATATTTCTCAGGTATTGGCATTTTAACGCTTGTATTTGCGTATATTACTGCAATATGTCTCATTTGAAACGAATTTGAATCAATATCTGAACATAATTTATGGCGTCCTATAACTTTTTAGTACAATACGCTAAGAAATATTTTACTCAGGTATTGGCCTTTTAACGCTTGTATTTGCGTATATTACTGCAATATGTCTCATTTGAAACGAATTTGAATCAATATCTGAACATTTTTAATGGTGAACTATAACTTTTTAGTACAATACGCTAAGAAATATATTACTCAGGTATCGGCATTTTAACGCTTGTATTTGCGTATATTACTGAAATATGTCTCATTTAAAACGAATTTGAATCAATATCTGAACATATTTTATTGGGTCCTATAGCTTTTTGGTGCAAGACGCTAGGAAATATATTACTCTGGTATTGGCATTTTAACGCTTGTATTTGAGTATATTAGTGCAAGATGTCTCATTTGAAACGAATTTTAATCAATATCTGAACATCTTTTATGGAGTCCGATAACTTTTTAGTGCAAGACGCTAAGAAATATATTACTTTTGTATTGGCATTTTAACGCTTGTATTTGCGTATATTAGTGCAATATGTCTCTTTTTTAACGAATTTGAATCAATATCTGAACATTTTTAATGGTGGCCTATAACTTTTTAGTACAATACGCTAAGAAATATATTTCTCAGGTATTGGCATTTTAACGCTTGTATTTGCGTATATTACTGCAATATGTCTCATTTGAAACGAATTTGAATCAATATCTGAACATAATTTATGGAATCCTATATCTTTTTAGTACAATACGCTAAGAAATATATTACTCAGGTATTGGCCTTTTAACGCTTGTATTTGCGTATATTACTGCAATATGTCTCATTTAAAACGAATTTGAATCAAAATCTGAACATATTTTATTGGGTACTATAACTTTTTGGTGCAATACGCTAGGAAATATATTACTCTGATATTGGCATTTTAACGCTTGTATTTGCGTATATTAGTGCAATATGTCCTATTTGAAACGAATTTGAATCAATATCTGAACATTTTTAATGGTGAACTATAACTTTTTAGTACAATACGCAGAAATATATTACTCAGGTATTTGCATTTTAACGCTTGTATTTGCGTATATTACTGAAATATGTCTCATTTAAAACAAATTTGAATCAATATCTGAACATATTTTAGTGGGTCCTATTACTTTTTGGTGCAATACGCTAGGAAATATATTACTCTGGTATTGGCATTTTAGCGCTTGTATTTGCGTATATTACTGCAATATGTCTCATTTGAAACGAATTTGAATCAATATCTGAACATTTTTATTGGTGAACTATAACTTTTTAGTACAATACGCTAAGACATATATTACTCAGGTATTGGCATTTTAACGCTTGTATTTGCGTATATTAATGAAATATGTCTCATTTAAAATGAATTTGAATCAAAATCTGAACATATTTTATTGGGTACTATAACTTTTTGGTGCAATACGCTAGGAAATATATTACTTTGATATTGGCATTTTAACGCTTGTATTTGCGTATATTAGTGCAATCTGTCCTATTTGAAACGAATTTGAATCAATATCTGAACATATTTTATGGAGTCCTATAACTTTTTAGTGCAAGACGCTAAGAAATATATTACTCTGGGATTGGCATTTTAACGTTTGTATGTGCGTATATTAGTGCAATATGTCTCATTTGAAACGAATTTGAATCAATACCTGAGCATTTTTAATGGTGGCCTATTACTTTTTAGTACAATACGCTAAGAAATATATTTCTCAGGTATTGGCATTTTAACGCTTGTATTTGCGTATATTACTGCAATATGTCTCATTTAAAACGAATTTGAATCAATATCTGAACATATTTTATGGGGTCCTATAACTTTTTGGTGCAATCCGCTGGGAAATATATTACTCTGGTTTTGGCATTTGAACGCTTGTATTTGCGTATATTACTGCAATATGTCTCATTTCAAACGAATTTGTATCAACAACTGAACATATTTTATGGAGTCCTATAACTTTTTAGTGCAATACGCTATGAAATATATTACTCTGGTATTGGCATTTTAACGCTTGCATTTGCGTATATTACTGCTATATGTCTCATTTCAAACGAATTTGTATCAACAACTGAACATATTTTATGGAGTCCTATAACTTTTTAGTGCAATACGCTAAGAAATATATTACTCTGGTATTGGCATTTGAACGCTTGTATTTGCGTATATTACTGCAATATGTCTCATTTGAAACGAATTTGAATCAATATCTGAACAAAATTTATGGAGTCCTATAACTTTTTAGTACAATACGCTAAGAAATATATTACTCAGGTATTGGCCTTTTAACGCTTGTATTTGCGAATATTACTGCAATATGTCTCATTTGAAGCGAATTTGAATCATTATCTGAACATTTTTAATGGTGAACTATAACTTTTTAGTACAATACGCTAAGAAATATATTGCTCAGGTATTGGCATTTTAACGCTTGTATTTGCGTTTATTACTGAAATATGTCTCATTTAAAACAAATTTGAATCAATATCTGAACATATTTTATTGGGTCCTATTACTTTTTGGTGGAATACGCTAGGAAATATATTACTCTGGTATTAACATTTTAATGCTTGTATTTGCGTATTTTACTGCAATATGTCCCATTTGAAACGAATTTGAATCAATATCTGAACATATTTTATGGAGTCCTGTAACTTTTTAGTGCAATACGCTAAGAAATATATTACTCTGGTATTGGCATTTTAACGCTTGTATTTGCGTATATTACTGCAATATGTTTATCTCATTTCAAACGAATTTGTATCAACAACTGAACATATTTTTTGGAGTCCTATAACTTTTTAGTGCAATTCGCTAAGAAATATATTACTCTGGTATTGGCATTTTAACGCTTGTATTTGCGTATATTACTGAAATATGTCTCATTTAAAACGAATTTGAATCAATATCTGAACATATTTTATTGAGTCCTATAACTTTTTGGTGCCAGACGCTAGGAAATATATTACTCTGGTATTAACATTTTAATGCTTGTATTTGCGTATTTTACTGCAATATGTCCCATTTGAAACGAATTTGAATCAATATCTGAACATTTTTAATGGTGAACTATAACATTTTAGTACAATACGCAGAAATATATTACTCAGGTATTGGCATTTTAACGCTTGTATTTGCGTATATTACTGAAATATGTCTCATTTAAAACAAATTTGAATCAATATCTGAACATATTTTAGTGGGTCCTATTACTTTTTGGTGCAATACGCTAGGAAATATATTACTCTGGTATTGGCATTTGAACGCTTGTATTTGCGTATATTACTGCAATATGTCTCATTGCAAACGAATTTGTATCAACAACTGAACAAATTTTATGGAGTCCTATAACTTTTTAGTGCAATACGCTAAGAAATATATTACTCTGGTATTGGCATTTTAACGCTTGTATTTGCGTATGTTACTGCAATATGTCTCATTTCAAACGAATTATTATCAACTGAACATATTTTATGGAGTCCTATAACTTTTGGTGCAATACGCTAAGAAATATATTACTCTGGTATTGGCATTTACACGCTTGTATTTGCGTATATTACTGCAATATGTCTCATTTCAAACGAATTTGTATCAACATCTGAACATATTTTATGGAGTCTTATAACCTTTTAGTGCAATACGCTAAGAAATATATTACTCTGGTATTGGCATTTTAACGCTTGTATTTGCGTATATAACTGCAATATGTCTCCTATATTCCTCTCGTATTGGCATTTTAACGCTTGTATTTGCGTATATTACTGCAATATGTCTCATTTCAAACGAATTTGTATCAACATCTGAACATATTTTATGGAGTCCTATAACCTTTTAGTGCAATACGCTAAGAAATATATTACTCTGGTATTGGCATTTTAATGCTTGTATTTGCGTATATTACTGCAATATGTCTCATTTAAAACGAATTTGAATCAATATCTGAACATATTTTATTGGGTACTATAACTTTTTGGTGCAATACGCTAGGAAATATATTACTCTGGTATTGGCATTTTAACGCTTGTATTTACGTATTTTACTGTAATATATCTCATTTAAAACGAATTTGTATCAACATCTGAACATATTTTATGGAGACCTATAACTTTTAGTGCAATACGCTAAGAAATATATTACTCTGGTATTGGCATTTGAACGCTTGTATTTGCGTATATTACTGCAACATGTCTCATTTCAAACGAATTTGTATCAACATCTGAACATATTTTATGGAGTCCTATAACTTTTTAGTGCAATATGCTAAGAAATATATTACTCTGGTATTGGCATTTGAACGCTTGTATTTGCGTATATTACTGCAATATGTCTCATTTGAAACGAATTTGAATCAATATCTGAACATTTTTAATGGTGAACTATAACTTTTTAGTGCAATACGCTAAAAAATATATTACTCTGGTATTGGCATTTTAACGCTTGTATTTGCGTATATTACTGCAATATGTCTCATTTGAAACGAATTTGAATCAATATCTGAACATAAATTATGGAGTCCTATAACTTTTTAGTACAATACGCTAAGAAATATATTACTCAGGTATGGGCATTTTAACGCTTGTATTTGCGTATATTACTGCAATATGTCTCATTTAAAACGAATTTGAATCAATATCTGAACATATTTTATTGGGTACTATAACTTTTTGGTGCAATACGCTAGGAAGATATTACTCTGGTATTGGCATTTTAACGCTTGTATTTGCGTATTTTACTGAAATATATCTCATTTAAAACGAATTTGTATCAACATCTGAACATATTTTATGGAGTCCTATAACTTTAAGTGCAATACGCTAAGAAATATATTACTCTGGTATTGGCATTTTAACGCTTGTATTTGCGTATATTACTGCAATATGTCTCATTTCAAACGAATTTGAATCAACAACTGAACATATTTTATGGAGTCCTATAACTTTTTAGTGCAATAAGCTAAGAAATATATTACTCAGGTATTGGCCTTTTAACGCTTGTATTTGAGTATATTACTGAAATATTTCTCATTTAAAACGAATTTGAATCAATATCTGAACATATTTTATTGGGTCCTATAACTTTTTGGTGCAAGACGCTAGGAAATATGTTACTCAGGTATTGGCATTTTAACGCTTGTATTTGCGTATATTAGTGCAATATGTCTCATTTCAAACGAATTTGTATAAACATCTGTACATATTTTATGGAGTCCTATAACTTTTTAGTGCAATACGCTAAGAAATATATAACTCAGGTATTGGTATTTTGACGCTATTATTTGTGTATATTACTGAAATATGTCTCATTTAAAATTAATTTGAATCAATATCTGAACATATTTTATGGGGTCTTATGACTTTTTGGTGCAAAACGCTAGGAAATATATTACTCTGGTATTGGCATTTTAACGCTTGTATTTGCGTATATAACTGCAATATGTCTCATTTCAAACGAATTTGTATCAACAACTGAACATATTTTATGGAGTCCTATAACTTTTTAGTGCAATACGCTAAGAAATATATTACTCTGGTATTGGCATTTTAACGCTTGTATTTGCGTATATTACTGCAATATGTCTCATTTCAAACGAATTTGTATGAACAACTGAACATATTTTATGGAGTCCTATAACTTTTTAGTGCAATACGCTAAGAAATATATTACTCTGGTATTGGCATTTTAACGCTTGTATTTGCGAATATTACTGCAATATGTCTCATTTGAAGCGAATTTGAATCAATATCTGAACATTTTTAATGGTGAACTATAACTTTTTAGTACAATACGCTAAGAAATACTCAGGTATTGGCATTTTAACGCTTGTATTTGCGTTTATTACTGAAATATGTCTCATTTAAAACAAATTTGAATCAATATCTGAACATATTTTATTGGGTCCTATTACTTTTTGGTGCAATACGCTAGGAAATATATTACTCTGGTATTGGAATTTTAACGCTTGTATTTGCGTATATTACTGCAATATGTCTCATTTGAAACAAATTTGAATCAATATCTGAACATTTTTAATGGTGGACTATAACTTTTTAGTACAATACGCTAAGACATATTTACTCAGGTATTGGCATTTTAACGCTTGTATTTGCGTATATTACTGAAATATGTCTCATTTAAAACGAATTTGAATCAAAATATGAACATATTTTATTGGGTACTATAACTTTTTGGTGCAATACGCTAGGAATTATATTACTCTGATATTGGCATTTTAACGCTTGTATTTGCGTATATTAGTGCAATATGTCCTATTTGAAACGAATTTGAATCAATATCTGAACATATTTTATGGAGTCCTATAACTTTTTAGTGCAAGACGCTAAGAAATATATTACTCTGGGATTGGCATTTTAACGTTTGTATTTGCGTATATTAGTGCAATATGTCTCATTTGAAATGAATTTGAATCAATATGTGAACATTTTTAATGGTGAACTATAACTTTTTAGTACAATACGCTAAGAAATATATTACTCAGGTATTGGCATTTTAACGCTTGTATTTGTGTACATTACTGAAATATGTCTCATTTAAAACGAATTTGTATCAATAACTGAACATAATTTATGGAGTCATATAACTTTTAAGTGCAATACGCTAAGAAATATATTACTCTGGTATTGGCATTTTAACGCTTGTATTTGCGTATATTACTGCAATACGTCTCATTTGAAACGAATTTGAATCAATATCTGAACATAATTTATGGAGTTCTATAACTTTTTAGTACAATACGCTAAGAAATATATTACTCAGGTATTGGCCTCTTAACGCTTGTATTTGCGTATATTACTGCAATATGTCTCATTTGAAACGAATATGAATCAATATCTGAACATTTTTAATGGTGAACTATAACTTTTTAGTACAATACGCTAAGAATTATATTACTCAGGTATTGGCATTTTAACGCTTGTATTTGCGTATATTACTGCAATATGTCTCATTTCAAACGAATTTGAATCAATATCTGAACATATTTTATGGGGTCCTATAACTTTTTAGTGCAATACGCTAAGAAATAAATTACTCTGGTATTGGCATTTTAACGCTTGTATTTGCGTATATTACTGCAATATGTCTCACTTCAAACGAATTTGTATCAACAACTGAACATATTTTATAGAGTCCTATAACTTTTTGGTGCAATACGCTAGGAAATATATTACTCTGGTATTGGCCTTTTAACGCTTGTATTTGCGTATATTAATGCAATATGTCTCATTTCAAACGAATTTGTATCAACATCTGAACATATTTTATGGAGTCCCATAACTTTTTAGTGCAATACGCTAAGAAATATATTACTCTGGTATTGGCATTTGAACGCTTGTATTTGCGTATATTACTGCAATATGTCTCATTTCAAACGAATTTGTATCAACAACTGAACATAATTTATGAAGTCCTATAACTTTTTAGTACAATACGCTAAGAAATATATTTCTCAGGTATTGGCATTTTAACGCTTGTATTTGCGTATATTACTGCAATATGTCTCATTTAAAACGAATTTGAATCAATATCTGAACATATTTTATTGGGTACTATAACTTTTTGGGCAATACGCTAGGAAATATATTACTCTGATATTGGAATTTTAACGCTTGTATTTGCGTATATTACTGCAATATGTCTCATTTGAAACGAATTTGAATCAATATCTGAACATTTTTAATGGTGAACTATAACTTTTTAGTACAATACGCTAAGAAATATATTTCTCAGGTATTGGCATTTTAGCGCTTGTATTTGCGTATATTACTGAAATATGTTTTATTTAAAACGAATTTGAATCAATATCTGAACATATTTTATTGGGTACTATAACTTTTTGGTGCAATACGCTAGGAGATATATTACTCTGATATTGGCATTTCAACGCTTGTATTGGCGTATATTAGTGAGATATGTCTCATTTGAAATGAATTTGAATCAATATCTGAACATAATTTATGGAGTCCCATAACTTTTTAGTACAATACGCTAAGAATTATATTACTCAGGTATTGGCCTTTTAACGCTTGTATTTGCGTATGTTACAGCAATATGTCTCATTTGAAACGAATTTGAATCAATATCACAACATTTTTAATGGTGAACTATAACTTTTTAGTACAATACGCTAAGAAATATATTACTCAGGTATTGGCATTTTAACGCTTGCATTTGCACATAATACTGAAATATGTCTCATTTAAAACGAATTTGAATCAATATCTGAACATATTTTATTGGGTACTATAACTTTTTGGTGTAATACGCTAGGAAATATATTACTCTGGTATTGGCATTTTAACGCTTGTATTTGCGTATATTACTGCAATATGTCTCATTTCAAACGAATTTGTATCAACATCTGAACATATTTTATGGAGTCCTATTACTTTTTAGTGCAATACGCTAAGAAATATATTACTCTGATATTGGCCTTTTAACGCTTGTATTTGCGTATATTACTGAAATATGTCTCATTTAAAACGAATTTGAATCAATATCTGAACATTTATTATTGGGTACTAAACCTTTTTGGTACAATACGCTAGGAAATATATTACTCTGGTATTGGCATTTTAACGCTTGTATTTGCGTATATTACTGCAATATGTCTCATTTCAAACGAATTTGTATCAACATCTGAACATATTTTATGGAGTCCTATTACTTTTTAGTGCAATACGCTAAGAAATAAATTACTCTGGTATTGGCATTTTAACGCTTGTATTTGCGTATATTACAGCAATATGTCTCATTTGAAACGAATTTGAATCAATATCACAACATTTTTAATGGTGAACTATAACTTTTTAGTACAATACGCTAAGAAATATATTACTCAGGTATTGGCATTTTAACGCTTGTATTTGCGTACGTTACTGAAATATGTCTCATTTAAAACGAATTTGAATCAATATCTGAACATATTTTATTGGGTACTATAACTTTTTGGTGCAATACGCTAGGAAATATATTACTCTGGTATTGGCATTTTAACGCTTGTATTTGCGTATATTACTGCAATATGTCTCATTTCAAACGAATTTGTATCAACATCTGAACATATTTTATGGAGTACTATAACTTTTTAGTGCAATACGCTAAGAAATATATTACTCTGGTATTGGCATTTGAACGCTTGTATTTGCGTATATTACTGCAATATGTCTCATTTCAAACGAATTTGTATCAACAACTGAACATAATTTATGGAGTCCCATAACTTTTTAGTACAATACGCTAAGAATTATATTACTCAGGTATTGGCCTTTTAACGCTTGTATTTGCGTATATTACTGCAATATGTCTCATTTGAAATGAATTTGAATCAATATCAGAACATTTTTAATGGTGAACTATAACTTTTTAGTACAATACGCTAAGAAATATATTACTCAGGTATTGGCATTTTAACGCTTGCATTTGCACATATTACTGAAATATGTCTCATTTAAAACGAATTTGAATCAATATCTGAACATATTTTATTGGGTACTATAACTTTTTGGTGTAATACGCTAGGAAATATATTACTCTGGTATTGGCATTTTAACGCTTGTATTTGCGTATATTACTGCAATATGTCTCATTTCAAACGAATTTGTATCAACATCTGAACATATTTTATGGAGTCCTATTACTTTTTAGTGCAATACGCTAAGAAATATATTACTCTGATATTGGCCTTTTAACGCTTGTATTTGCGTATATTACTGAAATATGTCTCATTTAAAACGAATTTGAATCAATATCTGAACATATATTATTGGGTACTAAACCTTTTTGGTACAATACGCTAGGAAATATATTTCTCTAGTATTGGCATTTTAACGCTTGTATTTGAGAATATTAGTGCCATATGTCTCATTTGAAACGAATTTGAATCAATATCTGAACATATTTTATGGAGTCCTATAACTTTTTAGTGCAATACGCTAAGAAATATATAACTCAGGTATTGGCATTTTGACGCTTGTATTTGTGTATATTACAGAAATATGTCTCATTTTAATTGAATTTGAATCAATATCTGAACATATTTTATGGGGTCTTATAACTTTTTGGTGCAAAAAGCTAGGAAATATATTACTCTGGTATTGGCATTTTAACGCTTGTATTTGCGTGAATTAGTGCAATAGGTCTCATTTGAAACGAATTTGAATCAATATCTGAACATATTTTATGGAGTCCTATAACTTTTTAGTACAATACGCTAAGAAATATATTTCTCAGGTATTGGCATTTTAACGCTTGTATTTGCGTATATTACTGCAATATGTCTCATTTGAAACGAATTTGAATCAATATCTGAACATATTTTATGAAGTCCTATAACTTTTTGGTGCAAAACGCTAGGAAATATATTACTCTGGTATTGGCATTTTAACGCTTGTATTTGCGTATATTACTGCAATATGTCTCATTTGAAACGAATTTGAATCAATATCTGAACATAATTTATGGAGTCCTATAACTTTTTAGTACAATACGCTAAGAAATATATTACTCAGGTATTGGCCTTTTAACGCTTGTATTTGCGTATATTACAGCAATATGTCTCATTTGAAACGAATTTGAATCAATATCACAACATTTTTAATGGTGAACTATAACTTTTTAGTACAATACGCTAAGAAATATATTACTCAGGTATTGGCATTTTAACGCTTGTATTTGCGTACGTTACTGAAATATGTCTAATTTAAAACGAATTTGAATCAATATCTGAACATATTTTATTGGGTACTATAACTTTTTGGTGCAATACGCTAGGAAATATATTACTCTGGTATTGGCATTTTAACGCTTGTATTTGCGTATATTACTGCAATATGTCTCATTTGAAACGAATTTGAATCAATATCTGAACATAATTTCTGGAGTCCTATAACTTTTTAGTACAATACGCTAAGAAATATATTACTCAGGTATTGGCCTCTTAACGCTTGTATTTGCGTATATTACTGCAATATGTCTTATTTGAAACGAATATGAATCAATATCTGAACATTTTTAATGGTGAACTATAACTTTTTAGTACAATACGCTAAGAATTATATTACTCAGGTATTGGCATTTTAACGCTTGTATTTGCGTATATTACTGCAATATGTCTCATTTGAAATGAATTTGAATCAATATCTGAACATATTTTAAGGGGTCTTATAACTTTTTGGTGCAAAACGCTAGGAAATATATTACTCTGGTTTTGGCATTTTAACGCTTGTATTTGCGTATATTACTGCAATATATCTCATTTCAAACGAATTTGTATCAACATCTGAACATATATTATGGAGTCCTATATTTTTTAGTGCAATACGCTAGGAAATATATTACTCTAGTATTGGCCTTTTAACGCTTGTATTTGCGTATATTACTGCAATATGTCTCATTTGAAACGAATTTGACTCAATATCTGAACATAATTAATAGTGGCCTATAACTTTTTAGTACAATACGCTAATTTATATATTTCTCAGGTATTGGCATTTTAACGCTTGTATTTGCGTATATTACTGCAATATGTCTCATTTCAAACGAATTTTTATCAACAACTGAACATACTTTATGGAGTCCCATAACGTTTTAGTGCAATACGCTAAGAAATATATTACTCTGGTATTGGCATTTGAACGCTTGTATTTGCGTATATTACTGCAATATGCCTCATTTCAAACGAATTTGTATCAACATCTGAACATGTTTTATGGAGTCCTATAACTTTTTAGTGCAATACGCTTAGAAATATATTACTCTGGTATTGGCATTTTAACGCTTGTATTTGCGTATATTACTGAAATATGTCTCATTTCAAACGAATTTGAATCAACATCTGAACATATTTTATTGGGTACTATAACTTTTTGGTGCAATACGCTAGGAGATATATTACTCTGTCACGGCTGGGGGCTGGCTGTGACTTTATTTTATTAAATGATTTGAGGTACCAGCCAAGATTGTAACTCCTGCAGGGTTTGTATCATATCAGGAGTCAAGCACGAAAGGATGTGAAAGGTGTTTACCAATTCATAACACAGTTATACATTGATACGTTTTAGTTTAGTGTTTTATTGAACAAAGGTACTTACAGCATTGCGTTTAATGGGCACATGACTTACACTGAATCTATCGTTTTGAGTTTAAAATAAGTTTACAACGTAGTCTGGGAAGACTATGAGAAAGACTGTCCAGCTTGTCTCCTCCCGGTCTCTTATATATCATTTGGATATTCCGGGTGTGGTTTTGTGGTGTGAACGTTATTGTTTGTTAGGCCTACCGGATACTCGTCTCAGAGGGTGGTCTGTCGTTAGATAGTTTTTAGGTAATTGTTATTATTCATTAGGACCACCGGATGCTCGTCTTGGAGGGTGACCCGTTATCGTTCGATAGTTTTTGGATAATAGTTATTTGTTGATCAGATCCTATATCCTGTATCTAGACCGGAGGTTCAACTAGTTTGGGAATCGTATCTGTGTATGGTCTAGGTGTGGCCCTAGCGTGGCACGGTCGTGACACTACCCCCCTCCATGAAAAATTTTGTCAACCCTGACAAAATGTTGGGTGCGGGTGAAAAGAAAAAAAAAATTTCTTTTCGCAGCTTCTTGTTTAGTTGCCAAAATACGGAAGTAGGTTGTATAGTTTGTTCGTGATTATGCTATCAGCTATGGTCGGTTCACGCGCTCCATGGCTATATATTGGCTGTGATCCATCACTTCATTGTACTCGTTCTCTGGTCTCCCGAATTGGTTAACGTTTGAGTATGGTTGTGGTAGGGGTCTTCGTAGGGTTCTTGTGTTTTGGGGTTCTGGGCTAACGTTGATTGGGGTCATGTAATTGAGTTCGGGACTCCTTGATGTTGACGCCAATCTTGCCCTTGAAGTGTTTAGGGGTATGGATCTTGATGCTAACTCAGTTTGCTCAATTTGCGGGGTTTGTGGCAAATTGTATTCAACGATCCTGGGTGCTGGTTCAGGATGTCTGAACATTCACTGCGCTACTGCCTCCATGTAAGTACCTCTAGTATAATTACAATTTACATGCATATATATCAAGAATATTATGATTATTAAAATTGGTAACCATGGCGATATTAGGAGTAATCTGTCAACCCAGTTATTTTGTGAAGCAACTGCTGCTTTGTTTAAGCATTCTTTTAAACTGTTAAACGTTGGATAACGATTTTCGTCGTACGGTGGCAATATTAGTGTTTTTAAGTTAGCCCATGCGGTTGGAATTATTTGTTTCATTATGAACGTAATTGTTTTGTTTAAACACGGAAATGATGGTTTTAATATTGTTTTATCTTTGAATTCTATTGAATAGTCGCAAGGTAAATGTACCCACAACGCCCCGAATCCTTTTTCATAATCTAAATATTTTTGGCTATCACCAAAATTTAAAATCAATTCATTTTTAACATGTGTTAATAGGAATGTATTTTGACTGAGTGGAGTTATAAGCGTAGCTCGCTGAACTTTTGATTGGCACGAGATTGGACAAAATTGAGCTAATTCTCTCACCGTTCCGCCCATGAGAAGGAATTTTGCGCATGCTGATGTAATGGCCTTATTATCGTACGTCTTTGACAACGCACATAGCCGATCGCGATGTGGGTCACATCTAGGTGAGAATATTTCTATATTTTGTTCATTTTTAAATGAAACTATAGCAATGTCGATGCTTTCTGTGCCCAGATAGCATGTCTTCCCTTCCCACGCGAGAGGTGTTGGTATTAGTCTTTTAAGTTCAATTTTTTCAATATTGCTTCGTATTATTGGGATATGAATTCCCACAAGTGCTCTATCTTTAGTAAACATACAGTCTGATAATGGTAATCCATAGTATTCAGCTGCGTTTGTAATAGCTAGCTTATATCCTTTTTTATTTATTTTTACTTCAAATGATTTTAATGCTTCGTCTAATGTATTAATATTTAAAATTTCCGGTGATAGGTGTCTTGCATGACACGCACTTATTAAACTTGCTGCTAATATACTCATTTCAGTCACAATTTGACTTAAAATGTAAATATATGACGGTATGCATTGTGTGTACGAGTTATCTCTTACTATTCCTAGATTATTTATTTCAATTTTTTAAGGAAAATTTTTAGTTTTGTCTTTAAATATTTCAACTTCCCTATTTGTTGTAAAAAGTCTTTTAACATGATTTCTTGATGCTATGTGAAAATCCCAACCTATGCTATCTCCATCATTAGCTAAGATATTTGTCTTAGTTGGACTATATTCACCTATTAATTTAATTATCGCGGTCATTCTATTACCGATGGCTATACAATCATTATTTCCCTGACATGCTTTATTAAAGCAACTTGTGATTGCTAGCTTTGTTTCCTCATTAATCAAGGGTATATCGAACAAAAGTGGTAAAGCCGCTTCGTATGATACTGCATAAGGCAGATTTTGAAAATATGCCCCCGTATTGACCTCAATTTCTCCTAAACTCTCATGGTTTAACCACATCATTATTATAATCAGCGCCAACCACAATCTGTGATTTTTGTGGCTCGCTTTGTGGTTTACATTGCGGTTTACATTATTTATTTTGTGGTCCATTTTAACCACTTCGTATTAGGACTACAGAAATTAAAAAAGGTTATTTGTTATTTGGGTTCTCCCCGACCTTATTTAACTATTTACGTTATCGTTCTCTAATGTTTTTTCTTTCATTCATTTAAAAAAAACTTTTTCTACCAAGAATGCATGAATTGAAAGAGAAACAAATTTTTCTCGCTTATTTAATTTCTGTTATCTTTTTGTTTTGTTAACAATTTATTTGGTGTATTTATTTTTATGCCCTTATACTATTTTCATTTTATAATTCAAGTTTGTTTTTTTTTTTTTGTATAACTTATTATTATTTTGATTAATTACTTTTAATGTCTCTACGTGAAATTTTATTTTTCACTAGTTAATCCCGTACTTGAATATTAAAACAAGCGGTTTATAAATATGGTTACAATATTTCAAATATGTTTCAAAAATAAGAAAATTATTATAAAAATTAATATAGTTTATGATTATATAATATAAAGCATTTTAGAACTTGCGAAAACAAATATAATATAAAATAATATAATATAAAGATAATATGATATGATGGCTCTTGCCTTGAGTAAATGTATTTACCACTGCTTACAATTCTAGTGTTTATTGTATTTTCTTTTGTAATTTCTTCTATGTTTCCCTATAGTATTTGGCTCCTGTCTTATTTATTATTACTTTATGCAATACATTGTTTCCTATTCTAGTTGTTCACTTATATTATGCTAACATTAATAAATGTTTGTCTCTAATTATAATTGTAACTTAATTACTTGTTGCGTGTTTAAAATTATTGATAAGATTATTATACTTGATTGATAAAATTATTGTACTTTATTTTATTTATGCATTCAATTAATGCAACGAGTGTTGTTCCTACAACTTATAATTAATTCTTATTAACTATTATTCCAGATATATAATATTTAATTAATTCTATTGATTAATATATTTCCTTTAATATTTTATTATTCTAATTTTAAAATATTGTTTATCAATATGTGATTATTTGTTTATTTATATTTATTATTTATTTATATATATATATATATATATATATATTTTTTTTTTGTTTTGTTTTATAATATTATTATTCTTTTTTGTTAATTTTTATCCATAGAATGGTCCTTTGTCATAGCAATTTAGTTTTTAAATTTTAATGATTCGTAATCATTTTTTCTTTTAATTAGTACAATGGTATTAATACCAATTTTTATTTATTTATTTCGTTATTATTCAATTACTTTTATTTCAATATTAACTCTCAGGATTTCGCAATATCCTATAATTTACATTTAATTATTCTTTATTATTTCCCTATTTTATTCCCTAACTCGTGGATTTATTTTTATAATAAAATTTATTTTATTTAACTTCGACCTATTCAACGTTATTATGATTGTCCTTTAATACCGGCCGGATGGCTAATCATATTTCCGTTGTTGTGATTCTAATCTGACCCAAACCTCGAGTTTTTTAACCTATGTTATTCATTCAATATTTCGTTATGCATATCTTTGTAATAATTATTTCGTTATCAATGTCTTGATTCTATTCAATTTAACTTTTTATATTCGTATATAAATTCATTTATTATTTATTTTTATTCAGTTTAATATTTTTAACTTTGTCATTTAATCGTGGTTCTATCTCATTTATTTTGAAAAAAATTTAATCAGCTTGTCGATACGCTTTTCTAAATTTTACTTGTTGACTTTATGTGACTTTTCATATTGATCAGATATTACTGGTCATATTGTCTAAAGAATAATTATTTTGCTTGGCTAATTGCAAAGAACTATTTACTTATTACAAGAATTTATTATACTTTTCGTTAATTCGATTACTGATTTTATTTTTTCTCCATAACTGAGTTTACTAACCTTTGTTTCTTCTGTAGCAATCAATGGGCCGACGGATTCCTACGCTGGGGTGTTTGGAGGAATTCGATCACCTTCCAGCGAGATCCCATTGACTGAGGGGTCGGCTGCCGCTTACAACCGAGTCTCTGACGTGTCCGTGCCTAGGTTTGACCGTCCTACACCGCCGCAGTTTTCTATCTTCACCTGGACTTTTTCTCCACTGGCTAATGTCAGCAATCCAAAGCTGACTCCTTGTTCGATGTCTGTTACTGCGTAACCTTTTTCTTTCTTCTTAAAGCAATGTACAAGTTTTTCGCACTGTATTCCGTCTTTCTTTATTTTTTGCTGCAGTTTCCATGCGAGGTAGGCTAATGTTACGGCCGTAATGACCAAAAGTGTGCTTAGTTCGATTAATATTAGCAGATCCACGTCGTTTATCGTTTGTGCTCTCGCTACATGGATAAACCCAAGTTGTCTCAGTCCATTGTTTTTCAGTATCAATAGTACTGCGATTGTTGTTATTACGTTCCATACATAAAGTAATATATCTCTATGGTATGTTAGTAATGGCCACTCAAGTGGTGTATTCTGTATGCTGGACCAATCGATGTCTGACGTTCCACTTATCGATGAAAGGTTTAAATGTGGTATTTGATTTGTCCAGTTATGGTTTAAACATTCTGATAAGTTATTGTATGTAGGTTTATTTGCAGATAATAACGGATTTATTCGGAATGATTTTAAATTCGACCAGGCTGCTGGTAATACGTGTATTATCCCAAGTGTAACACTATCTTCTCCACATGGGATTCGTCTTGGAATTGTTTGAACGTCGTTCACGTACAACGAGCAGTTGCAAGGTAACTGAATTTGCAATGCTCCTGGTTGTCCTATATATATATCATCGATTTCTCTTATCTGCTTCGGACAGCGTATCTTGGTATTCTTTTGCGGATGTGTAATCACATATGTGTCAGAACTCACTTCCGATATTATCGTTGAGGTTGCTCTATAACATCGAAATGCGCATTCTTTTGAAATTTCCTCGACTGTTGCGCCTGAATACATTTTAAAGGCACATTGTGGTCCGTACACTGCGTCCGATGAAAACCTTGGTAGATAACATAGTCTATCGTGGTATGGTCTACATTGATGTAAGCCCGCTCCTGATATTGGTCCCATTTCCTTATCGCTCACTGCTAGATACATTACATCATGCATAAAAATGCTCGTGTCATTCTTCCAAGCAAAGGGTGTGGTTAGTAGTTCCACAAGCCTCCATTCTTTGTGTACTTGAATTACTGGTATTTTTACGTGGACTACTACTTTGTCTTAGCTTATTCCGCAATCTACAATTGGTAGTTTGTAATATTGCGACAATTCCTCTGCTGGTATGGCTAACTGCAGGCCATATTGATTTAATTTTGTTGACAACCTCTCCAAATCTTCTGCTAAGATTGCTGGTGTCAATAATATTGTTGGAATATTTCTTTGTTTGCAGGCGTGTAATATTTCATTTTGTCTCATTAATCTTGTTAGATATAAAATTCTCTTGTCGAAGTCGTTTAATAATAATTCAATTGTTTCTTCTTTTGATTTTTGTAACTCGGTGACTTCGCCTCTAATTTCTACTGCTAACTGTCGTATTTCTCTGACGTGATCATTTAGTTCCGTGAATGCTCCTTGCACTTCTTTGTCATACTTTATGAATTTACTACTTATATCTGATAAGTGTTTGTATTGTGCGTGCATTCCTGCTTTCAGTATTCTTACTGTATTTTCGAGTGATCTCTCGTTCATTACTAGCGGTTTTACTTTCGTCTCTGTCATGACGCCACAACACCAGTTGAAGGCGTCGCCAATAAAATCTAGCGCTCTCTTGTTGCGTTGATTCTTCTTTTCTTCTCTGGTTGGTTCATGTCCGTAGATTTCCATGAGGGATTCAAAGGATAATTCTTGGGGATTGGATGCAGAACGTTTGTATCGTCTTATTGCGCTTTCAACTTCGATTTCTAGGAAATAGTTTGGATCCAAGGATTCGTCTATTTGGTTGTAGGTTTTGTCGTATAGGTTTCCCATGTCATTTAGTTTTGCACTGATGTTGCACCTCATTTGATCGTTCTTGCAACTGCTTGCTGGTCTTGTTATTTTATCTCCACCTTCTCTGGATACCCAGTCGGCTTCGTAGGTGAGTGGAATCGTTGCTTCGTAGGTGATTGCCTCCGGCAAATCCTTCCAGTATGCCCCTGCTACCACTTGAACTGGTATCTCCTGCGTGGATACTTCGTAGCTCACCATCATTAGAAATCGGTAATTATAATTTATTGTTGCTCTTATGAGCGTTAATAATTTATTCGTCGCTTGGGGTGATATGACCATTATTTCTCTACAAAGAATTAAAATATTTGAACGTGTTAAAAAAAAATTTTTTTTTTTTCTCTTCGCGTATTTTTTTTTTTTTAAGATTTAATTTCGTGTTTGTTAATTTTCAATGTTTTAACAACCGACGGAGTCGTGTACTTTTATTTTACTTTGTAATTGTTTATAACGCGTTGTGTCTTGCACAAATTATAGCTTTTCCAATAATTTTTATGCTTGCCTTTTAACAATCTCTTTTCGTCTCACAATGTTTTTTACTCGATTGTAAGAACGTTCGTGATTAATATTTCTACTTTGCTTTTTTGGCTATTTTATATTTTATTACCTTTTTCTACTTACAGGTTTTAGCTGTATGATTATAAGTCGCATATCCTCAGTGCGGCCGATATTCAAATTTAGTTGTTCTTCGAATATCTTTCGCACTGGTGACTTCCGCTATTTTACATCTATTTATATTTTCGGATGTGTTGTGGTTTTTTCAGTAGCAGCCGTCGTTCTGTCTGTATTTTATAACAGCTAGAACGATGACTACTCTGACAAGGCCGTTGCACAGTATATTTTCAACTTTATCTTGAGGATTTTAACTTTATTTTACGTATTGAGTGCTTCATCTCTTCTTATTATTATCCTGTATGTATGTACGTGTATATATATATGTATATATATTTTTTATTATTATTATTTTTATGATGATTTTTTTTTTTTTTTTTTTTGTAGTTTTCTCTGTCTGTGGTTGCCTCACTTTTCTACTGTCGGTAGAATTTGGATTCTTCTTTGATTCTGCTGATTTGTTTGGTTTCTGTTCGTAGTCCGTCCCCATCTTTTCTATTTTTAAGAAGTGGACGGTCCACGTTCTTAAATCCGATATTTTATTTGCAACATTTCCCTACCGGGACGAAGATTTCCATTTTAATAAAAAATATTTAATGAGTCTGCTTGAATTGTCATACTTCGGTAGCCTTTCCTTATGCTATTATAATGAGCAGAGGTCACCGAGGTAAGGTTGTTCATGCTTTTTTCTGCTCACGTCTTTTTTTGTTTTAATTATGAGGACGACAAGGAGAGCTTTTTTGCTGTATATTGCTTCTATTCTTTATATTCGTTGATTATCTAGTCCACATTTTACCGTTTTATTGTGCGCCCTTCCCTGCGCAATCAACAATTTTCCCTGATAAAAGTGGGCTCATCTCCTTGATACTCGTTTTCCCCTTTCCTTGGCTTATAATTTCCTCTTCATACGCCTCATGGCATATACCCTTTCCCTGGCGCATGCCAGTCCCGTTCCTTGATGGGCCCCGCATTGTCTCTGCGAGGGAGACTCTCTAAATGCCGGTTCTTGTGGCAGAAAGGCTATCTCGCCCCTGAAGCGATGCTTCAGGAACCGATAGATGGGCGAGTTGATGTTCTCTTTTAAGAACACCCTGTCCACCCTCGCCATCTTCATGAGGAGTCGCGCTATTCCCCGGCTGTGGTTAACAATGCCATCCCCCTAGGCCAACCCGTGGATGTTCTGCCTCGCGTACCTGATGTTTTGCAGGCCCTTCCCATTGAAGACTCTCTCCGGAAAGGGCTCTTGTAGGAGGAGGTGCATGCACTCTCCTCCGTCTAACAGGAGCGCCACTTCCTTTGGAGAGAACTCCCCGTTTATTAGGAAGCCCTGCATATTCAGGTACGCAGTCTTCTTCCTTCGTTGTAGGTGGGCCTGGTTTTGTGGTTGTTCCACTTGCGTCAAGTGGAGGCGTTCTTCTTCTACTCTCGCCCCCTGGCATGCCGTGATTGCCCCTATGTCCTGGGCCACCTCGTCCATCCATTGTTCGTGCTCCATGGACTCGGCCCAGGATATTCCTGTGCTCACGGGAGTGGGTGGCCTCTGTGGCCAGACGTCCTCCGCAACGAGCGCTTCCCATTCGCCGTCCTCCAGCTCACTGCTTGGATCGTCCTCCACCCCGTTAAATGTTTCTATCTTTGGTATGGTGACCACAAATTGATGGGTGGCGTGCTGCTCCTCCGGCCCTTCGTTGGCCACCTCGAGGCTGTCCAGGTCCGCTACCCGGTTGAGAGCTTCTACCATACTTGACACTCGCTCTCTCCCCGCGTCATTGCCGGGAGAGGGGATCTCTTTTAACGCTCTCACCTGCAACGTGGCTATGGACATGGCCATCAAGATCTCCGTGGTGTGCAGCTCTAAGTTACACACCAGCAGATCCGCCAGGCCAACCCTACTCTCCACGCCCATCTTCTGATAGCGGGCCAACTTTCCTCTCGCCGATATCTCTTCGTCACTCGTGATCAGCAGCACGTCGTCCGCTGCTCTCCTCACCAGTGGTCTAATGGTCCGCTCCACCAGGTTCTCCCGGACTTCGTCCCACACCGTCTCGTTCTGGGCCGCCGCCAGGATCCTGGTCCCCCGAAACATTATCCACTGGGTGAGCCCCAGCGTGGTCACCACCTTCTCTTCCCACCTCTTCTGCACTTGTTCCTCACTAGAAAATTATTAATGGATTTTTATAATCGTCATTTGGTATTGGTTCATACGCTCAACATCACTCGTTTAACATCACTCGTTTACATCACAAATTCTGTTGGTTAGCCTCTATATATATATATATATATATATATATATATATATATATATATATATATATATATATATATATATATATATATATATATATATATATATATATATATATATATATATATATATATATATATATATATATATATATATATATATATATATATATATATATATATATATATATATATATATATATATATATATATATATATATATATATATATATATATATATATATATATATATATATATATATATATATATATATATATATATATATATATATATATATATATATATATATATATATATATATATATATATATATATATATATATATATATATATATATATATATATATATATATATATATATATATATATATATATATATATATATATATATATATATATATATATATATATATATATATATATATATATATATATATATATATATATATATATATATATATATATATATATATATATATATATATATATATATATATATATAAATATATATACATATATATATATATATATATATATATATATATATATATATATATATATATATTTATCTATTTATTTTTTTGTATCAGTTTTATTTAAGATAATGTGTAATTTTCTATGTGTATTATTATATTTATAAATATATGTTATTTAATTCAAAATTGTTTAATTTACGTGTGTGTGTGTGTGTGTGTTTTTTTTTTGTTATTGGGCTAAATGCGGTCCTGCCGCTTTGTTTTGTTTGACGACCTTTCTAGGCCGCAACTGATATCGTTCGTTGCCGTTGCGTGGTTCCCACTGCGCGAAATATGGTTTCATGCGTTCGACGTGAACTGCTTCGAATTTAACTTTATTTCCTTTCCCTTTTTTAACTATGTATGTTACATCCGATTTTTTCTCTATGACTTCGTACGGTCCGAACCATTTACACAATAATTTGTCGCATTTGCCTACATGTCTCTCTGGATTTCGAACTCCGACCTTATCTCCTATCTTATACTCAACCGTCCTGTGTTTCTTGTCATAACGACCTATATCTTTTAACTGTTTATTTTGTATACGCTCTTTGGCCTGTTCCCTAATCTCTACTAATTGTTCCCTAGTTTTAATAACTACTTCATTCTCAATCGGCTCATTTAATTGAGCTTCCGTAGGTAATATCGGATCGCGTCCGTAAATTAATTTAAACAGTGACATTTGAGTCGTGTCTTGTTTAGCCGTATTATAAGCGAATGTGACGTGGGCTAAATATTCGTCCCAGTCATTTTGTGCTGTGTTTGTATACATGCATAACATATTTGCGATGGTTTTGTTTAACCTTTCGGTTAAGCCGTTGGTTTGCGGATGGTATGCTGTCGTGAATTGACTATTAGACCCCATGCACCGCAATAGTTCGGTGACCATCTGCGATTGAAAAACTTTCCCTCTGTCACTTAACAGTACACGCGGCGTACCGTGGCGACAGATTATCCTTTCCAAGATGAATCTTGCCACTGGTTCGGCTTTGCCACTGGGTAAAGCTTGCGTTTCTGCCCAGCGCGTTGCGTATTCTGTTGCGACTCTTACGAATGTTTTTCCCCGCTTACTTCTTCTAAAAGGCCCCAATAAGTCAATTCCGACTCTGTCGAATGGTTGTCCGATCGGTATCGGGTGTAGCATACCCGCCGGCTTAACGTTTGTTACGCCTTTTCTTGCTTGACAATCCGCGCATCCTTTTACATATTTACTGACGTCATTTAGCATATTATCCCAATAATATCGTGTTCTTATTCTGTCGTACGTTTTTGCAAAGCCTAAATGTCCGGCTAATGGTTCATTATGATTAGCGTATAAGATTTCTCCGATTAAATCTTTAGGCATCACTAAAAATCCTGACGCGCCGTCTAATTTAGGGTTGCGTTTGAATAAAATATTATTTTTAATCTCGTAATTTTTGGCTCTGCGTTGCAATAACGCACTTCCGTAATTCTCGTCTTTTATTGCTTTAATCAGCTCTTTTAAATTTTCGTCTTCAGCTTGTAATTCTTTCATGTCTGTTGGGATAACTATGTATGTCTCCACTTCTAGTGTCGCTTCTTCGTCTGCTAGCGTCGCTATATGTAGTGGATTGCGTGATAGGCAATCTGCATCAATATGTGCTTTTCCGCTTTTGTGAAAGATTGAATATTGATAGTCTTGTATCTTCAAGCTCCATCTGGCCAATCTATTCACCGGATCTCTAATTGACTTCAGCCAGCACAATGCGTGGTGATCTGTTGCGACTCTAAATGGCTTTCCCCACACGTATGGGCGCCACTGTCCTAAAGCATATACGAATGCTAAACATTCCTGTTGTGATGTACTATAGTTTGCTTCGGCTTTTGTCAACCTTCGGGAAGCATACGCAATAGGATGCCATTCATCCTTGTCTAATTGCAATAACACTGCGCCAAGCCCTTCGCCAGATGCGTCTACTCTAATTTCTATTTCTTTAGCTGGGTCAAAATGAGCTTATACGGGGGTTGTAGTTAATTTATGTTTAAGTTCATTAAATGCCTCAAGTGCATTCCCTTCGATTTTAAATTTAACATCTTTTTTAGTCATTAAATATAAAGGTCTAGCAATTTTAGCAAAATGTTCAATGAATTTTCTATAGTAATTACAGAGTCCTAAAAAACTTTGTAGTTTTTTAACTTTCTGTGGAATTGGGAAATTTACTACAGCTTCGATTTTCTTCGCATCTGGACTAAGTCCTTGGCTAGTTACTCGGTATCCTAACAGATCAATCTCTGTTTGCATATAGGTACATTTTGACGGTTTTAAAGTTAATTTTGCTTCCCGCAAGCGTTCAAATACTTGCCTCAACTTGATTAGGTGCTCTGTGAATGTTTCGCTAAAAATAATTACGTCGTCTAAATAAATTAATACTTCTTTCCATTTCATGTCTTTAAATACGCTATCTGCCATTCTTTGAAACGTGGCTGGTGCTGAACACAGCCCAAAGCTAAGTACGTTAAATTCGTACTGTCCATCTGGCGTTATAAATGTCGTTTTTGTGTTATCCTCTTCTTTTACCGGTATTTGCCAGTATCCACTGAACAAATCCAGACTGGAAAAATATTTTGAGTTTCCAATATAACTCAAAATGTCTTCAATAACAGGTAGTGGGTAGACGTCGTTTTTTGTGACGGCATTTAGTTTTCTATAGTCGACACAAAATCTCCATGTGTCATCTTTCTTTTTAACTAATACCACTGGCGATGACCATGCACCGTAGGATGGTCTAATTATATTATCTGCCAGCATTTCTTTGACTTGATTTTGGATGACCTCCTTTTCTTTGTGAGATACCCTATACGGTCGTTGATGAATAGGCTGTGCGTCGCCTGTATTTATTTCGTGTTCTGTTGTGTCTGTTAAACCGATCTGTTTTGAATTCCACGCATATAAATCCGTGTATTCGTCTATCAAATCTAATAATTCATTTTTCTCGTTTTCGTTTAATTGTTTATTTATATTATGTTCGCGTAGTACTTCTTGTGACTCGTCCGTTATTACATATATTTCGTTGTTTTTATATTCGCTTGTTTCAAGTTCTTCTATTACTTCGTTGTATCCTAATGCCGTATTTGCGAATAATCTAAACGGCACTCGGCGAATGTTTTGTATAGCCAAGTTCCATATACCCATATTTGGTTCTATAGAGCTTATATTCCTTATTTGTAATCCATTTTTAACCAAAAATTCCGTTCGCGGTATGAACATATGACTAAACGCGTAACGTCCGATTTCTTTGACTTTGATTTCCGTTTCCTCACCAGAATATAATATTTCTGACTTGGTGACAATGATTTTATTATAAAACCGCGCTTCTGTCATGCATCCGTTTTGTGGCATGTCGTCTAATCTTTCTAAAACCTCAACTTCCTCTGCCTCATCTTTATCTTTAAATTCTACCACGGCACGCGCGACATTTATTTCGTATTCTTTATCTTCTAATTTTGCATTAAAAATTATCTTTTGGTTTTCAAAATCTATACAAGCTCTATTTTCCCAAAGGAATTGAGTCCCTATTAAAATATCACGGGGAAGGTCTTTCACTACTAAACAGGCCAGGTCTATAGTTCATCCCCTAATTATGACTTTAACTATCGTGCTACCCAAAACTTCGATTACATGCCCTCCCGCGGATTTGAGAACATGAATTCTATTTTCTTCGTAGTCTTCAGTGTGGCAGACTTTGACTATATTGCACGTAGCTCCTGTGTCAATTATTATCTCTATGGGTTTTGAATTTACAAGACCGTTAATATTTTGCAAGTTGTCTTTGGGCCCTGGTTTTGGCTATACACAACACTATCGGCCACTAGCGTCGTGCATTGGCGTTTCCCGAATTTGTCGCCATGTTTTGACGAACATCGGTCTGTTGTGGCCTCTGCGGCCCTGGGCACATACGCCCTACGTGACCTGGTTTGCTGCATTTCAAGCATATTGGTCTTCCGTCGTGGGTACGTGTTAGACGTTGTTGAAAACCCGCGTATCTTGCGGCGGTCTGTTACCTGTCGTCTCTCTTCCACGCCCCGCAAAATTATTAATGGGCGCCCTGCTCTGTGGTTGGTTTGAAAAACCACCCCTCATCGGTCCCGATTCATTTCTACCTGATGGGTATGTTGGATAGTTTCTTTGCGTCTGATAACTACCTGGGTTCGCATAATTACTTTGGCCCGCCTGATATCTATTCTGGCCGTAGCCATTATTTCCGTAGCCGTTATTTCCGTAACCACGCCCAACATAAGGTTGATTGTAGCTTGTATTGGTATATCTCGCGTTATTTACCAAATTTGAATTATTTGGTCTTTGTCTATTTTCGCGAACGTGTTCTTGATTTTCTAATCTATCAGCCAATTTTTCGAACCGTAATGCTTGTTCTTGCATTGATACTGCGCTACGTTCTGCTTCTCTCGCTTCTCTTAACGCCCGTTTGCGTTCTTGTATTATGCATAGTTTATCTATGCTTTCTTTGAGTTCTTTTAAGCTTTGTACTCCGAATGGTGCTAATTGCGTTTGTAGATCTGGGTCTAAATTTATTATTATTTGATTCGTTATCTCCGCGTCCGAAAGCGGGGTTTCGAATTGATTACAAATATCCATCATTGTGAAATAATAATCGCGAGGGTCCTCGTCCTGGCCCTGTTTCAAGTTTCTAAATTTTTCTTGCAAATTTGCCATGTGTCCGCGCGGTAGAAATGCGTTTCTGAATTCGTCTAAAATTTGTCTCCACGAGTAATCGCGTCCGTTAACGTTAATGTTATACTATGTTTCTGCCGCGCCGATCAGGTATAATTTAAAATATTGTTTCTTGAGCGCGTCGTTCCAACGGTTCGTTTCTGCCGCTGTGGTAAATTGTTTTATAAATCTTGTTACGTCTTGCTTTGCTTTTGGGTCAAAGCTATCCGGAATTATGCATCTCAGTTCTTTTGGTATTGAACTTACATCTTCCGCTTCGTCAATCAACATATTGTTATGTCCTTGCGCCATATTTGTGCTAATGTTATTTATGTTTTCTACGTTTGATATGTCTAAGTTTTCAAATCCCGAATGAATAGTGTAGGGTCTCTAGTGTTCGCGCTTTCTTTACTTAATTCAGCTTCTGAATTACTCGATTCTAACGCGCCTAACGGGCTTGTATCTGGGGGTGTGAATTGATTAATTATTTGTGTTTCGTTGCTAGCTGACGTTACGTTTCGTCTACTTGTTCCCGCTGAAGGGGTTCTCAACAGATTATTCGTTTTTCCGGTTAATACTAATCGCGCTGTGTTTAAATTGTTTTCTCGCGGTCGTAGATTATATTCGTTCTTGCTCATAACTTATATGATTCATTATTGTTTTTTAAAAAATGCGTTAGTTGCCTGTGTATCATAGTGACAGTCCTTCACCATACATGCATAAACCCTCTTTCTCCCGTGCTTGGTCTTGGTCAAAATTAATTAAAAAAAAATTTTTTATTTAAATTATAAAACAATTATTTTGTTTTATCAAATTTACTGATTTTCTTCGCGTTCCAATAGGATTACACCGGCCTGTGAACCAAGCAGTGGTCCGTATTGTTCTTGCTTTTATTCTTTTTCCCACAAGGTATTCTCGCTACTTCTAGTTCCCTACTCGTTCAAAATGAGTTTAACTTTAATTGCTATTATATTTTTAAGAAAAAATTTAACTGTTTTTTGAGAATACCCGGCACTCCACCAATTGTCACGGCTGGGGTCTGGCTGTGACTTTATTTTATTAAATGATTTGAGGTACCAGCCAAGACTGTAACTCCTGCAGGGTTTGTATCATATCAGGAGTCAAGCACGAAAGGATGTGGAAGGTGTTTACCAATTCATAACACAGTTATACATTGACACGTTTTAGTTTAGTGTTTTATTGAACAAAGGTACTTACAGCATTGCGTTTAATGGGCACATGACTTACACTGAATCTATCGTTTTGAGTTTAAAATAAGTTTACAACGTAGTCTGGGAAGACTATGAGAAAGACTGTCCAGCTTGTCTCCTCCCGGTCTCTTATATATAATTTGGATATCCCGGGTGTGGTTTTGTGGTGAGAACGTTATTGTTTGTTAGGCCTACCGGATACTCGTCTCAGAGGGTGGTCTGTCGTTAGATAGTTTTTAGATAATTGTTATTTTTCATTAGGACCACCGGATGCTCGTCTCGGAGGGTGACCCGTTATCGTTCGATAGTTTTTGGATAATAGTTATTTGTTGATCAGATCCTATATCCTGTATCTAGACCGGAGGTTCAACTAGTTTGGGAATCGTATCTGTGTATGGTCTAGGTGTGGCCCTAGCGTGGCACGGTCGTGACAACTCTGATATTGGCATTTTAACGCTTGTATTTGCGTATATTAGTTTAATATGTCTCATTTGAAACGAATTTGAATCAATATCTGAACATATTTTATGGAGTCCTATAACTTTTTAGTGCAAGACGCTAAGAAATATATTACTCTGGTATTGGCATTTTAACGCTTGTATTTGCGTATATTACTGCAATATGTCTCATTTGAAACGAATTTGCATCAATATCTGAACATAATTTATGGAGTTCTATAACTTTTTAGTACAATACGCTAAGAAATATATTACTCAGGTATTGGCCTTTTAACGCTTGTATTTGCGTATATTACTGCGATATGTCTCATTTGAAACGAATTTGAATCAATATCTGAACATTTTTAATGGTGAACTATTATAACTTTTTACTACAATACGGTAAGAAATATAGTACTCAGGTATTGGCATTTTAACGCTTGTATTTGCGTATATTACTGCAATATGTCTCATTTGAAACGAATTTGAATCAATATCTGAACATTTTTAATGGTGAACTATTATAACTTTTTACTACAATACGCTAAGAAATATATTACTCAGGTATTGGCATTTTAACGCTTGTATAAGCGTATATCACTGAAATATGTCTCATTTAAAACGAATTTGAATCAATATCTGAACATATTTTATTGGGTCCTAAACCTTTTTGGTGCAAGCCGCTAGGAAATATATTACTCTGGTATTGGCATTTTAACGCTGGTATTTGCGTATATTAGTTTAATATGTATCATTTGAAACGAATTTGAATCAATATCTGAACATAATTTATGGAGTTCTATAACTTTTTAGTACAATACGCTAAGAAATATATTACTCAGGTATTGGCCTTTTAACGCTTGTATTTGCGTATATTACTGCAATATGCCTCATTTGAAACGAATATGAATCAATATCTGAACATTTTTAATGGTGAACTATAACTTTTTAGTACAATACGCTAAGAAATATATTACTCAGGTATTGGCATTTTAACGCTTGTATTTGCGTATATTACTGCAATATGTCTGATTTAAAACGAATTTGAATCAATATCTGAACATATTTTATGGGGTCCTATAACTTTTTGGTGCAATACGCTAGGAAATATATTACTCTGGTATTGGCATTTGAACTCTTGTATTTGCGTATATTACTGCAATATGTCTCATTTCAAACGAATTTGTATCAACATCTGAACATAATTTATGGAGTCCTATAACTTTTTAGTGCAATACGCTAAGAAATATATTACTCTGCTATTGGCATTTTAACGCTTGTATTTGCGTATATTACTGCAATATGTCTCATTTCAAACGAATTTGTATCAACAACTGAACATATTTTATGGAGTCCTATAACTTTTTAGTGCAATACGCTAGGAAATATATTACTCTGGTATTGGCATTTTAACGCTTGTATTTGCGTATATTAGTGCAATATGTCTCATTTCAAACGTATTTGTATCAACATCTGAACATATTTTATGGAGTCCTATAATTTTTTAGTGCAATACGCTAGGAAATATATTACTCTGGTATTGGCATTTTAACGCTTGTATTTGCGTATATTACTGCAATATGTCTCATTTGAAACGAATTTGAATCAATATCTGAACATAATTTATGGAGTCCTATAACTTTTTAGTACAATACGCTAAGAAATATATTACTCAGGTATTGGCCTTTTAACGCTTGTATTTGCGTATATTACTGCAATATGTCTCATTTGAAACGAATAGGAATCAATATATGAACATTTTTAATGGTGAACTATAACTTTTTAGTACAATACGCAAATAAATATATAACTCAGGTATTGGCATTTTAACGCTTGTATTTGCGTATATTACTGCAATATGTCTCATTTCAAATGAATTTGTATCAACAGCTGAACATATTTTATGCAGTCCTATAACTTTTTAGTGCAATACGCTAGGAAATATATTACTCTGGTATTGGCATTTAAACGCTTGTATTTGCGTATATTAGTGCAATATGTCTCATTTGAAACGAATTTGAATCAATATCTGAACATATTTTATGGAGTCCTATAACTTTTTAGTGCAAGACGCTAAGAAATATATTACTCTGGTATTGGCATTTTAACGTTTGTATTTGCATATATTAGAGCAATATGTCTCATTTGAAACGAATTTGAATCAATATCTGAGCATTTTTAATGGTGGCCTATAACTTTTTAGTACAATACGCTGAGAAATATATTACTCTGATATTGGCATTTTAACGCTTGTATTTGCGTATATTAGTGCAATATGTCTCATTTGAAACGAATTTGAATCAATATCTGAACATATTTTGTGGAGTCCTATAACTTTTTAGTGCAAGACGCAAAGAAATATATTACTCTGGTATTGGCATTTTAACGTTTGTATTTGCGTATATTAGTGCAATATGTCTCATTTGAAACGAATTTGTATCAACATCTGAACATATTTTATGGAGTCCTATAACTTTTTAATGCAATACGCTAGGAAATATATTACTCTGGTATTGGCATTTTAACGCTTGTAATTTAGTATACTACTGCAATATGTCTCATTTCAAACGAATTTGTATCAACATCTGAACTTATTTTATGGAGTCCTATAGCTTTTTAGTGCAATACGCTAGAAATTATATTACTCTAGTATTGGCCTTTTAACGCTTGTATTTGCGTATATTACTGCAATATGTCTCATTTGAAACGAATTTGAATCAATATCTGAACATAATTTATGGAGTCCTATAACTTTTTAGTACAATACGCTAAGAAATATATTTCTCAGGTATTGCTATTTTAACGCTTGTATTTGCGTATATTACTGCAATATGTCTCATTTCAAACGAATTTGTATCAACAACTGAACATATTTTATGGAGTCCTATAACTTTTTAGTGCAATACGCTAGGAAATATATTACTCTGGTATTGGCATTTTAACGCTTGTATTTGCGTATATTACTGCAATATGTCTCATTTGAAACGAATTTGAATCAATATCTGAACATAATTTATGGAGTCCTATAACTTTTTAGTACAATACGCTAAGAAATATATTACTCAGGTATTGGCCTTTTAACGCTTGTATTTGCGTATATTACTGCAATATGTCTCATTTGAAACGAATTTGAATCAATATCTGAACATATTTTATGGAGTCCTATAACTTTTTAGTGCAAGACGCTAAGAAATATATTACTCTGGTATTGGCATTTTAACGTTTGTATTTGCATATATTAGTGCAATATGTCTCATTTGAAACGAATTTGAATCAATATCGGAACATATTTTATAGAGTCCTATAACTTTTTATTGCAAGACGCTAAGAAATATATTACTCTGGTATTGGCATTTGAACGCTTGTATTTGCGTATATTACTGCAATATGTCTCATTTCAAACGAATTTGTATCAACATCTGAACATATTTTATGGAGTCCTATAACTTTTTAGTGCAATACGCTAAGAAATATATTACTCTGGTATTGGCATTTTAACGCTTGTGTTTGCGTATATTACTGCAATATGTCTCATTTCAAACGAATTTGTATCAACAACTGAACATATTTTATGGAGTCCTATAACTTTTTAGTGCAATACGCTAAGAAATATATTACTCTGGTATTGGCATTTTAACGCTTGTATTTGCGTATATTACTGCAATATGTCTCATTTCAAACGAATTTGTATCAACAACTGAACATATTTTATGGAGTCCTATAACTTTTTAGTGCAATACGCTAAGAAATATATTACTCTGGTATTGGCATTTTAACGCTTGTATTTGCGTATATTACTGCAATATGTCTCATTTCAAACGAATTTGTATTAACAACTGAATATATTTTATGGAGTCCTATAACTTTTTAGTGCAATACGCTAAGAAATATATTACTCTGGTATTGGCCTTATAACGCTTGTATTTGCGTATATTAGTGCAATTTGTCTCATTTCAAACGAATTTGTATCAACATCTGCACATATGTTATGGAGTCCTATAATTTTTTAGTGCAATACGCTAGGAAATATATAACTCTGGTATTGGCAATTTAACGCCTGTATTTGCGTATATTACTGCAATATGTCTCATTTGAAACGAATTTGAATCAATATCTGAACATAATTTATGGAGTCCTATAACTTTTTAGTACAATACGCTAAGAAATATATTTCTCAGGTATTGGCATTTTAACGCTTGTATTTGCGTATATTACTGCAATATGTCTCATTTCAAACGAATTTGTATCATTATCTGAACATATTTTATGGAGTCCTATATCTTTTTAGTGCAATACGCTAAGAAATATATTACTCTGGTATTGGCATTTTAACGCTTGTATTTGCGTATATTACTGCAATATGTCTCATTTCAAACGAATTTGTATCAACAACTGAACATATTTTATGGAGTCCTATAACTTTTTAGTGCAATACGCTAAGAAATATATTACTCAGGTATTGGCATTTTAACGCTTGTATTTGCGTATTATACTGAAATATGTCTCATTTAAAACGAATTTGAATCAATATCTGAACATATTTTATTGGGTCCTAAACCTTTTTGGTGCAAGACATTAGGAAATATATTACTCTGGTATTGGCATTTTAACGCTTGTATTTGAGTATATTAGTGCAATATGTCTTATTTGAAACGAATTTGAATCAATATCTGAACATATTTTATGGAGTCCTATAACTTTTTAGTGCAAGACGCTAAGAAATATATTACTCAGGTATTGGCATTTTAACGCTTGTATTTGCGTATATTTGTGCAATATGTCTCATTTCAAACGAATTTGTATCAACATCTGAACATATTTTATGGAGTCCTATAACTTTTTAGTGCAATACGCTAAGAAATATATTTCTCTGGTATTGGCATTTTAACGCTTGTATTTGCGTATATAACTGCAATATGTCTCATATATTCCTCTCGTATTGGCATTTTAACTTTTGTATTTGCGTATATTACTGCACTATGTCTCATTTGAAACGAATTTGAATCAATTGATCCGTACATATTTTACGGGGTACTATAACTTTTTGGTGCAATACGCTAGGAGATATATTACTCTGATATTGGCATTTTAACGCTTGTATTTGCGTATATTACTGCAATATGTCTCATTTGAAACGAATTTGAATCAATATCTGAACATAATTTATGGAGTCCTATATCTTTTTAGTACAATACGCTAAGAAATATATTACTCTGGTATTGGCATTTTAACGCTTGTATTTGCGTATGTTACTGCAATATGTCTCATTTGAAACGAATTTGAATCAATATCTGAACATATTTAATGGTGGCCTATAACTTTTTGGTTCAATACGCTAGGAAATATATTACTCTGGTATTGGCATTTTAACACTTGTATTTGTGTATATAAGTGCAAAATGTCTCATTTAAAACGAATTTGAATCAATATCTGAATATATTTTATTGGGTCCTATAACTTTTTAGTGCAATACGCTAAGAAATATATTACTCTGGTATTGGCATTTAACACTTGTATTTGAGTATATTACTGCAATATGTCTCATTTCAAACGAATTTGTATCAACAACTGAACATATTTTATGGAGTCCTATAACTTTTTAGTGCAATACGCTAAGAAATATATTATTTAGGTAAGGGCATTTTAACGCTTGTATTTGCGTATATTACTGCAATATGTCTCATTTGAAACGAATTTGAATCAATATCTGAACATATTTTATGGAGTCCTATAACTTTTTAGTGCAATACGCTAAGAAATATATTACTCTGGTATTGGCATTTTAAGGCTTGTAATTCCGTATATTACTGCAATATGTCTCATTTCAAACGAATTTGTATCAACAACTGAACATATTTTATGGAGTCCTATAACTTTTTAGTGCAATACGCTAAGAAATATATTACTCTGGTATTGGCATTTGAACTCTTGTATTTGCGTATATTACTGCAATATGTCTCATTTAAAACGAATTTGAATCAATATCTGAACATATTTTATTGGGTACTATAACTTTTTGGTGCAATACGCTAGGAAATGTAATACTCTGGTATTGGCATTTTAACGCTTGTATTTGCGTATATTATTGCAATATGTCTCTTTTTAAACGAATTTGAATCAATATCTGAACATTTTTAATGGTGGCCTATAACTTTTTAGTACAATACGCTATGAAATATATTTCTCAGGTATTGGCATTTTAACGCTTGTATTTGCGTATATTACTGAAATATGTCTCATTTAAAACGAATTTGAATCAATATCTGAACATATTTTATTGGGTACTATTACTTTTTGGTGCAATACGCTAGGAAAAATATTACTCTGGTATTGGCATTTTAACGCTTGTATTTGGGTATGTTACTGAAATATGTCTCATTTAAAACGAATTTGAATCAATATCTGAACATATTTTATTGGGTACTATAACTTTTTGGTGCAATACGCTAGGAGATATATTACTCTGATATTGGCATTTTAACGCTTGTATTAGTGCAATATGTCTCATTTGAAACGAATTTGAATCAATATCTGAACATAATTAATGGTGAACTATAACGTTTTAGTACAATACGCTAAGAAATATATTACTCAGGTATTGGCGTTTTAACGCTTGTATTTGCGTATATTACTGCAATATGTCTCATTTAAAACGAATTTGAATCAATATCTGAACATATTTTATTGGGTCCTATAACTTTTTGGTGCCAGACGCTGGAAATATATTACTCTGGTATTGGCATTTTAACGCTTGTATTTGGGTATATTACTGAAATATGTCTCATTTAAAACGAATTTGAATCAATATCTGAACATATTTTATTGGGTACTATAACTTTTTGGTGCAATACGCTAGGAGATATATTACTCTGATATTGGCATTTTAACGCTTGTATTTGTGTATATTAGTGCAATATGTCTCATTTGAAACGAATTTGAATCAATATCTGAACATAATTTATGGAGTCCTATAACTTTTTAGTACAATACAATAGAAATATATTACTCAGGTATTGGCGTTTTAACGCTTGTATTTGCGTATATTACTGCAATATGTCTCATTTGAAACGAATTTGAATCAATATCTGAACATTTTTAATGGTGAACTATAACGTTTTAGTACAATACGCTAAGAAATATATTACTCAGGTATTGGCATTATAACGCTTGTATTTGCGTATATTACTGAAATATGTCTCATTTAAAACGAATTTGAATCAATATCTGAACATATTTTATTGGGTCCTATAACTTTTTGGTGCCAGACGCTAGGAAATATATTACTCTGGTATTAACATTTTAACGCTTGTATTTGACTATATTAGTGCAATATGTCTCATTTGAAACGAATTTGAATCAATATCTGAACATATTTTATTGGGTACTATAACTTTTTGGTGCAATACGCTAAGAAATATATTACTCTGGTATTGGCATTTTAACGCTTGTATTTGTGTATATTACTGCAATATGTCTCATTTCAAACGAATTTGTATCAACAACTGAACATATTTTATGGAGTCCTATAACTTTTTAGTGCAATACGCTAGAAAATATATTACTCTAGTATTGGCCTTTTAACGCTTGTATTTGCGTATATTACTGCAATATGTCTCATTTCAAACGAATTTGAATCAATATATGAACATATTTAATGGTGGCCTATAACTTTTTGGTTCAATACGCTAGGAAATATATTACTCTGGTATTGGCATTTTAACACTTGTATTTGTGTATATAAGTGCAAAATGTCTCATTTAAAACGAATTTGAATCAATATCTGAACATATTTTGTTGGGTCCTATAACTTTTTAGTGCAATACGCTAAGAAATATATTACTCTGGTATTGGCATTTAAACGCTTGTATTTGCGTATATTACTGCAATATGTCTCATTTCAACCGAATTTGTATCAACAACTGAACATATTTTATGGAGTCCTATAACTTTTTAGTGCAATACGCTAAGAAATATATTACTCTGGTATTGGCATTTTACGTTTGTATTTGCGTATATTAGTGCAATATGTCTCATTTGAAACGAATTTGAATCAATATCTGAGCATTTTTAATGGTGGCCTATAACTTTTTAGTACAATACGCTAAGAAATATATTTCTCAGGTATTGGCATTTTAAACGCTTGTATTTGCGTATATTACTGCAATTATGTCTCATTTAAAACGAATTTGAATCAATATCTGAACATATTTTATAGAGTCCTATAACTTTTTAGTGCAAGACGCTAAGAAATATATTACTCTGGTATTGGCATTTGAACGCTTGTATTTGCGTATATTACTGCAATATGTCTCATTTCAAACGAATTTGTATCAACATCTGAACATATTTTATGGAGTCCTATAACTTTTTAGTGCAATACGCTAAGAAATATATTACTCTGGTATTGGCATTTTAACGCTTGTATTTGCGTATATTAGTGCAATATGTCTCAATTGAAACGAATTTGAATCAATATCTGAACATATTTTATGGAGTCCTATAACATTTTAGTGCAAGACGCTAAGAAATATATTACTCTGGTATTAGCATTTTAACGTTTGTATTTGCGTATATTAGTGCAATATGTCTCATTTGAAACGAATTTGAATCAATATCTGAGCATTTTTAATGGTGGCCTATAACTTTTTAGTACAATACGCTAAGAAATATATTTCTCAGGTATTGGCATTTTAACGCTTGTATTTGCGTATATTACTGCAATATGTCTCATTTAAAACGAATTTGAATCAATATCTGAACATATTTTATAGAGTCCTATAACTTTTTAGTGCAAGACGCTAAGAAATATATTACTCTGGTATTGGTATTTGAACGCTTGTATTTGCGTATATTACTGCAATATGTCTCATTTCAAACGAATTTGTATCAACATCTGTACATATTTTATGGAGTCCTATAACTTTTTAGTGCAATACGCTAAGAAATATATTACTCTGGTATTGGCATTTTAACGCTTGTATTTGCGTATATTACTGCAATATGTCTCATTTCAAACGAATTTGTATCAACAACTGAACATATTTTATGGAGTCCTATAACTTTTTAGTGCAATACGCTAAGAAATATATTACTCTGGTATTGGCATTTTAACGCATGTATTTGCGTATATTACTGCAATATGTCTCATTTAAAACGAATTTCAATCAATATCTGAACATATTTTATAGAGTCCTATAACTTTTTAGTGCAAGACGCTAAGAAATATATTACTCTGGTATTGGCATTTGAACGCTTGTATTTGCGTATATTACTCCAATATGTCTCATTTCAAACGAATTTGTATCAACATCTGAACATATTTTATGGAGTCCTATAACTTTTTAATGCAATACGCTAGGAAATATATTACTCTGGTATTGGCATTTTAACGCTTGTAATTTAGTATACTACTGCAATATGTCTCATTTCAAACGAATTTGTATCAACATCTGAACTTATTTTATGCAGTCCTAGAGCTTTTTAGTGCAATACGCTAGAAAATATATCACTGTAGTATTGGCCTTTTAACGCTTGTATTTGCGTATATTACTGCAATATGTCTCATTTGAAACGAATTTGAATCAATATCTGAACATATTTAATGGTGGCTTATAACTTTTTGGTTCAATACGCTAGGAAATATATTACTCTGGTATTGGCATTTTAACACTTGTATTTGTGTATATAAGTGCAAAATGTCTCATTTAAAACGAATTTGAATCAATATCTGAACATATTTTATTGGGTCCTATAACTTTTTAGTGCAATACGCTAAGAAATATATTACTCTGGTATTGGCATTTTAACGCTTGTATTTGCGTATATTACTGCAATATGTCTCATTTCAAACGAATTTGTATCAACAACTGAACATATTTTATGGAGTCCTATAACTTTTTAGTGCAATACGCTAAGAAATATATTACTCTGGTATTGGCATTTTAACGCTTGTATTTGCGTATATTACTGCAATATGTCTCATTTCAAACGAATTTGTATCAACAACTGAACATATTTTATGGAGTCCTATAACTTTTTAGTACAATACGCTAAGAAATATATTTCTCAGGTATTGGCATTCTAACGCTTGTATTTGCGTATATTACTGCAATATGTCTCCTTTAAAACGAATTTGAATCAATATCTGAACATATTTTATGGAGTCCTATAACTTTTTAGTGCAAGACGCTAAGAAATATATTACTCTGGTATTGGCATTTTAACGCTTGTATTTGCGTATATTATTTCAATATGTCTCTTTTTAAACGAATTTGAATCAATATCTGAACATTTTTAATGGTGGCCTATAACTTTTTAGTACAATACGCTAAGAAATATATTTCTCAGATATTGGCATTTTAACGCTTGTATTTGCGTATATTACTGCAATTTGTCTCATTTGAAACGAATTTGAATCAATATCTGAACATATTTAATGGTGGCCTATAACATTTTGGTGCAATACGCTAGGAAATATATTACTCTGGTATTGGCATTTTTAAGCTTGTTTTTGCGTATATTAGTGCAATATGTCTCATTTCAAACGAATTTGTATCAACATCTGAACATATTTTATGGAGTCCTATAACTTTTTAGTGCAATACGCTAGGAAATATATTACTCTAGTATTGGCCTTTTAACGCTTGTATTTGCGTATATTACTGCAATATGTCTCATTTCAAACGAATTTGAATCAATATCTGAACATTTTTAATGGTGGCTTATAACTTTTTAGTACAATACGCTAAGAAATATATTACTCAGGTATTGGCATTTTAACGCTTGTATTTGCGTATTTTATTGAAATATGTCTCATTTAAAACGAATTTGAATCAATATCTGAACATATTTTATTGGGTCCTATAATTTTTTGGTGCAATACGCTAGGAAATATATTACTCTGGTATTGGAATTTTAACGCTTGCATTTGCGTATATTACTGCAATATGTCTCATTTGAAAGGAATTTGAATCAATTGATCCGTAAATATTTTACGGGGTCCTATAACTTTTTGGTGCAATATGCTAGGAAAATATATTCCTCTGGTATTGGCATTTGAACGCTTGTATTTGCGTATATTACTGCAATATGCCCCATTTCAAACGACTTTGTATCAACATCTGAACATGTTTTATGGAGTCCTATAACTTTTTAGTGCAATACGCTAAGAAATATATTACTCTGGTATTGGCATTTTAACGTTTGTATTTGCGTATATTAGTGCAATATGTCTCATTTGAAACGAATTTGAATCAATATCTGAGCATATTTTATGGAGTCCTATAACATTTTAGTGCAAGACGCTAAGAAATATATTACTCTGGTATTGGCATTTTAACGCTTGTATTTGGGTATATTAGTGAAATATGTCTCATTTAAAACGAATTTGAATCAATATCTGAACATATTTTATTGGGTACTATAACTTTTTGGTGCATTACGCTAGGAGATATATTACTCTGATATTGGCATTTTAACGCTTGTATTTGCGTATATCAGTGCAATATGTCTCATTTGAAACGAATTTGAATCAATATCTGAACATATTTTATGGAGTCCTATAACTTTTTAGTGCAAGACGCTAAGAAATATATTACTCTGGTATTGGCATTTTAACGTTTGTATTTGTGTATATTAGTGCAATATGTCTCATTTGAAACGAATTTGAATCAATATCTGAACTTATTTTATTGGGTACTATAACTTTTTGGTGCAATACGCTAGGAGATATATTACTCTGATATTGGCATTTTAACGCTTGTATTTGCGTATATTAGTGCAATATGTTTCATTTGAAACGAATTTGAATCAATATCTGAACATATTTTATGGAGTCCTATAACATTTTAGTGCAAGACGCTAAGAAATATATTACTCTGGTATTGGCATTTTAACGTTTGTATTTGCGTATATTATTGCAATATGTCTCTTTTTAAACGAATTTGAATCAATCTCTGAACATTTTTAATGGTGGCCTATAACTTTTTAGTACAATACGCTATGAAATATATTTCTCAGGTATTGGCATTTTAACGCTTGTATATGCGTATATTACTGAAATATGTCTCATTTAAAACGAATTTGAATCAATATCTGAACATATTTTATTGGGTACTATAACTTTTTGGTGCAATACGCTAGGTAATATATTACTCTGATATTGGCATTTTAACGTTTGTATTTGCGTATATTAGTGCAATATGTCTCATTTGAAACGAATTTGAATCAATATCTGAACATATTTTATGGAGTCCTATAACTTTTTAGTGCAAGACGCTAAGAAATATATTACTCTAATATTGGCATTTTAACGTTTGTATTTGCATATATTAGTGCAATATGTCTCATTTGAAACGAATTTGAATCAATATCTGAGCATTTTTAATGGTGGCCTATAACTTTTTAGTACAATACGCTAAGAAATATATTTCACAGGTATTGGCATTTGAACTCTTGTATTTGCGTATATTACTGCAATATATCTCATTTAAAACGAATTTGAATCAATATCTGAACATATTTTATTGGGTACTATAACTTTTTGGTGCAATACGCTAGGAGATATATTACTCTGATATTGGCATTTTAACGCTTGTATTTGCGTATATTACTGCAATATGTCTCATTTGAAACGAATTTGAATCAATATCTGAACATATTTTATGGAGACCTATAACATTTTAGTGCAAGACGCTAAGAAATATATTACTCTGGTATTGGCATTTTAACGTTTGTATTTGCATGTATTAGTGCAATATGTCTCATTTGAAACGAATTTGAATCAATATCTGAGCATTTTTAATGGTGGCCTATAACTTTTTAGTACAATACGCTAAGAAATATATTTCTCAGGTATTGGCATTTGAACTCTTGTATTTGCGTATATTATTGCAATATGTCTCATTTCAAACGAATTTGTATCAACAACTGAATATATTTTATGGAGTCCTATAACTTTTTAGTGCAATACGCTAAGAAATATATTACTCTGGTATTGGCATTTTAACGCTTGTATTTGCGTATATTACTGCAATATGTCTCATTTCAAACGAATTTGTATCAACAACTGAACATATTTTATGGAGTCCTATAACTTTTTAGTGCAATACGCTAGGAAATATATTACTCTATTATTGGCATTTTAACGCTTGTATTTGCGTATGTTAATGCAATATGTCTCATTTGAAACGAATTTGAATCAATATCTGAACATATTTAATGGTGGCCTATAACTTTTTGGTTCAATACGCTGGATATATATTACTCTGGTATTGGCATTCTAACACTTGTATTTGTGTATATAAGTGCAAAATGTCTCATTTAAAACGAATTTGAATCAATATCTGAACATATTTTATTGGGTCCTATAACTTTTTAGTGCAATACGCTAAGAAATATATTACTCTGGTATTGGCATTTTAACGCTTGTATTTGCGTATATTACTGCAATATGTCTCATTTCAAACGAATTTGTATCAACAACTGAACATATTTTATGGAGTCCTATAACTTTTTAGTGCAATACGCTAAGAAATATATTACTCTGGTATTGGCATTTTAACGCTTGTATTTGCGTATATTACTGCAATATGTCTCATTTCAAACGAATTTGTATCAACAACTGAACATATTTTATGGAGTCCTATAACTTTTTAGTGCAATACGCTAAGAAATATATTACTCTGGTATTGGCATTTTAACGCTTGTATTTGCGTATATTACTGCAATATGTCGCATTTCAAACGAATTTGTATCAACAACTGAATATATTTTATGGAGTCCTATAACTTTTTAGTGCAAGACGCTAAGAAATATATTACTCTGGTATTGGCATTTTAACGTTTGTATTTGCATATATTAGTGCAATATGTCTCATTTGAAACGAATTTGAATCAATATCTGAGCATTTTTAATGGTGGCCTATAACTTTTTAGTACAATACGCTAAGAAATATATTACTCTGGTATTGGCATTTTAACGCTTGTATTTGCGTATATTACTGCAATATGTCTCATTTCAAACGAATTTGTATCAACAACTGAACATATTTTATGGAGCCCTATAACTTTTTAGTGCAATACGCTAAGAAATATATTTCTCTGGTATTGGCATTTTAACGCTTGTATTTGCGTATATAACTGCAATATGTCTCATATATTCCTCTCGTATTGGCATTTTAACTTTTGTATTTGCGTATATTACTGCACTATGTCTCATTTGAAACGAATTTGAATCAATTGATCCGTACATATTTTACGGGGTACTATAACTTTTTGGTGCAATACGCTAGGAAATATATTACTCTGGTATTGGCATTTTAACGCTTGTATTTGCGTATATTACTGCAATATGTCTCATTTGAAACGAATTTGAATCAATATCTGAACATAATTTATGGAGTCCTATATCTTTTTAGTACAATACGCTAAGAAATATATTACTCTGGTATTGGCATTTTAACGCTTGTATTTGCGTATGTTACTGCAATATGTCTCATTTGAAACGAATTTGAATCAATATCTGAACATATTTAATGGTGGCCTATAACTTTTTGGTTCAATACGCTAGGAAATATATTACTCTGGTATTGGCATTTTAACACTTGTAATTGTGTATATAAGTGCAAAATGTCTCATTTAAAACGAATTTGAATCAATATCTGAATATATTTTATTGGGTCCTATAACTTTTTAGTGCAATACGCTAAGAAATATATTACTCTGGTATTGGCATTTAACGCTTGTATTTGAGTATATTACTGCAATATGTCTCATTTCAAACGAATTTGTATCAACAACTGAACATATTTTATGGAGTCCTATAACTTTTTAGTGCAATACGCTAAGAAATATATGACTCTGGTATTGGCATTTAACGCTTGTATTTGAGTATATTACTGCAATATGTCTCATTTAAAACGAATTTGAATCAATATCTGAACATATTTTATTGGGTACTATAACTTTTTGGTGCAATACGCTAGGAAATGTAATACTCTGGTATTGGCATTTTAACGCTTGTATTTGCGTATATTACTGAAATATGTCTCATTTAAAACGAATTTGAATCAATATCTGAACAAATTTTATTGGGTACTATAACTTTTTGGTGCAATACGCTAGGAAATATATTACTCTGATATTCGCATTTTAACCCTTGTATTTGCGTATATTAGTGCAATATGTCTCATTTAAAACGAATTTGAATCAATATCTGAACATATTTTATGTAGTCCTATAACTTTTTGGTGCAAGACGCTAAGAAATATATTACTCTGGTATTGGCATTTTAAACGCTTGTATTTGCGTATATTATTGCAATATGTCTCTTTTTAAACGAATTTGAATCAATATCTGAACATTTTTAATGGTGGCCTATAACTTTTTAGTACAATACGCTATGAAATATATTTCTCAGGTATTGGCATTTTAACGCTTGTATTTGCGTATATTACTGAAATATGTCTCATTTAAAACGAATTTGAATCAATATCTGAACATATTTTATTGGGTACTATTACTTTTTGGTGCAATACGCTAGGAAATATATTACTCTGGTATTGGCATTTTAACGCTTGTATTTGGGTATGTTACTGAAATATGTCTCATTTAAAACGAATTTGAATCAATATCTGAACATATTTTATTGGGTACTATAACTTTTTGGTGCAATACGCTAGGAGATATATTACTCTGATATTGGCATTTTAACGCTTGTATTAGTGCAATATGTCTCATTTGAAACGAATTTGAATCAATATCTGAACATAATTTATGGAGTCCTTTAACTTTTTAGTACAATACGCTAAGAAATATATTACTCAGGTATTGGCGTTTTAACGCTTGTATTTGCGTATATTACTGCAATATGTCTCATTTGAAACGAATTTGAATCAATATCTGAACATATTTAATGGTGGCCTATAACTTTTTGGTTCAATACGCTAGGAAATATATTACTCTGGTATTGGCATTTTAACACTTGTATTTGTGTATATAAGTGCAAAATGTCTCATTTAAAACGAATTTGAATCAATATCTGAACATATTTTATTGGGTCCTATAACTTTTTAGTGCAATACGCTAAGAAACATATTACTCTGGTATTGGCATTTTAACGCTTGTATTTGCGTATATTACTGCAATATGTCTCATTTCAACCGAATTTGTATCAACAACCGAACATATTTTATGGATTCCTATAACTTTTTAGTGCAATACGCTAAGAAATATATTACTCTGGTATTGGCTTTTAACGTTTGTATTTGCGTATATTAGTGCAATATGTCTCATTTGAAACGAATTTGAATCAATATCTGAGCATTTTTAATGGTGGCCTATAACTTTTTAGTACAATACGCTAAGAAATATATTTCTCAGGTATTGGCATTTTAACGCTTGTATTTGCGTATATTACTGCAATATGTCTCATTTAAAACGAATTTGAATCAATATCTGAACATATTTTATAGAGTCCTATAACTTTTTAGTGCAAGACGCTAAGAAATATATTACTCTGGTATTGGCATTTGAACGCTTGTATTTGCATATATTACTGCAATATGTCTCATTTCAAACGAATTTGTATCAACATCTGAACATATTTTCTGGAGTCCTATAACTTTTAAATGCAATACGCTAGGAAATATATTACTCTGGTATTGGCATTTTAACGCTTGTAATTTAGTATACTACTGCAATATGTCTCATTTCAAACGAATTTGTATCAACATCTGAACTTATTTTATGGAGTCCTATAGCTTTTTAGTGCAATACGCTAGAAAATATATTACTCTAGTATTGGCCTTTTAACGCTTGTATTTGCGTATATTACTGCAATATGTCTCATTTGAAACGAATTTGTATCAACAACTGAACATATTTTATGGAGTCCTATAACTTTTTAGTGCAATACGCTAAGAAATATATTACTCTGGTATTGGCATTTGAACTCTTGTATTTGCGTATATTACTGAAATATGTCTCATTTAAAACGAATTTGAATCAATATCTGAACTTATTTTATTGGGTCCTATAACTTTTTGGTGCCAGACGCTAGGAAATATATTACTCTGGTATTAACATTTTAACGCTTGTATTTGACTATATTAGTGCAATATGTCTCATTTGAAACGAATTTGAATCAATATCTGAACATATTTTATTGGGTACTATAACTTTTTGGTGCAATACGCTAGGAGATATATTACTCTGATATTGGCATTTTAACGCTTGTATTTACGTATATTAGTGCAATATGTCTCATTTGAAACGAATTTGAATCAATATCTGAACATATTTTATGGAGTCCTATAACTTTTTAGTGCAAGACGCTAAGAAATATATTACTCTGGTATTGGCATTTTAACGTTTGTATTTGCGTATATTAGTGCAATATGTCTCATTTGAAACGAATTTGAATCAATATCTGAACTTATTTTATTGGGTACTATAACTTTTTGGTGCAATACGCTAGGAGATATATTACTCTGATATTGGCATTTTAACGCTTGTATTTGCGTATATTAGTGCAATATGTCACTTTTAAAACGAATTTGAATCAATATCTGAACATAATTTATGGAGTCCTATAACTTTTTAGTACAATACGCTAAGAAATATATTACTCAGGTATTGGCGTTTTAACGCTTGTATTTGCGTATATTACTGCAATATGTCTCATTTGAAACGAATTTGAATCAATATCTGAACATTTTTAATGGTGAACTATAACGTTTTAGTACAATACGCTAAGAAATATATTACTCAGGTATTGGCATTATAACGCTTGTATTTGCGTATATTACTGAAATATGTCTCATTTAAAACGAATTTGAATCATTATCTGAACATATTTTATTGGGTCCTATAACTTTTTGATGCCAGACGCTGGAAATATATTACTCTGGTATTGGCATTTTAACGCTTGTATTTGGGTATATTACTGAAATATGTCTCATTTAAAACGAATTTGAATCAATATCTGAACATATTTTATTGGGTACTATAACTTTTTGGTGCAATACGCTAGGAGATATATTACTCTGATATTGGCATTTTACGCTTGTATTTGTGTATATTAGTGCAATATGTCTCATTTGAAACGAATTTGAATCAATATCTGAACATAATTTATGGAGTCCTATAACTTTTTAGTACAATACGCTAAGAAATATATTACTCAGGTATTGGCGTTTTAACGCTTGTATTTGCGTATATTACTGCAATATGTCTCATTTGAAACGAATTTGAATCAATATCTGAACATTTTTAATGGTGAACTATAACGTTTTAGTACAATACGCTAAGAAATATATTACCCAGTTATTGGCATTATAACGCTTGTATTTGCGTATATTACTGAAATATGTCTCATTTAAAACGAATTTGAATCAATATCTGAACATATTTTTTTGGGTCCTATAACTTTTTGGTGCCAGACGCTAGGAAATATATTACTCTGGTATTAACATTTTAACGCTTGTATTTGACTATATTAGTGCAATATGTCTCATTTGAAACGAATTTGAATCAATATCTGAACATATTTTATTGGGTACTATAACTTTTTGGTGCAATACGCTAGCAGATATATTACTCTGATATTGGCATTTTAACGCTTGTATTTGCGTATATTAGTGCAATATGTCTCATTTGAAACGAATTTGAATCAATATCTGAACATATTTTATAGAGTCCTATAACTTTTTAGTGCAAGACGCTAAGAAATATATTACTCTGGTATTGGCATTTGAACGTTTGTATTTGCGTATATTACTGCAATATGTCTCATTTCAAACGAATTTGTATCAACATCTGAACATATTTTATGGAGTCCTATAACTTTTTAATGCAATACGCTAGGAAATATATTTCTCTGGTATTGGCATTTTAACGCTTGTAATTTAGTATACTACTGCAATATGTCTCATTTCAAACGAATTTGTATCAACATCTGAACTTATTTTATGGAGTCCTATAGCTTTTTAGTGCAATACGCTAGAAAATATATTACTCTAGTATTGGCCTTTTAACGCTTGTATTTGCGTATATTACTGCAATATGTCTCATTTGAAACGAATTTGAATCAATATCTGAACATATTTAATGGTGGCCTATAACTTTTTGGTTCAATACGCTAGGAAATATATTACTCTGGTATTGGCATTTTAACACTTGTGTATATAAGTGCAAAATGTCTCATTTAAAACGAATTTGAATCAATATCTGAACATATTTTATTGGGTCCTATAACTTTTTAGTGCAATACGCTAAGAAATATATTACTCTGGTATTGGCATTTTAACGCTTGTATTTGCGTATATTACTGCAATATGTCTCATTTCAACCGAATTTGTATCAACAACTGAACATATTTTATGGAGTCCTATAACATTTTAGTGCAATACGCTAAGAAATATATTACTCTGGTATTGGCATTTTACGTTTGTATTTGCGTATATTAGTGCAATATGTCTCATTTGAAACGAATTTGAATCAATATCTGAGCATTTTTAATGGTGGCCTATAACTTTTTAGTACAATACGCTAAGAAATATATTTCTCAGGTATTGGCATTTTAACGCTTGTATTTGCGTATGTTACTGCAATATGTCTCATTTAAAACGAATTTGAATCAATATCTGAACATATTTTATAGAGTCCTATAACTTTTTAGTGCAAGACGCTAAGAAATATATTACTCTGGTATTGGCATTTGAACGCTTGTATTTGCGTATATTACTGCAATATGTCACATTTCAAACGAATTTGTATCAACATCTGAACATATTTTATGGAGTCCTATAACTTTTTAGTGCAATACGCTAAGAAATATATTACTCTGGTATTGGCATTTTAACGCTTGTATTTGCGTATATTACTGCAATATGTCTCATTTCAAACGAATTTGTATCAACAACTGAACATATTTTATGGAGTCCTATAACTTTTTAGTGCAATACGCTAAGAAATATATTACTCTGGTATTGGCATTTTAACGCTTGCATTTGCGTATATTTCTGCAATATATCTCATTTAAAACGAATTTCAATCAATATCTGAACATATTTTATAGAGTCCTATAACGTTTTAGTGCAAGACGCTAAGAAATATATTACTCTGGTATTGGCATTTGAACGCTTGTATTTGCGTATATTACTGCAATATGTCTCATTTCAAACGAATTTGTATCAACATCTGAACATATTTTATGGAGTCCTATAACTTTTTAATGCAATACGCTAGGAAATATATTACTCTGGTATTGGCATTTAACGCTTGTATTTGAGTATATTACTGCAATATGTCTCATTTAAAACGAATTTGAATCAATATCTGAACATATTTTATTGGGTACTATAACTTTTTGGTGCAATACGCTAGGAAATGTAATACTCTGGTATTGGCATTTTAACGCTTGTATTTGCGTATATTACTGAAATATGTCTCATTTAAAACGAATTTGAATCAATATCTGAACAAATTTTATTGGGTACTATAACTTTTTGGTGCAATACGCTAGGAAATATATTACTCTGATATTCGCATTTTAACCCTTGTATTTGCGTATATTAGTGCAATATGTCTCATTTAAAACGAATTTGAATCAATATCTGAACATATTTTATGTAGTCCTATAACTTTTTGGTGCAAGACGCTAAGAAATATATTACTCTGGTATTGGCATTTTAACGCTTGTATTTGCGTATATTATTGCAATATGTCTCTTTTTAAACGAATTTGAATCAATATCTGAACATTTTTAATGGTGGCCTATAACTTTTTAGTACAATACGCTATGAAATATATTTCTCAGGTATTGGCATTTTAACGCTTGTATTTGCGTATATTACTGAAATATGTCTCATTTAAAACGAATTTGAATCAATATCTGAACATATTTTATTGGGTACTATTACTTTTTGGTGCAATACGCTAGGAAATATATTACTCTGGTATTGGCATTTTAACGCTTGTATTTTTTGTATGTTACTGAAATATGTCTCATTTAAAACGAATTTGAATCAATATCTGAACTTATTTTATGGAGTCCTATAGCTTTTAAATGCAATACGCTAGGAAATATATTACTCTGGTATTGGCATTTTAACGCTTGTATTAGTGCAATATGTCTCATTTGAAACGAATTTGAATCAATATCTGAACATAATTTATGGAGTCCTTTAACTTTTTAGTACAATACGCTAAGAAATATATTACTCAGGTATTGGCGTTTTAACGCTTGTATTTGCGTATATTACTGCAATATGTCTCATTTGAAACGAATTTGAATCAATATCTGAACATATTTAATGGTGGCCTATAACTTTTTGGTTCAATACGCTAGGAAATATATTACTCTGGTATTGGCATTTTAACACTTGTATTTGTGTATATAAGTGCAAAATGTCTCATTTAAAACGAATTTGAATCAATATCTGAACATATTTTATTGGGTCCTATAACTTTTTAGTGCAATACGCTAAGAAACATATTACTCTGGTATTGGCATTTTAACGCTTGTATTTGCGTATATTACTGCAATATGTCTCATTTCAACCGAATTTGTATCAACAACCGAACATATTTTATGGATTCCTATAACTTTTTAGTGCAATACGCTAAGAAATATATTACTCTGGTATTGGCTTTTAACGTTTGTATTTGCGTATATTAGTGCAATATGTCTCATTTGAAACGAATTTGAATCAATATCTGAGCATTTTTAATGGTGGCCTATAACTTTTTAGTACAATACGCTAAGAAATATATTTCTCAGGTATTGGCATTTTAACGCTTGTATTTGCGTATATTACTGCAATATGTCTCATTTAAAACGAATTTGAATCAATATCTGAACATATTTTATAGAGTCCTATAACTTTTTAGTGCAAGACGCTAAGAAATATATAACTCTGGTATTGGCATTTTAACGCTTGTAATTTAGTATACTACTGCAATATGTCTCATTTCAAACGAATTTGTATCAACATCTGAACTTATTTTATGGAGTCCTATAGCTTTTAAATGCAATACGCTAGGAAATATATTACTCTGGTATTGGCATTTTAACGCTTGTAATTTAGTATACTACTGCAATATGTCTCATTTCAAACGAATTTGTATCAACATCTGAACTTATTTTATGGAGTCCTATAGCTTTTTAGTGCAATACGCTAGAAAATATATTACTCTAGTATTGGCCTTTTAACGCTTGTATTTGCGTATATTACTGCAATATGTCTCATTTGAAACGAATTTGTATCAACAACTGAACATATTTTATGGAGTCCTATAACTTTTTAGTGCAATACGCTAAGAAATATATTACTCTGGTATTGGCATTTGAACTCTTGTATTTGCGTATATTACTGAAATATGTCTCATTTAAAACGAATTTGAATCAATATCTGAACTTATTTTATTGGGTCCTATAACTTTTTGGTGCCAGACGCTAGGAAATATATTACTCTGGTATTAACATTTTAACGCTTGTATTTGACTATATTAGTGCAATATGTCTCATTTGAAACGAATTTGAATCAATATCTGAACATATTTTATTGGGTACTATAACTTTTTGGTGCAATACGCTAGGAGATATATTACTCTGATATTGGCATTTTAACGCTTGTATTTACGTATATTAGTGCAATATGTCTCATTTGAAACGAATTTGAATCAATATCTGAACATATTTTATGGAGTCCTATAACTTTTTAGTGCAAGACGCTAAGAAATATATTACTCTGGTATTGGCATTTTAACGTTTGTATTTGCGTATATTAGTGCAATATGTCTCATTTGAAACGAATTTGAATCAATATCTGAACTTATTTTATTGGGTACTATAACTTTTTGGTGCAATACGCTAGGAGATATATTACTCTGATATTGGCATTTTAACGCTTGTATTTGCGTATATTAGTGCAATATGTCTCTTTTAAAACGAATTTGAATCAATATCTGAACATAATTTATGGAGTCCTATAACTTTTAGTACAATACGCTAAGAAATATATTACTCAGGTATTGGCGTTTTAACGCTTGTATTTGCGTATATTACTGCAATATGTCTCATTTGAAACGAATTTGAATCAATATCTGAACATTTTTAATGGTGAACTATAACGTTTTAGTACAATACGCTAAGAAATATATTACTCAGGTATTGGCATTATAACGCTTGTATTTGCGTATATTACTGAAATATGTCTCATTTAAAACGAATTTGAATCAATATCTGAACATATTTTATTGGGTCCTATAACTTTTTGATGCCAGACGCTGGAAATATATTACTCTGGTATTGGCATTTTAACGCTTGTATTTGGGTATATTACTGAAATATGTCTCATTTAAAACGAATTTGAATCAATATCTGAACATATTTTATTGGGTACTATAACTTTTTGGTGCAATACGCTAGGAGATATATTACTCTGATATTGGCATTTTACGCTTGTATTTGTGTATATTAGTGCAATATGTCTCATTTGAAACGAATTTGAATCAATATCTGAACATAATTTATGGAGTCCTATAACTTTTTAGTACAATACGCTAAGAAATATATTACTCAGGTATTGGCGTTTTAACGCTTGTATTTGCGTATATTACTGCAATATGTCTCATTTGAAACGAATTTGAATCAATATCTGAACATTTTTAATGGTGAACTATAACGTTTTAGTACAATACGCTAAGAAATATATTACCCAGTTATTGGCATTATAACGCTTGTATTTGCGTATATTACTGAAATATGTCTCATTTAAAACGAATTTGAATCAATATCTGAACATATTTTTTTGGGTCCTATAACTTTTTGGTGCCAGACGCTAGGAAATATATTACTCTGGTATTAACATTTTAACGCTTGTATTTGACTATATTAGTGCAATATGTCTCATTTGAAACGAATTTGAATCAATATCTGAACATATTTTATTGGGTACTATAACTTTTTGGTGCAATACGCTAGCAGATATATTACTCTGATATTGGCATTTTAACGCTTGTATTTGCGTATATTAGTGCAATATGTCTCATTTGAAACGAATTTGAATCAATATCTGAACATATTTTATAGAGTCCTATAACTTTTTAGTGCAAGACGCTAAGAAATATATTACTCTGGTATTGGCATTTGAACGTTTGTATTTGCGTATATTACTGCAATATGTCTCATTTCAAACGAATTTGTATCAACATCTGAACATATTTTATGGAGTCCTATAACTTTTTAATGCAATACGCTAGGAAATATATTTCTCTGGTATTGGCATTTTAACGCTTGTAATTTAGTATACTACTGCAATATGTCTCATTTCAAACGAATTTGTATCAACATCTGAACTTATTTTATGGAGTCCTATAGCTTTTTAGTGCAATACGCTAGAAAATATATTACTCTAGTATTGGCCTTTTAACGCTTGTATTTGCGTATATTACTGCAATATGTCTCATTTGAAACGAATTTGAATCAATATCTGAACATATTTAATGGTGGCCTATAACTTTTTGGTTCAATACGCTAGGAAATATATTACTCTGGTATTGGCATTTTAACACTTGTGTATATAAGTGCAAAATGTCTCATTTAAAACGAATTTGAATCAATATCTGAACATATTTTATTGGGTCCTATAACTTTTTAGTGCAATACGCTAAGAAATATATTACTCTGGTATTGGCATTTTAACGCTTGTATTTGCGTATATTACTGCAATATGTCTCATTTCAACCGAATTTGTATCAACAACTGAACATATTTTATGGAGTCCTATAACATTTTAGTGCAATACGCTAAGAAATATATTACTCTGGTATTGGCATTTTACGTTTGTATTTGCGTATATTAGTGCAATATGTCTCATTTGAAACGAATTTGAATCAATATCTGAGCATTTTTAATGGTGGCCTATAACTTTTTAGTACAATACGCTAAGAAATATATTTCTTAGGTATTGGCATTTTAACGCTTGTATTTGCGTATGTTACTGCAATATGTCTCATTTAAAACGAATTTGAATCAATATCTGAACATATTTTATAGAGTCCTATAACTTTTTAGTGCAAGACGCTAAGAAATATATTACTCTGGTATTGGCATTTGAACGCTTGTATTTGCGTATATTACTGCAATATGTCACATTTCAAACGAATTTGTATCAACATCTGAACATATTTTATGGAGTCCTATAACTTTTTAGTGCAATACGCTAAGAAATATATTACTCTGGTATTGGCATTTTAACGCTTGTATTTGCGTATATTACTGCAATATGTCTCATTTCAAACGAATTTGTATCAACAACTGAACATATTTTATGGAGTCCTATAACTTTTTAGTGCAATACGCTAAGAAATATATTACTCTGGTATTGGCATTTTAACGCTTGCATTTGCGTATATTTCTGCAATATATCTCATTTAAAACGAATTTCAATCAATATCTGAACATATTTTATAGAGTCCTATAACGTTTTAGTGCAAGACGCTAAGAAATATATTACTCTGGTATTGGCATTTGAACGCTTGTATTTGCGTATATTACTGCAATATGTCTCATTTCAAACGAATTTGTATCAACATCTGAACATATTTTATGGAGTCCTATAACTTTTTAATGCAATACGCTAGGAAATATATTACTCTGGTATTGGCATTTAACGCTTGTATTTGAGTATATTACTGCAATATGTCTCATTTAAAACGAATTTGAATCAATATCTGAACATATTTTATTGGGTACTATAACTTTTTGGTGCAATACGCTAGGAAATGTAATACTCTGGTATTGGCATTTTAACGCTTGTATTTGCGTATATTACTGAAATATGTCTCATTTAAAACGAATTTGAATCAATATCTGAACAAATTTTATTGGGTACTATAACTTTTTGGTGCAATACGCTAGGAAATATATTACTCTGATATTCGCATTTTAACCCTTGTATTTGCGTATATTAGTGCAATATGTCTCATTTAAAACGAATTTGAATCAATATCTGAACATATTTTATGTAGTCCTATAACTTTTTGGTGCAAGACGCTAAGAAATATATTACTCTGGTATTGGCATTTTAACGCTTGTATTTGCGTATATTACTGAAATATGTCTCATTTAAAACGAATTTGAATCAATATCTGAACATATTTTATTGGGTACTATTACTTTTTGGTGCAATACGCTAGGAAATATATTACTCTGGTATTGGCATTTTAACGCTTGTATTTTTTGTATGTTACTGAAATATGTCTCATTTAAAACGAATTTGAATCAATATCTGAACTTATTTTATGGAGTCCTATAGCTTTTAAATGCAATACGCTAGGAAATATATTACTCTGGTATTGGCATTTTAACGCTTGTATTAGTGCAATATGTCTCATTTGAAACGAATTTGAATCAATATCTGAACATAATTTATGGAGTCCTTTAACTTTTTAGTACAATACGCTAAGAAATATATTACTCAGGTATTGGCGTTTTAACGCTTGTATTTGCGTATATTACTGCAATATGTCTCATTTGAAACGAATTTGAATCAATATCTGAACATATTTAATGGTGGCCTATAACTTTTTGGGTTCAATACGCTAGAAATATATTACTCTGGTATTGGCATTTTAACACTTGTATTTGTGTATATAAGTGCAAAATGTCTCATTAAAACGAATTTGAATCAATATCTGAACATATTTTATTGGGTCCTATAACTTTTTAGTGCAATACGCTAAGAACATATTACTCTGGTATTGGCATTTTAACGCTTGTATTTGCGTATATTACTGCAATATGTCTCATTTCAACCGAATTTGTATCAACAACCGAACATATTTTATGGATTCCTATAACTTTTTAGTGCAATACGCTAAGAAATATATTACTCTGGTATTGGCTTTTAACGTTTGTATTTGCGTATATTAGTGCAATATGTCTCATTTGAAACGAATTTGAATCAATATCTGAGCATTTTTAATGGTGGCCTATAACTTTTAGTACAATACGCTAAGAAATATATTTCTCAGGTATTGGCATTTTAACGCTTGTATTTGCGTATATTACTGCAATATGTCTCATTTAAAACGAATTTGAATCAATATCTGAACATATTTTATAGAGTCCTATAACTTTTTAGTGCAAGACGCTAAGAAATATATAACTCTGGTATTGGCATTTTAACGCTTGTAATTTAGTATACTACTGCAATATGTCTCATTTCAAACGAATTTGTATCAACATCTGAACTTATTTTATGGAGTCCTATAGCTTTTAAATGCAATACGCTAGGAAATATATTACTCTGGTATTGGCATTTTAACGCTTGTAATTTAGTATACTACTGCAATATGTCTCATTTCAAACGAATTTGTATCAACATCTGAACTTATTTTATGGAGTCCTATAGCTTTTTAGTGCAATACGCTAGAAAATATATTACTCTAGTATTGGCCTTTTAACGCTTGTATTTGCGTATATTACTGCAATATGTCTCATTTGAAACGAATTTGTATCAACAACTGAACATATTTTATGGAGTCCTATAACTTTTTAGTGCAATACGCTAAGAAATATATTACTCTGGTATTGGCATTTTAACGCTTGTATTTGCGTATATTACTGAAATATGTCTCATTTAAAACGAATTTGAATCAATATCTGAACTTATTTTATTGGGTCCTATAACTTTTTGGTGCCAGACGCTAGGAAATATATTACTCTGGTATTAACATTTTAACGCTTGTTTTGACTATATTAGTGCAATATGTCTCATTTGAAACGAATTTGAATCAATATCTGAACATATTTTATTGGGTACTATAACTTTTTGGTGCAATACGCTAGGAGATATATTACTCTGATATTGGCATTTTAACGCTTGTATTTACGTATATTAGTGCAATATGTCTCATTTGAAACGAATTTGAATCAATATCTGAACATATTTTATGGAGTCCTATAACTTTTTAGTGCAAGACGCTAAGAAATATATTACTCTGGTATTGGCATTTTAACGTTTGTATTTGCGTATATTAGTGCAATATGTCTCATTTGAAACGAATTTGAATCAATATCTGAACTTATTTTATTGGGTACTATAACTTTTTGGTGCAATACGCTAGGAGATATATTACTCTGATATTGGCATTTTAACGCTTGTATTTGCGTATATTAGTGCAATATGTCTCTTTTAAAACGAATTTGAATCAATATCTGAACATAATTTATGGAGTCCTATAACTTTTTAGTACAATACGCTAAGAAATATATTACTCAGGTATTGGCGTTTTAACGCTTGTATTTGCGTATATTACTGCAATATGTCTCATTTGAAACGAATTTGAATCAATATCTGAACATTTTTAATGGTGAACTATAACGTTTTAGTACAATACGCTAAGAAATATATTACTCAGGTATTGGCATTATAACCGCTTGTATTTGCGTATATTACTGAAATATGTCTCATTTAAAACGAATTTGAATCAATATCTGAACATATTTTATTGGGTCCTATAACTTTTTGATGCCAGACGCTGGAAATATATTACTCTGGTATTGGCATTTTAACGCTTGTATTTGGGTATATTACTGAAATATGTCTCATTTAAAACGAATTTGAATCAATATCTGAACATATTTTATTGGGTACTATAACTTTTTGGTGCAATACGCTAGGAGATATATTACTCTGATATTGGCATTTTACGCTTGTATTTGCGTATATTAGTGCAATATGTCTCATTTGAAACGAATTTGAATCAATATCTGAACATAATTTATGGAGTCCTATAACTTTTTAGTACAATACGCTAAGAAATATATTACTCAGGTATTGGCGTTTTTAACGCTTGTATTTGCGTATATTACTGCAATATGTCTCATTTGAAACGAATTTGAATCAATATCTGAACATTTTTAATGGTGAACTATAACGTTTTAGTACAATACGCTAAGAAATATATTTCCCAGTTATTGGCATTATAACGCTTGTATTTGCGTATATTACTGAAATATGTCTCATTTAAAACGAATTTGAATCAATATCTGAACATATTTTTTTGGGTCCTATAACTTTTTGGTGCCAGACGCTAGGAAATATATTACTCTGGTATTAACATTTTAACGCTTGAATTTGACTATATTACGTGGCAATATGTCTCATTTGAAACGAATTTGAATCAATATCTGAACATATTTTATTGGGTACTATAACTTTTTGGTGCAATACGCTAGCAGATATATTACTCTGATATTGGCATTTTAACGCTTGTATTTGCGTATATTAGTGCAATATGTCTCATTTGAAACGAATTTGAATCAATATCTGAACATATTTTATAGAGTCCTATAACTTTTTAGTGCAAGACGCTAAGAAATATATTACTCTGGTATTGGCATTTTAACGTTTGTATTTGCGTATATTACTGCAATATGTCTCATTTCAAACGAATTTGTATCAACATCTGAACATATTTTATGGAGTCCTATAACTTTTTAATGCAATACGCTAGGAAATATATTTCTCTGGTATTGGCATTTTAACGCTTGTAATTTAGTATACTACTGCAATATGTCTCATTTCAAACGAATTTGTATCAACATCTGAACTTATTTTATGGAGTCCTATAGCTTTTTAGTGCAATACGCTAGAAAATATATTACTCTAGTATTGGCCTTTTAACGCTTGTATTTGCGTATATTACTGCAATATGTCTCATTTGAAACGAATTTGAATCAATATCTGAACATATTTAATGGTGGCCTATAACTTTTTGGTTCAATACGCTAGGAAATATATTACTCTGGTATTGGCATTTTAACACTTGTGTATATAAGTGCAAAATGGCTCATTTAAAACGAATTTGAATCAATATCTGAACATATTTTATTGGGTCCTATAACTTTTTAGTGCAATACGCTAAGAAATATATTACTCTGGTATTGGCATTTTAACGCTTGTATTTGCGTATATTACTGCAATATGTCTCATTTCAACCGAATTTGTATCAACAACTGAACATATTTTATGGAGTCCTATAACATTTTAGTGCAATACGCTAAGAAATATATTACTCTGGTATTGGCATTTTACGTTTGTATTTGCGTATATTAGTGCAATATGTCTCATTTGAAACGAATTTGAATCAATATCTGAGCATTTTTAATGGTGGCCTATAACTTTTTAGTACAATACGCTAAGAAATATATTTCTCAGGTATTGGCATTTTAACGCTTGTATTTGCGTATGTTACTGCAATATGTCTCATTTAAAACGAATTTGAATCAATATCTGAACATATTTTATAGAGTCCTATAACTTTTTAGTGCAAGACGCTAAGAAATATATTACTCTGGTATTGGCATTTGAACGCTTGTATTTGCGTATATTACTGCAATATGTCACATTTCAAACGAATTTGTATCAACATCTGAACATATTTTATGGAGTCCTATAACTTTTTAGTGCAATACGCTAAGAAATATATTACTCTGGTATTGGCATTTTAACGCTTGTATTTGCGTATATTACTGCAATATGTCTCATTTCAAACGAATTTGTATCAACAACTGAACATATTTTATGGAGTCCTATAACTTTTTAGTGCAATACGCTAAGAAATATATTACTCTGGTATTGGCATTTTAACGCTTGTATTTGCGTATATTTCTGCAATATGTCTCATTTAAAACGAATTTCAATCAATATCTGAACATATTTTATAGAGTCCTATAACGTTTTAGTGCAAGACGCTAAGAAATATATTACTCTGGTATTGGCATTTGAACGCTTGTATTTGCGTATATTACTGCAATATGTCTCATTTCAAACGAATTTGTATCAACATCTGAACATATTTTATGGAGTCCTATAACTTTTTAATGCAATACGCTAGGAAATATATTACTCTGGTATTGGCATTTTAACGCTTGTTATTTAGTATACTACTGCAATATGTCTCATTTCAAACGAATTTGTATCAACATCTGAACCTATTTTATGGAGTCCTATAGCTTTTTAGTGCAATACGCTAGAAAATATATTACTCTAGTATTGGCCTTTTAACGCTTGTATTTGCGTATATTTCTGCAATATGTCTCATTTGAAACGAATTTGAATCAATATCTGAACATATTTAATGGTGGCCTATAACTTTTTGGTTCAATACGCTAGGAAATATATTACTCTGGTATTGGCATTTTAACACTTGTATTTGTGTATATAAGTGCAAAATGTCTCATTTAAAACGAATTTGAATCAATATCTGAACATATTTTATTGGGTCCTATAACTTTTTAGTGCAATACGCTAAGAAATATATTACTCTGGTATTGGCATTTTAACGCTTGTATTTGCGTATATTACTGCAATATGTCTCATTTCAACCGAATTTGTATCAACAACTGAACATATTTTATGGAGTCCTATAACTTTTTAGTGCAATACGCTAAGAAATATATTACTCTGGTATTGGCATTTTAACGCTTGTATTTGCGTATATTACTGCAATATGTCTCATTTCAAACGAATTTGTATCAACAACTGAACATATTTTATGGAGTCCTATAACTTTTTAGTGCAATACGCTAAGAAATATATAACTCTGGTATTGGCATTTGAACTCTTGTATTTGCGTATATTACTGAAATATGTCTCATTTAAAACGAATTTGAATCAATATCTGAACATATTTTATTGGGTCCTATAACTTTTTGGTGCCAGACGCTAGGAAATATATTACTCTGGTATTAACATTTTAACGCTTGTATTTGACTATATTAGTGCAATATGTCTCATTTGAAACGAATTTGAATCAATATCTGAACATATTTTATGGAGTCCTATAACTTTTTAGTGCAAGACGCTAAGAAATATATTACTCTGGTATTGGCATTTTAACGTTTGTATTTGCGTATATTAGTGCAATATGTCTCATTTGAAACGAATTTGAATCAATATCTGAACTTATTTTATTGGGTACTATAACTTTTTGGTGCAATACGCTAGGAGATATATTACTCTGGTATTAGCATTTTAACGTTTGTATTTGCGTATATTAGTGCAATATGTCTCATTTGAAACGAATTTGAATCAATATCTGAGCATTTTTAATGGTGGCCTATAACTTTTTAGTACAATACGCTAAGAAATATATTTCTCAGGTATTGGCATTTTAACGCTTGTATTTGCGTATATTACTGCAATATGTCTCATTTAAAACGAATTTGAATCAACATCTGAACATATTTTATTGGGTCCTATAACTTTTTAGTGCAATACGCTAAGAAATATATTACTCTGGTATTGGCATTTTAACGCTTGTATTTGCGTATATTACTGCAATATGTCTCATTTCAACCGAATTTGTATCAACAACTGAACATATTTTATGGAGTCCTATAACTTTTTAGTGCAATACGCTATGAAATATATTACTCTGGTATTGGCATTTTAACGCTTGTATTTGCGTATATTACTGCAATATGTCTCATTTCAAACGAATTTGTATCAACAACTGAACATATTTTATGGAGTCCTATAACTTTTTAGTGCAATACGCTAAGACATATATTACTCTGGTATTGGCATTTTAACGCTTGTATTTGCGTATATTACTTTAATATGTCTCATTTCAAACGAATTTGTATCAACAACTGAACATATTTTATGGAGTCCTATAACTTTTTAGTGCAATACACTAAGAAATATATTACTCTGGTATTGGCATTTTAACGTTTGTATTTGCGTATATTAGTGCAATATGTCTCATTTGAAACGAATTTGAATCAATATCTGAGCATATTTTATGGAGTCCTATAACTTTTTAGTGCAAGACGCTAAGAAATATATTACTCTGGTATTGGCATTTGAACGCTTGTATTTGCGTATATTACTGCAATATGCCTCATTTCAAACGAATTTGTATCAACAACTGAACATATTTTATGGAGTCCTATAACTTTTTAGTGCAATACGCTAAGAAATATATTACTCTGGTATTGGCATTTTAACGCTTGTATTTGTGTATATTACTGCAATATGTCTCATTTAAAACGAATTTCAATCAATATCTGAACATATTTTATAGAGTCCTATAACTTTTTAGTGCAAGACACTAAGAAATATATTACTCTGGTATTGGCATTTGAACGCTTGTATTTGCGTATATTACTGCAATATGTCTCATTTCAAACGAATTTGTATCAACATCTGAACATATTTTATGGAGTCCTATAACTTTTTAATGCAATACGCTAGGAAATATATTACTCTGGTATTGGCATTTTAACGCTTGTAATTTAGTATACTACTGCAATATGTCTCATTTCAAACGAATTTGTATCAATATCTGAACATATTTTATTGGGTACTATAACTTTTTGGTGCAATACGCTAGGAAATATATTACTCTGGTATTGGCATTTTAACGCTTGTATTTGCGTATATTACTGCAATATGTCTCATTTGAAACGAATTTGAATCAATTGATCCGTACATATTTTACGGGGTCCTATAACTTTTTGGTGCAATATGCTAGGAAAATATATTCCTCTGGTATTGGCATTTGAACGCTTGTATTTGCGTATATTACTGCAATATGCCTCATTTCAAACGAATTTGTATCAACATCTGAACATGTTTTATGGAGTCCTATAACTTTTTAGTGCAATACGCTAAAAAATATATTACTCTGGTATTGGCATTTTAACGCTTGTAATTCCGTATATTACTGCAATATGTCTCATTTCAAACGAATTTGTATCAACAACTGAACATATTTTATAGTCCTATAACTTTTTAGTGCAAGACGCTAAGAAATATATTACTCTGATATTCGCATTTTCACGCTTGTATTTGCGTATATTACTCCAATATGTCTCATTTCAAACGAATTTGAATCAATATCTGAACATATTTTATGGAGTCCTATAACTTTTTAGTGCAATACGCTAAGAAATATATTACTCTGGTATTGGCATTTTAACGCTTGTATTTGGGTATATTACTGAAATATGTCTCATTTAAAACGAATTTGAATCAATATCTGAACATATTTTATTGGGTACTATAACTTTTTGGTGCAATACGCTTGGAGATATATTACTCTGATATTGGCATTTTAACGCTTGTATTTGCATATATTAGTGCAATATGACTCATTTGAAACGAATTTGAATCAATATCTGAACATATTTAATGGAGTCCTATAACATTTTAGTGCAAGACGCTAAGAAATATATTACTCTGGTATTGGCATTTTAACGTTTGTATTTGCGTATATTAGTGCAATATGTCTCATTTGAAACGAATTCTGAATCAATATCTGAGCATTTTTAATGGTGGCCTATAACTTTTTAGTACAATACGCTAAGAAATATATTTCTCAGGTATTGGCATTTTAACGCTTGTATTTGCGTATATTACTGCAATGTGTCTCATTTAAAACGAATTTTAATCAATATCTGAACATATTTTATAGAGTCCTATAACTTTTTAGTGCAAGACGCTAAGAAATATATTACTCTGGTATTGGCATTTGAACGCTTGTATTTGCGTATATTACTGCAATATGTCTCATTTCAAACGAATTTGTATCAACATCTGAACATATTTTATGGAGTCCTATAACTTTTTAGTGCAATACGCTAAGAAATATATTACTCTGGTATTGGCATTTTAACGCTTGTATTTGCGTATATTACTGCAATATGTCTCATTTCATACGAATTTGTATCAACAACTGAACATATTTTATGGAGTCCTATAACTTTTTAGTGCAATACGCTAAGACATATATTACTCTGGTATTGGCATTTTAACGCTTGTATTTGCGTATATTACTGCAATATGTCTCATTTCAAACGAATTTGTATCAACATCTGAACATATTTTATGGAGTCCTATAACTTTTTAGTGCAATACACTAAGAAATATATTACTCTGGTATTGGCATTTTAACGCTTGTATTTGCGTATATTACTGCAATATGTCTCATTTCAAACGAATTTGTATCAACAACTGAACATATTTTATGGAGTCCTATAACTTTTTAGTGCAATACGCTAAGAAATATATTACTCTGGTATTGGCATTTTAACGCTTGTATTTGCGTATATTACTGCAATATGTCTCATTTCAAACGAATTTGTATCAACAACTGAACATATTTTATGGAGTCCTATAACTTTTTAGTGCAATACGCTAAGAAATATATTACTCTGGTATTGGCATTTTAACGCTTGTATTTGCGTATATTACTGCAATATGTCTCATTTCAAACGAATTTGTATCAACAACTGAACATATTTTATGGAGTCCTATAACTTTTTAGTACAATACGCTAAGAAATATATTTCTCAGGTATTGGCATTCTAACGCTTGTATTTGCGTATATTACTGCAATATGTCTCCTTTAAAACGAATTTGAATCAATATCTGAACATATTTTATGGAGTCCTATAACTTTTTAGTGCAAGACGCTAAGAAATATATTACTCTGGTATTGGCATTTTAACGTTTGTATTTGCGTATATTAGTGCAATATGTCTCATTTGAAACGAATTTGAATCAATATCTGAGCATATTTTATGGAGTCCTATAACATTTTAGTGCAAGACGCTAAGAAATATATTACGCTGGTATTGGCATTTTAACGTTTGTATTTGCGTATATTAGTGCAATATGTCTCATTTGAAACGAATTTGAATCAATATCTGAGCATTTTTAATGATGGCCTATAACTTTTTAGTACAATACGCTAAGAAATATATTTCTCAGGTATTGGCATTTTAACGCTTGTATTTGCGTATATTACTGCAATATGTCTCATTTAAAACGAATTTGAATCAATATCTGAACATATTTTATAGAGTCCTATAACTTTTTAGTGCAAGACGCTAAGAAATATATTACTCTGGTATTGGCATTTGAACGCTTGTATTTGCGTATATTACTGCAATATGTCTCATTTCAAACGAATTTGTATCAACATCTGAACATATTTTATGGATTCCTATAACTTTTTAGTGCAATACGCTAAGAAATATATTACTCTGGTATTGGCATTTTAACGTTTGTATTTGCGTATATTAGTGCAATATGTCTCATTTGAAACGAATTTGAATCAATATCTGAGCATATTTTATGGAGTCCTATAACATTTTAGTGCAAGACGCTAAGAAATATATTACGCTGGTATTGGCATTTTAACGTTTGTATTTGCGTATATTAGTGCAATATGTCTCATTTGAAACGAATTTGAATCAATATCTGAGCATTTTTAATGATGGCCTATAACTTTTTAGTACAATACGCTAAGAAATATATTTCTCAGGTATAGGCATTTTAACGCTTGTATTTGCGTATATTACTGCAATATGTCTCATTTCAAACGAATTTGTATCAACAACTGAACATATTTTATGGAGTCCTATAACTTTTTAGTGCAATACGCTAAGAAATATATTACTCTGGTATTGGCATTTGAACGCTTGTATTTGCGTATATTACTGCAATATGTCTCATTTCAAACGAATTTGAATCAATTGATCCGTACATATTTTACGGGGTCCTATAACTTTTTGGTGCAATATGCTAGGAAAATATATTCCTCTGGTATTGGCATTTGAACGCTTGTATTTGCGTATATTACTGCAATATGCCTCATTTCAAACGAATTTGTATCAACATCTGAACATGTTTTATGGAGTCCTATAACTTTTTAGTGCAATACGCTAAAAAATATATTACTCTGGTATTGGCATTTTAACGCTTGTAATTCCGTATATTACTGCAATATGTCTCATTTCAAACGAATTTGTATCAACAACTGAACATATTTTATAGAGTCCTATAACTTTTTAGTGCAAGACGCTAAGAAATATATTACTCTGATATTCGCATTTTCACGCTTGTATTTGCGTATATTACTGCAATATGTCTCATTTCAAACGAATTTGAATCAATATCTGAACATATTTTATGGAGTCCTATAACTTTTTAGTGCAATACGCTAAGAAATATATTACTCTGGTATTGGCATTTTAACGCTTGTATTTGGGTATATTACTGAAATATGTCTCATTTAAAACGAATTTGAATCAATATCTGAACATATTTTATTGGGTACTATAACTTTTTGGTGCAATACGCTTGGAGATATATTACTCTGATATTGGCATTTTAACGCTTGTATTTGCATATATTAGTGCAATATGACTCATTTGAAACGAATTTGAATCAATATCTGAACATATTTTATGGAGTCCTATAACATTTTAGTGCAAGACGCTAAGAAATATATTACTCTGGTATTGGCATTTTAACGTTTGTATTTGCGTATATTAGTGCAATATGTCTCATTTGAAACGAATTCTGAATCAATATCTGAGCATTTTTAATGGTGGCCTATAACTTTTTAGTACAATACGCTAAGAAATATATTTCTCAGGTATTGGCATTTTAACGCTTGTATTTGCGTATATTACTGCAATGTGTCTCATTTAAAACGAATTTTAATCAATATCTGAACATATTTTATAGAGTCCTATAACTTTTTAGTGCAAGACGCTAAGAAATATATTACTCTGGTATTGGCATTTGAACGCTTGTATTTGCGTATATTACTGCAATATGTCTCATTTCAAACGAATTTGTATCAACATCTGTACATATTTTATGGAGTCCTATAACTTTTTAGTGCAATACGCTAAGAAATATATTACTCTGGTATTGGCATTTTAACGCTTGTATTTGCGTATATTACTGCAATATGTCTCATTTCAAACGAATTTGTTTCAACAACTGAACATATTTTATGGAGTCGTATAACTTTTTAGTGCAATACGCTAAGAAATATATTACTCTGGTATTGGCATTTTAACGCTTGTATTTGCGTATATTACTGCAATATGTCTCATTTAAAACGAATTTCGATCAATATCTGAACATATTTTATAGAGTCCTATAACTTTTTAGTGCAAGACGCTAAGAAATATATTACTCTGGTATTGGCATTTGAACGCTTGTATTTGCGTATATTACTCCAATATGTCTCATTTCAAACGAATTTGTATCAACATCTGAACATATTTTATGGAGTCCTATAACTTTTTAATGCAATACGCTAGGAAATATATAACTCTGGTATTGGCATTTTAACGCTTGTAATTTAGTATACTACTGCAATATGTCTCATTTCAAATGAATTTGTATCAACATCTGAACTTATTTTATGGAGTCCTAGAGCTTTTTAGTGCAATACGCTAGAAAATATATCACTCTAGTATTGGCCTTTTAACGCTTGTATTTGCGTATATTACTGCAATATGTCTCATTTGAAACGATTTTGAATCAATATCTGAACATAATTTATGGAGTCCTATAACTTTTTAGTACAATACGCTAAGAAATATATTACTCAGGTATTGGCCTTTTAACGCTTGTATTTGCGTATATTACTGCAATATGTCTCATTTGAAACGAATTTGAATCAATATCTGAACATAATTTATGGAGTCCTATAACTTTTTAGTACAATACGCTAAGAAATATATTTCTCAGGTATTGGCATTTTAATGCTTGTATTTGCGTATATTACTGCAATATGTCTCATTTAAAACGAATTTGAATCAATATCTGAACATTATTTATGGGGTCCTATAACTTTTTGGTGCAATACGCTAGGAAATATATTACTCTGGTATTGGCATTTGAACGCTTGTATTTGCGTATATTACTGCAATATGTCTCATTTCAAACGAATTTGTATCAACATCTGAACATATTTTATGGAGTCCTATAACTTTTTAGTGCAATACGCTAAGAAATATATTACTCTGGTATTGGCATTTTAACGCTTGTATTTGCGTATATTACTGCAATATGTCTCATTTCATACGAATTTGTATCAACAACTGAACATATTTTATGGAGTCCTATAACTTTTTAGTGCAATACGCTAAGACATATATTACTCTGGTATTGGCATTTTAACGCTTGTATTTGCGTATATTACTGCAATATGTCTCATTTCAAACGAATTTGTATCAACATCTGAACATATTTTATGGAGTCCTATAACTTTTTAGTGCAATACACTAAGAAATATATTACTCTGGTATTGGCATTTTAACGCTTGTATTTGCGTATATTACTGCAATATGTCTCATTTCAAACGAATTTGTATCAAAAACTGAACATATTTTATGGAGTCCTATAACTTTTTAGTGCAATACGCTAAGAAATATATTACTCTGGTATTGGCATTTTAACGCTTGTATTTGCGTATATTACTGCAATATGTCTCATTTCAAACGAATTTGTATCAACAACTGAACATATTTTATGGAGTCCTATAACTTTTTAGTGCAATACGCTAAGAAATATATTACTCTGGTATTGGCATTTTAACGCTTGTATTTGCGTATATTACTGCAATATGTCTCATTTCAAACGAATTTGTATCAACAACTGAACATATTTTATGGAGTCCTATAACTTTTTAGTACAATACGCTAAGAAATATATTTCTCAGGTATTGGCATTCTAACGCTTGTATTTGCGTATATTACTGCAATATGTCTCCTTTAAAACGAATTTGAATCAATATCTGAACATATTTTATGGAGTCCTATAACTTTTTAGTGCAATACGCTAAGAAATATATTACTCTGGTATTGGCATTTTAACGTTTGTATTTGCGTATATTAGTGCAATATGTCTCATTTGAAACGAATTTGAATCAATATCTGAGCATATTTTATGGAGTCCTATAACATTTTAGTGCAAGACGCTAAGAAATATATTACTCTGGTATTGGCATTTGAACGCTTGTATTTGCGTATATTACTGCAATATGTCTCATTTCAAACGAATTTGTATCAACATCTGAACATATTTTATGGAGTCCTATAACTTTTTAGTGCAATACGCTAAGAAATATATTACTCTGGTATTGGCATTTTAACGCTTGTATTTGCGTATATTACTGCAATATGTCTCATTTCATACGAATTTGTATCAACAACTGAACATATTTTATGGAGTCCTATAACTTTTTAGAGCAATACGCTAAGAAATATATTACTCTGGTATTGGCATTTTAACGCTTGTTTTTGGGTATATTACTGAAATATGTCTCATTTAAAACGAATTTGAATCAATATCTGAACATATTTTATTGGGTACTATAACTTTTTGGTGCAATACGCTAGGAGATATATTACTCTGGTATTGGAATTTTAACGCTTGTATTTGCGTATATTAGTGCAATATGTCTCATTTTAAACGAATTTGAATCAATATCTGAACATATTTTATTGGGTACTATAACTTTTTGGTGCAATACGCTAGGAAATATATTACTCTGGTATTGGCATTTTAACGCTTGTATTTGCGTATATTACTGAAATATGTCTCATTTAAAACGAATTTGAATCAATATCTGAACATATTTTATTGGGTACTATAACTTTTTGGTGCAATACGCTAGGAAATATATTACTCTGATATTCGCATTTTAACCCTTGTATTTGCGTATATTAGTGCAATATGTCTCATTTGAAACCAATTTGAATCAATATCTGAACATATTTTATGGAGTCCTATAACTTTTTAGTGCAAGACGCTAAGAAATATATTACTCTGGTATTGGCATTTTAACGCTTGTATTTGCGTATATTATTGCAATATGTCTTTTTAAACGAATTTGAATCAATCTCTGAACATTTTTAATGGTGGCCTATAACTTTTTAGTACAACACGCTATGAAATATATTTCTCAGGTATTGGCATTTTAACGCTTGTATATGCGTATATTACTGAAATATGTCTCATTTAAAACGAATTTGAATCAATATCTGAACATATTTTATTGGGTACTATAACTTTTTGGTGCAATACGCTAGGTAATATATTACTCTGATATTGGCATTTTAACGTTTGAATTTGCGTATATTAGTGCAATATGTCTCATTTGAAACGAATTTGAATCAATATCTGAACATATTTTATTGGGTACTATAACTTTTTGGTGCAATACGCTAGGAGATATATTACTCTGATATTGGCATTTTAACGCTTGTTTTTGGGTATATTACTGAAATATGTCTCATTTAAAACGAATTTGAATCAATATCTGAACATATTTTATTGGGTACTATAACTTTTTGGTGCAATACGCTAGGAGATATATTACTCTGGTATTGGAATTTTAACGCTTGTATTTGCGTATATTAGTGCAATATGTCTCATTTTAAACGAATTTGAATCAATATCTGAACATATTTTATTGGGTACTATAACTTTTTGGTGCAATACGCTAGGAAATATATTACTCTGGTATTGGCATTTTAACGCTTGTATTTGCGTATATTACTGAAATATGTCTCATTTCAAACGAATTTGTATCAACATCTGAACATATTTTATGGAGTCCTATAACTTTTTAGTGCAATACGCTAAGAAATATATTACTCTGGTATTGGCATTTTAACGCTTGTATTTGCGTATATTACTGCAATATGTCTCATTTCATACGAATTTGTATCAACAACTGAACATATTTTATGGAGTCCTATAACTTTTTAGAGCAATACGCTAAGAAATATATTACTCTGGTATTGGCATTTTAACGCTTGTTTTTGGGTATATTACTGAAATATGTCTCATTTAAAACGAATTTGAATCAATATCTGAACATATTTTATTGGGTACTATAACTTTTTGGTGCAATACGCTAGGAGATATATTACTCTGGTATTGGAATTTTAACGCTTGTATTTGCGTATATTAGTGCAATATGTCTCATTTTAAACGAATTTGAATCAATATCTGAACATATTTTATTGGGTACTATAACTTTTTGGTGCAATACGCTAGGAAATATATTACTCTGGTATTGGCATTTTAACGCTTGTATTTGCGTATATTACTGAAATATGTCTCATTTAAAACGAATTTGAATCAATATCTGAACATATTTTATTGGGTACTATAACTTTTTGGTGCAATACGCTAGGAAATATATTACTCTGATATTCGCATTTTAACCCTTGTATTTGCGTATATTAGTGCAATATGTCTCATTTGAAACCAATTTGAATCAATATCTGAACATATTTTATGGAGTCCTATAACTTTTTAGTGCAAGACGCTAAGAAATATATTACTCTGGTATTGGCATTTTAACGCTTGTATTTGCGTATATTATTGCAATATGTCTTTTTAAACGAATTTGAATCAATCTCTGAACATTTTTAATGGTGGCCTATAACTTTTTAGTACAACACGCTATGAAATATATTTCTCAGGTATTGGCATTTTAACGCTTGTATATGCGTATATTACTGAAATATGTCTCATTTAAAACGAATTTGAATCAATATCTGAACATATTTTATTGGGTACTATAACTTTTTGGTGCAATACGCTAGGTAATATATTACTCTGATATTGGCATTTTAACGTTTGAATTTGCGTATATTAGTGCAATATGTCTCATTTGAAACGAATTTGAATCAATATCTGAACATATTTTATTGGGTACTATAACTTTTTGGTGCAATACGCTAGGAGATATATTACTCTGATATTGGCATTTTAACGCTTGTATTTGCGTATATTAGTGCATTATGTCTCATTTGAAACGAATTTGAATCAATATCTGAACATATTTTATGGAGTCCTATAACTTTTTAGTGCAAGACGCTAAGAAATATATTACTCTGGTATTGGCATTTTAACGTTTGTATTTGCATATATTAGTGCAATATGTCTCATTTGAAACGAATTTGAATCAATATCTGAGCATTTTTAATGGTGGCCTATAACTTTTTAGTACAATACGCTAAGAAATATATTTCTCAGGTATTGGCATTTGAACTCTTGTATTTGCGTATATTACTGCAATATGTCTCATTTCAAACGAATTTGTATCAACAACTGAACATATTTTATGGAGTCCTATAACTTTTTAGTGCAATACGCTAAGAAATATATTACTCTGGTATTGGCATTTGAACGCTTGTATTTGCGTATATTACTGCAATATGTCTCATTTCAAACGAATTTGAATCAATTGATCCGTACATATTTTACGGGGTCCTATAACTTTTTGGTGCAATATGCTAGGAAAATATATTCCTCTGGTATTGGCATTTGAACGCTTGTATTTGCGTATATTACTGCAATATGCCTCATTTCAAACGAATTTGTATCAACATCTGAACATGTTTTATGGAGTCCTATAACTTTTTAGTGCAATACGCTAAAAAATATATTACTCTGGTATTGGCATTTTAACGCTTGTAATTCCGTATATTACTGCAATATGTCTCATTTCAAACGAATTTGTATCAACAACTGAACATATTTTATAGAGTCCTATAACTTTTTAGTGCAAGACGCTAAGAAATATATTACTCTGATATTCGCATTTTCACGCTTGTATTTGCGTATATTACTGCAATATGTCTCATTTCAAACGAATTTGAATCAATATCTGAACATATTTTATGGAGTCCTATAACTTTTTAGTGCAATACGCTAAGAAATATATTACTCTGGTATTGGCATTTTAACGCTTGTATTTGGGTATATTACTGAAATATGTCTCATTTAAAACGAATTTGAATCAATATCTGAATATATGTTATTGGGTACTATAACTTTTTGGTGCAATACGCTTGGAGATATATTACTCTGATATTGGCATTTTAACGCTTGTATTTGCATATATTAGTGCAATATGACTCATTTGAAACGAATTTGAATCAATATCTGAACATATTTTATGGAGTCCTATAACATTTTAGTGCAAGACGCTAAGAAATATATTACTCTGGTATTGGCATTTTAACGCTTGTATTTGCGTATATTAGTGCAATATGTCTCATTTGAAACGAATTCTGAATCAATATCTGAGCATTTTTAATGGTGGCCTATAACTTTTTAGTACAATACGCTAAGAAATATATTTCTCAGGTATTGGCATTTTAACGCTTGTATTTGCGTATATTACTGCAATGTGTCTCATTTAAAACGAATTTTAATCAATATCTGAACATATTTTATAGAGTCCTATAACTTTTTAGTGCAAGACGCTAAGAAATATATTACTCTGGTATTGGCATTTGAACGCTTGTATTTGCGTATATTACTGCAATATGTCTCATTTCAAACGAATTTGTATCAACATCTGTACATATTTTATGGAGTCCTATAACTTTTTAGCGCAATACGCTAAGAAATATATTACTCTGGTATTGGCATTTTAACGCTTGTATTTGCGTATATTACTGCAATATGTCTCATTTCAAACGAATTTGTTTCAACAACTGAACATATTTTATGGAGTCGTATAACTTTTTAGTGCAATACGCTAAGAAATATATTACTCTGGTATTGGCATTTTAACGCTTGTATTTGCGTATATTACTGCAATATGTCTCATTTAAAACGAATTTCGATCAATATCTGAACATATTTTATAGAGTCCTATAACTTTTTAGTGCAAGACGCTAAGAAATATATTACTCTGGTATTGGCATTTGAACGCTTGTATTTGCGTATATTACTCCAATATGTCTCATTTCAAACGAATTTGTATCAACATCTGAACATATTTTATGGAGTCCTATAACTTTTTAATGCAATACGCTAGGAAATATATAACTCTGGTATTGGCATTTTAACGCTTGTAATTTAGTATACTACTGCAATATGTCTCATTTCAAATGAATTTGTATCAACATCTGAACTTATTTTATGGAGTCCTAGAGCTTTTTAGTGCAATACGCTAGAAAATATATCACTCTAGTATTGGCCTTTTAACGCTTGTATTTGCGTATATTACTGCAATATGTCTCATTTGAAACGATTTTGAATCAATATCTGAACATAATTTATGGAGTCCTATAACTTTTTAGTACAATACGCTAAGAAATATATTACTCAGGTATTGGCCTTTTAACGCTTGTATTTGCGTATATTACTGCAATATGTCTCATTTGAAACGAATTTGAATCAATATCTGAACATAATTTATGGAGTCCTATAACTTTTTAGTACAATACGCTAAGAAATATATTTCTCAGGTATTGGCATTTTAATGCTTGTATTTGCGTATATTACTGCAATATGTCTCATTTAAAACGAATTTGAATCAATATCTGAACATTATTTATGGGGTCCTATAACTTTTTGGTGCAATACGCTAGGAAATATATTACTCTGGTATTGGCATTTGAACGCTTGTATTTGCGTATATTACTGCAATATGTCTCATTTCAAACGAATTTGTATCAACATCTGAACATATTTTATGGAGTCCTATAACTTTTTAGTGCAATACGCTAAGAAATATATTACTCTGGTATTGGCATTTTAACGCTTGTATTTGCGTATATTACTGCAATATGTCTCATTTCATACGAATTTGTATCAACATCTGAACATATTTTATGGAGTCCTATAACTTTTTAGTGCAATACGCTAAGACATATATTACTCTGGTATTGGCATTTTAACGCTTGTATTTGCGTATATTACTGCAATATGTCTCATTTCAAACGAATTTGTATCAACATCTGAACATATTTTATGGAGTCCTATAACTTTTTAGTGCAATACACTAAGAAATATATTACTCTGGTATTGGCATTTTAACGCTTGTATTTGCGTATATTACTGCAATATGTCTCATTTCAAACGAATTTGTATCAACAACTGAACATATTTTATGGAGTCCTATAACTTTTTAGTGCAATACGCTAAGAAATATATTACTCTGGTATTGGCATTTTAACGCTTGTATTTGCGTATATTACTGCAATATGTCTCATTTCAAACGAATTTGTATCAACAACTGAACATATTTTATGGAGTCCTATAACTTTTTAGTGCAATACGCTAAGAAATATATTACTCTGGTATTGGCATTTTAACGCTTGTATTTGCGTATATTACTGCAATATGTCTCATTTCAAACGAATTTGTATCAACAACTGAACATATTTTATGGAGTCCTATAACTTTTTAGTACAATACGCTAAGAAATATATTTCTCAGGTATTGGCATTCTAACGCTTGTATTTGCGTATATTACTGCAATATGTCTCCTTTAAAACGAATTTGAATCAATATCTGAACATATTTTATGGAGTCCTATAACTTTTTAGTGCAATACGCTAAGAAATATATTACTCTGGTATTGGCATTTTAACGTTTGTATTTGCGTATATTAGTGCAATATGTCTCATTTGAAACGAATTTGAATCAATATCTGAGCATATTTTATGGAGTCCTATAACATTTTAGTGCAAGACGCTAAGAAATATATTACTCTGGTATTGGCATTTGAACGCTTGTATTTGCGTATATTACTGCAATATGTCTCATTTCAAACGAATTTGTATCAACATCTGAACATATTTTATGGAGTCCTATAACTTTTTAGTGCAATACGCTAAGAAATATATTACTCTGGTATTGGCATTTTAACGCTTGTATTTGCGTATATTACTGCAATATGTCTCATTTCATACGAATTTGTATCAACAACTGAACATATTTTATGGAGTCCTATAACTTTTTAGAGCAATACGCTAAGAAATATATTACTCTGGTATTGGCATTTTAACGCTTGTTTTTGGGTATATTACTGAAATATGTCTCATTTAAAACGAATTTGAATCAATATCTGAACATATTTTATTGGGTACTATAACTTTTTGGTGCAATACGCTAGGAGATATATTACTCTGGTATTGGAATTTTAACGCTTGTATTTGCGTATATTAGTGCAATATGTCTCATTTTAAACGAATTTGAATCAATATCTGAACATATTTTATTGGGTACTATAACTTTTTGGTGCAATACGCTAGGAAATATATTACTCTGGTATTGGCATTTTAACGCTTGTATTTGCGTATATTACTGAAATATGTCTCATTTAAAACGAATTTGAATCAATATCTGAACATATTTTATTGGGTACTATAACTTTTTGGTGCAATACGCTAGGAAATATATTACTCTGATATTCGCATTTTAACCCTTGTATTTGCGTATATTAGTGCAATATGTCTCATTTGAAACCAATTTGAATCAATATCTGAACATATTTTATGGAGTCCTATAACTTTTTAGTGCAAGACGCTAAGAAATATATTACTCTGGTATTGGCATTTTAACGCTTGTATTTGCGTATATTATTGCAATATGTCTTTTTAAACGAATTTGAATCAATCTCTGAACATTTTTAATGGTGGCCTATAACTTTTTAGTACAACACGCTATGAAATATATTTCTCAGGTATTGGCATTTTAACGCTTGTATATGCGTATATTACTGAAATATGTCTCATTTAAAACGAATTTGAATCAATATCTGAACATATTTTATTGGGTACTATAACTTTTTGGTGCAATACGCTAGGTAATATATTACTCTGATATTGGCATTTTAACGTTTGAATTTGCGTATATTAGTGCAATATGTCTCATTTGAAACGAATTTGAATCAATATCTGAACATATTTTATTGGGTACTATAACTTTTTGGTGCAATACGCTAGGAGATATATTACTCTGATATTGGCATTTTAACGCTTGTATTTGCGTATATTAGTGCATTATGTCTCATTTGAAACGAATTTGAATCAATATCTGAACATATTTTATGGAGTCCTATAACTTTTTAGTGCAAGACGCTAAGAAATATATTACTCTGGTATTGGCATTTTAACGTTTGTATTTGCATATATTAGTGCAATATGTCTCATTTGAAACGAATTTGAATCAATATCTGAGCATTTTTAATGGTGGCCTATAACTTTTTAGTACAATACGCTAAGAAATATATTTCTCAGGTATTGGCATTTGAACTCTTGTATTTGCGTATATTACTGCAATATGTCTCATTTAAAACGAATTTGAATCAATATCTGAACATATTTTATTGGGTACTATAACTTTTTGGTGCAATACGCTAGGAGATATATTACTCTGATATTGGCATTTTAACGCTTGTATTTGCGTATATTAGTGCAATATGTCTCATTTGAAACGAATTTGAATCAATATCTGAAAATATTTTATGGAGTCCTATAACTTTTTAGTGCAAGACGCTAAGAAATATATTACTCTGGTATTGGCATTTGAACGCTTGTATTTGCGTATATTACAGCAATATGTCTCATTTCAAATGAATTTGTATCAACATCTGAACATATTTAATGGAGTCCTATAACTTTTTAGTGCAATTCGCTAAGAAATATATTACTCTGGTATTGGCATTTTAACGCTTGTATTTGCGTATATTACTGCAATATGTCTCATTTCAAACGAATTTGTATCAACAACTGAACATATTTTATGGAGTCCTATAACTTTTTAGTGCAATTCGCTAAGAAATATATTACCCTGGTATTGGCATTTAAACGCTTGTAATTGCGTATATTACTGCAATATGTCTCATTTAAAACGAATTTCAATCAATATCTGAACATATTTTATAGAGTCCTATAACTTTTTAGTATAAGACGCTAAGAAATATATTACTCTGGTATTGGCATTTGAACGCTTGTATTTGCGTATATTACTGCAATATGTCTCATTTCAAACGAATTTGTATCAACATCTGAACATATTTTATGGAGTCCTATAACATTTTAATGCAATACGCTAGGAAATATAATTACTCTGGTATTGGCATTTTAACGCTTGTAATTTAGTATACTACTGCAATATGTCTCATTTCAAACGAATTTGTATCAATATCTGAACATATTTTATTGGGTACTATAACTTTTTGGTGCAATACGCTAGGAAATATATTACTCTGGTATTGGCATTTGAACGCTTGTATTTGCGTATATTACTGCAATATGCCTCATTTCAAACGAATTTGTATCAACATCTGAACATGTTTTATGGAGTCCTATAACTTTTTAGTGCAATACGCTAAAAAATATATTACTCTGGTATTGGCATTTTAACGCTTGTAATTCCGTATATTACTGCAATATGTCTCATTTCAAACGAATTTGTATCAACAACTGAACATACTTTATGGAGTCCTATAACTTTTTAGTGCAATACGCTAAGAAATATATTTCTCAGGTATTGGCATTTTAACGCTTGTATTTGCGTATATTACTGCAATATGTCTCATTTAAAACGAATTTGAATCAATATCTGAACATATTTTATTGGGTACTATAACTTTTTGGTGCAATACGCTAGGAAATATATTACTCTGGTATTGGCATTTTAACGCTTGTATTTGCGTATATTACTGAAATATGTCTCATTTAAAACGAATTTGAATCAATATCTGAACATATTTTATTGGGTACTATAACTTTTTGGTGCAATACGCTAGGAAATATATTACTCTGATATTCGCATTTTAACCCTTGTATTTGCGTATATTAGTGCAATATGTCTCATTTGAAACGAATTTGAATCAATATCTGAACATATTTTATGGAGTCCTATAACTTTTTAGTGCAAGACGCTAAGAAATATATTACTCTGGTATTGGCATTTTAACGCATGTATTTGCGTATATTAGTGCAATATGTCTCATTTCAAACGAATTTGTATCAATATCTGAACATATTTTATTGGGTACTATAACTTTTTGGTGCAATACGCTAGGAGATATATTACTCTGATATTGGCATTTTAACGCTTGTATTTGCGTATATTAGTGCAATATGACTCATTTGAAACGAATTTGAATCAATATCTGAACATATTTTATGGAGTCCTATAACTTTTTAGTGAGAGACGCTAAGAAATATATTACTCTGGTATTGGCATTTTAACGTTTGTATTTGCGTATATTAGTGCAATATGTCTCATTTGAAACGAATTTGAATCAATATCTGAACTTATTTTATTGGGTACTATAACTTTTTGGTGCAATACGCTAGGAGATATATTACTCTGATATTGCATTTTAACGCTTGTAATTGCGTATATTAGTGCAATATGTCTCATTTGAAACGAATTTGAATCAATATCTGAACATAGTTTATGGAGTCCTATAACTTTTTAGTGCAAGACGCTAAGAAATATATTACTCTGGTATTGGCATTTGAACGCTTGTATTTGCGTATATTACTCCAATATGTCTCATTTCAAACGAATTTGTATCAACATCTGAACATATTTTATGGAGTCCTATAACTTTTTAATGCAATACGCTAGGAAATATATTACTCTGGTATTGGCATTTTAACGCTTGTAATTTAGTATACTACTGCAATATGTCTCATTTCAAACGAATTTGTATCAACATCTGAACTTATTTTATGGAGTCCTAGAGCTTTTTAGTGCAATACGCTAGAAAATATATCACTCTAGTATTGGCCTTTTAACGCTTGTATTTGCGTATATTACTGCAATATGTCTCATTTGAAACGAATTTGAATCAATATCTGAACATAGTTTATGGAGTCCTATAACTTTTTAGAGCAATACGCTAAGAAATATATTACTCTGGTATTGGCATTTTAACGCTTGTATTTGGGTATATTACTGAAATATGTCTCAATTAAAACGAATTTGATACAATATCTGAACATATTTTATTGGGTACTATAACTTTTTGGTGCAATACGCTAGGAAATATATTACTCTAGTATTGGCCTTTTAACGCTTGTATTTGCGTATATTACTGCAATATGTCTCATTTGAAACGAATTTGAATCAATATCTGAACATAATTTATGGAGTCCTATAACTTTTTAGTACAATACGCTAAGAAATATATTTCTCAGGTATTGGCATTTTAACGCTTGTATTTGCGTATATTACTGCAATATGTCTCATTTAAAACGAATTTGTATCAACATCTGAACATATTTTATGGAGTCCTATAACTTTTTAGTGCAATACGCTAAGAAATATATTACTCCGGTATTGGCATTTTAACGCTTGTATTTGCGTATATTACTGCAATATGTCTCATTTCAAACGAATTTGTATCAACAACTGAACATATTTTATAGAGTCCTATAACTTTTTAGTGCAATACGCTAAGAAATATATTACTCTGGTATTGGCATTTTAACGCTTGTATTTGCGTATATTACTGAAATATGTCTCATTTAAAACGAATTTGCATCAATATCTGAACATATTTTATTGAGTACTATAACTTTTTGGTGCAATACGCTAGGAGATATATTACTCTGATATTGGCATTTTAACGCTTGTATTTGCGTATATTAGTGCAATATGTCTCATTTGAAACGAATTTAAATCAATATCTGAACATATTTTATGGAGTCCTATAACATTTTAATGCAAGACGCTAAGAAATATATTACTCTGGTATTGGCATTTGAACTCTTGTATTTGCGTATATTACTGCAATATGTCTCATTTTAAACGAATTTGTATCAACATCTGAACATATTTTATGGAGTCCTATACTCTTTTTAGTGCAATACGCTAAGAAATATATTACTCTGGTATTGGCATTTTAACGCTTGTATTTACGTATATTACTGCAATATGTCTCATTTCAAACGAATTTGTATCAACAACTGAACATATTTTATGGAGTCCTATAACTTTTAAGTGCAATACGCTAAGAAATATATTACTCTGGTATTGGCATTTTAACGCTTGTATTTGCGTATATTACTGCAATATGTCTCATTTGAAACGAATTTGAATCAATATCTGAACATATTTTATGGAGTCCTATAACTTTTAAGTGCAATACGCTAAGAAATATATTACTCTGGTATTGGCATTTTAACGCTTGTATTTGCGTATATTACTGCAATATGTCTCATTTGAAACGAATTTGAATCAATATCTGAACATAATTTATGGAGTACTATAACTTTTTTGTACAATACGCTAAGAAATATATTACTCAGGTATTGGCCTTTTAACGCTTGTATTTGCGTATATTACTGCAATATGTCTCATTTGAAACGAATTTGAATCAATATCTGAACATAATTTATGGAGTCCTATAACTTTTTAGTACAATACGCTAGAAATATATTTCTCAGGTATTGGCATTTTAACGCTTGTATTTGCGTATATTACTGCAATATGTCTCATTTAAAACGAATTTAAATCAATATCTGAACATAGTTTATGGAGTCCTATAACTTTTAAGGGCAAGACGCTAAGAAATATATTACTCTGGTATTGGCATTGGAACTCTTGTATTTGCGTATATTACTGCAATATGTCTCATTTCAAACGAATTTGTATCAACATCTGAACATATTTTATGGAGTCCTATAACTTTTAAGTGCAAGACGCTAAGAAATTTATTATTCTGGTATTGGCATTTCAACGCTTGTATTTGGGTATATTACTGCAATATGTCTCATTTCAAACGAATTTGTATCAACAACCGAACATATTTTATGGAGTCCTATAACTTTTTAGTGCAATACGCTAATAAATATATTACTCTGGTATTGGCATTTTAACGCTTGTATTTGCGTATATTACTGCAATATGTCTCATTTCATACGAATTTGTATCAACAACTGAACATATTTTATGGAGTCCTATAACATTTTAGTGCAATACACTAAGAAATATATTACTCTGGCATTGGCATTTTAACGCTTGTATTTGCGTATATTACTGCAATATGTCTCATTTGAAACGAATTTGAATCAATATCTGAACATAATTTATGGAGTCCTATAACTTTTTAGTACAATACGCTAAGAAATATATTTCTCAGGTATTGGCATTTTAACGCTTGTATTTGCGTATATTACTGCAATATGTCTCATTTAAAACGAATTTGAATCAATATCTGAACATTATTTATGGGGTCCTATAACTTTTTGGTGCAATACGCTAGGAAATATATTACTCTGGTATTGGCATTTGAACGCTTGTATTTGCGTATATTACTGCAATATGTCTCATTTCAAACGAATTTGTATCAACAACTGAACATATTTTATAGAGTCCTATAACTTTTTAGTGCAATACGCTAAGAAATATATTACTCTGGTATTGGCATTTTAACTCTTGTATTTGCGTATATTACTGCAATATGTCTCATTTCAAACGAATTTGTATCAACAACTGAACATATTTTATGGAGTCCTATAACTTTTTAGTGCAATACGCTAAGAAATATATTACTCAGGTATGGGCATTTTAACGCATGTATTTGCGTATATTACTGCAATATGTCTCATTTGAAACGAATTTGTATCAACAACTGAACATATTTTATGGAGTCCTATAACTTTTTAGTGCAATACGCTAAGAAATATATTACTCAGGTATGGGCATTTTAACGCTTGTATTTGCGTATATTAGTGCAATATGTCTCATTTGAAACGAATTTGAATCAATATCTGAACATATTTTACGGGGTCCTATAACTTGTTGGTGCAATACTCTAGGAAAATATATTACTCTGGTATTGGCATTTGAACGCTTGTATTTGCATATATTACTGCAATATGTCTCATTTCAAACGAATTTGTATCAACATCTGAGCATATTTTATGGAGTCCTATAACTTTTTAGTGCAATACGCTAAGAAATATATTACTCTGGTATTGGCATTTTAACGCTTGTATTTGCGTATATTACTGCAATATGTCTCATTTCAAACGAATTTGTATCAACAACTGAACATATTTTATGGAGTCCTATAACTTTTTGGTGCAATACGCTAGGAAATATATTACTCTGGTATTGGCATTTTAACGCTTGTATTTGCCTATATTACTGAAATATGTTTCATTTAAAACGAATTTGAATCAATATCTGAACATATTTTATTGGGTACTATAACTTTTTGTTGCAAAACGCTAGGAGATATATTACTCTGATATTTGCATTTTAACGCTTGTAATTGCGTATATTAGTGCAATATGTCTCATTTGAAATGAATTTGAATCAATATCTGAGTATATTTTATGGAGTCCTATAACTTTTTAGTGCAAGACGCTAAGAAATATATTACTCTGGTATTGGCATTTTAACGCTTGTATTTGCGTATATTAGTGCAATATGTCTCATTTGAAACGAATTTGAATCAATATCTGAGCATTTTTAATGTTGGCCTATAACTTTTTAGTGCAATACGCTAAGAAATATATTACTCTGGTATTGGCATTTTAACGCTTGTATTTGCGTATATTACAGCAATATGTCTCATTTCAAACGAATTTGTATCAACAACTGAACATATTTTATGGAGTCCTATAACTTTTTAGTGCAATACGCTAAGAAATATATTACTCTGGTATTGGCATTTTAACGCCTGTATTTGCGTAAATCACTGCAATATGTCTCATTTCAAACGAATTTGTATCAACAACTGAACATATTTTATGGAGTCCTATAACTTTTAAGTGCAATACGCTAAGAAATATATTACTCTGGTATTGGCATTTTAACGCTTGTATTTGCGTATATTTGTGCAATATGTCTCATTTCAAACGAATTTGTATCAACATCTGCACATATTTTATGGAGTCCTATAACTTTTTAGTGCAATACGCTAGGAAATATATTACTCTGGTATTGGCATTTTAACGCTTGTATTTGCGTATATTACTGCAATATGTCTCATTTGAAACGAATATGAATCAATATCTGAACATTTTCAATGGTGAACTATAACTTTCTAGTGCAAGACGCTAAGAAATATATTACTCTGGTATTGGCATTTTAACGCTTGTATTTGCGTATATTAGTTCAATATGTCTCATTTGAAAGGAATTTGAATCAATATCTGAGCATTTTTAATGGTGGCCTATAACTTTTTAGTACAATACGCTAAGAAATATATTTCTCAGGTATTGGCATTTTAACGCTTGTATTTGCGTATATTACTGCAATATGTCTCATTTAAAACGAATTTGAATCAATATCTGAACATATTTTATGGGGTCCTATAACTTTTTGGTGCAATACGCTAGGAAATATATTACTCTGGTATTGGCATTTTAACGCTTGTATTTGCGTATATTTGTGCACTATGTCTCATTTCAAACGAATTTGTATCAACATCTGCACATATTTTATGGAGTCCTATAACTTTTTAGTGCAATACGCTAGGAAATATATTACTCTGGTATTGGCATTTTAACGCTTGTATTTGCGTATATTACAGCAATATGTCTCATTTCAAACGAATTTGTATCAACATCTGAACATATTTTATGGAGTCCTATAACTTTTTAGTGCAATACGCTAAGAAATATATTACTCTAGTATTGGCATTTTAACGCCGGTATTTGCGTATATTACTGCAATATATCTCATTTCAAACGAATTTGTATCAACAACTGAACATAATTTATGGAGTCCTATAACTTTTAAGTGCAATTCGCTAAGAAATATATTACTCTGGTATTGGCATTTTAACGCTTATATTTGCGTATATTACTGCAATATGTCTCATTTGAAACGAATTTGAATCAATATCTCAACATATTTTATTGGGTCCTATAACTTTTTGGTGCAATACGCTAGGAAATATATTACTCTGGTATTGGCATTTTAACGCTTGTATTTGCGTATATTACTGAAATATGTCTCATTTAAAACGAATTTGAATCAATATCTGAATTTTTTTTTATTGGGTCCTATAACTTTTTGGTGCAATACGCTAGGAAATATATTACTCTGGTATTCGCATTTTTACGCTTGTAATTAAGTATCCTACTGCAATATGTCTCATTTGAAACGAATTTGAATCAATATCTGAACATATTTAATGGTGAAGTATAACTCTTTAGTACAATACGCTAAGAAATATATAACTCTGGTATTGGCATTTTAACGCTTGTATTTGCGTATATTACTGAAATATGTCTCATTTAAAACGAATTTGAATCAATATCTGAACATATTTTATTGGGTACTATAACTTTTCTGTGCAATACGCTAGGAAATATATTACTCTGGTATTATCATTTTAACGCTTGTATTTGCGTATATTACTGCAATATGTCTCATATATTCCTCTCGTATTGGCATTTTAACGCATGTATTTGCGTATATTACTGCAATATGTCTCATTTGAAACGAATTTGAATCAATATCTGAACATATTTAGTGGTGGCCTATAACTTTTTGGTGCAATACGCTAGGAAATATATTACTCTAGTATTGGCATTTTAACGCTTGTATTTGCGTATATTAGTGCAATATGTCTCATTTCAAACGAATTTGTATCAACATCTGAACATATTTTATGGAGTCCTATAACTTTTTAGTGCAATACGCTAAGAAATATATTACTCTGGTATTGGCATTTTAACGCTTGTATTTGCGTATATAACTGCAATATGTCTCATATATTCCTCTCGTATTGGCATTTTAACGCTTTTATTTGCGTATATTACTGCAATATGTCTCATTTGAAACGAATTTGAATCAATTGATCCGTACATATTTTACGGGGTCCTATAACTTTTTGGTGCAATACGCTAGGAAATATATTACTCCGGTATTGGCCTTTTAACGCTTGTATTTGCGTATATTAGTGCAATATGTCTCATTTCAAACGAATTTGTATCAACATCTGAACATATTTTATGGAGTCCTATAACTTTTTAGTGCAATACGCTAAGAAATATATTACTCTGGTATTGGCCTTTTAACGCTTGTATTTGCGTATATTAGTGCAATATGTCTCATTTCAAACGAATTTGTATCAACATCTGAACATATTTTATGGAGTCCTATAACTTTTTAGTGCAATACGCTAGGAAATATATTACTCTGGTATTGGCATTTTAACGCTCGTTTTTCCGTATATTACAGCAATTTGTCTCATTTGAAACGAATTTGAATCAATTGATCTGTACATAATTTATGGGGTCCTATAACTTCTTGGTGCAATACGCTAGGAAATATATTACTCTGGTATTGGCATTTTAACGCTTGTATTTGCGTATATTACTGAAATTTGTCTCATTTAAAACGAATTTGAAACAATATCTGAATAAATTTTATTGGATCCTATAACTTTTTGGTGCAATACGCTAGGAAATATATTACTCTGGTATTCGCATTTTAACGCTTGTAATTAAGTATACTACTGCAATATGTCTCATTTGAAACGAATTTGAAGCAATATCTGAACATTTTTAATGGTGAACTATAACTTTTTAGTACAATACGCTTAGAAATATATTACTCAAGTATTGGCATTTTAACGCTTGTATTTGCGTATATTACTGAAATATGTCTAATTTAAAGCGAATTTGAATCAATATCTGAACATATTTTATTGGGTACTATAACTTTTCTGTGCAATACGCTAGGAAATATATTACTCTGGTATTATTAATGAACGACCAACTAGAACTATATACATCGCCGCTTCTTATGCCGCTTTAATCCTTTCTTGGTAACTCTGTCACCCCCTCATTTGTACACCTGAACACGGTAAATACTATATATATTGTACTATCTTAAATGTATCTTGTATTCATATTCTGATAATGACCTTATAAGCCGAAATACGTATAAATATTTTAAATATAACAATTGAAACTCAACAAGTGTTTTATTATTATTTTATTCAACATGTTTCAACGCGAGCCAACAGCGCTATCAATTAAATTTACTATATTGTGTTTAAAATCTTAAACGAATGAAAGTAAACCTAATGGATTATGAACGATGATACGGGTTCGTTAACTGTATGAGTAAACTAGAAAAGATTAAGAGATTATAAATAAGTGACTTCAGGTATAAGGTCTTTACATATTTACTATTCGAGTTTGTAACAATATAAATAAATAAAGCATTTTGTATGTCCTGTTATTATTATTATTATTATATTTTAAAGAAAGTACTACGTGAGGACTAACCTTGACATTCCATCAAAAATACGATGAAAATTTTCTAAAATTCTTACGTTTCCACTAATGTACACGCGCTAGTATTTTGCTGTCGGTTATATTTTCCCCTTGAAATTTTCCGTGTATTGTATATAAAGGAAAGTTATTGGATCCATACTCATTAGTAATATACAAAGTGATAACTAGTATCAAGTAAGTTAATCTTTATTTAAATATTGTTTCAATATCATGGTTGATTATACTGTATTGTTTATAGAGGTATAACATTATCCTATGTATAAGTTTAGAAATGGAACAAATTAACTCCGTTGGAAACATTGAAGATTTCAAACCAATTAAGAAAATACCTGAACTAGTCATCGGTCAAAAATATGAAATATATAATATTAAACCTGTCTCCACCAAATTTGGTAGAAAAATCATCGTAGAATTAAATGATTCTTTTTTATTCTTACCGGTACGTTACGCAAAATTATCTGATGAAGAAGTGTCCGAAATGAATAACTGTATTAAAAAACAGAAGATGGCAATAGTTCACACAGGAACCAAAGCCTGTGGCAGTGCTAAGGATGCTTTACTAATTGAGTTTGTAACAATATAAATAAATAAAACATTTTTTTGCTTATATAACTGATTTTGTATTGTTATTATTATTATTGCATTTTAAATAAAGTATATGTGTAAATACTGAACATTATTATTATTGTTATAGAATTTATGTTTATTCAAATATGTTCTATTCGTAGAAGTTATTATTATCATCATTATTACATGATTTTTCCATTTAAATATATGTAATTTCGACTGGAATTCCGTAAATAAAGATTTAAAATTATTTCCAACATTATTAATATTATAATAGAATTTACCTTTTCAAATGTATTTTGGCTCATAGAAGTTTAAAGTTATTTTAAAATAGAAACTACCAAACTTACAGATTATTATTATTATTATATTTAAAAGAGAGTATTACATGTTATTGCATTTTAAAATAAAGTATATGTGTAAATACTGAACATTATTATTATTGTTATAGAATTTATGTTTATTCAAATATGTTCTATTCGTAGAAGTTATTATTATCATTATTATTACATGATTTTTCCATTTAAAATGTATGTAATTTCGACTGGAATTCCGTAAATATAGATTCAAAATTATTTCCGACATTATTAATATTATTATTATTATTATTATAGAATTTACCTTTTCAAATGTATTTTTGCTCATAGAAGTTTAAAGTTATTTTAAAATAGAAACTACCAAACTTACATTCATTTTACAATTACAGTATATACTCAAAATTCTGGGAATGGCAAAAAATCTCAAACTTTTATTTAAAGTTTAGGCTATGAGAAATCGTTTTATAAGACATGTAATCTTCTTGGGACCTCTGGTGTATACCCTTTCTACTTAATATCATTACGGAGAATTTTAATAGAAAGTTATATGGATACTAGTATATATATTCTCCTCAAATTTAAGGGCTGTATCAGAATTAGTTTGTGTACATCTAGTTAACAACAATGCCTGTCGTCAATATTAAGAGTGTACAAATTTTGCGAGGAAGTCGTCGTGTGAGTTAAATATACCTATGTATCTTTGATTATATTATATTACGCTTTATCTCTGCTGACTCGTTACATTTGGCATAACAAATGATAACACAACTATATAGAGAAAAAGAGATTGTAAAACGCATTCTCATGTCTGAGAGCTATCTGTACACTTCGTGAATAAAGTTTTTAAAAATAAAAATTCCTATTGAAATTTTATATTTGGCGCAGTCGGTAGGATACGCGAAACAAACTACGATCGGAATTCATTAAACTGAACCAATCCGTTGAAATCGCAATTTGTTCGTTTTAACGTTCATTCGCGAATCGATATATATAAAACAAGATAAGTGAATCAGCGCTAGCATCATCAAAGAGACAGAAAAGAGAATCCGTTGCAAAGAGCCACCAAGAGTAGTGCCAGCATCGTCAACTCCGTTCTTCGTTGCAAAGAGCCACCAAGAGTAGTGCCAGCATCGTTAAACCTCCGGACGCAGAACCCGCAAGACGAGAGTCAGTCCATCACCAACAGTACACCGCTAATGAAAATTGCAGTGACCAACGTCATATTGTGCATAATTTTATTGTAAGTACAACTTTATAAACTTTATTGTAAAGCTAATATTCTATCAATCTGAACGACCTATTAGAAACTATATTAGAAATCGTAACAATGGCTGAAAGAACTAATAAAATTAGTTTCGCATTAAAATCGATCCCACAATATAATGGAGATCCAAACAAACTAAGTTCATTCAATGGCGTAAACACAATTCAAAATTTATTCGGAAATCTAAATCCACCTATGGACGATTTCGATAAGGCTATTGCATTTCTAAATATAAAAAGTAAAATTACAGACAAGGCATTAGATAGCATAAAAGATGTTGAATTCCAAAACTGGAACGATTTAAAAGAACATCTAATAAATAATTTCAAAGATAAAACAAATTCAATCACTATTATGAATGATATCTTAAAACTACAAAATATTAAAAACCCTTACAAATTGTTAGAAATAATTAAAGAAAAATTTCTTGCTTTCAAATCAAGACTTAGCATTGAAGAAAACGACAATAATACAAAATTAATAATAACATCATTTTCTGAAAAACTAATTGTTTCACATTTTATATCTATAATAAATGACCCATACAGAAATAATATGGCGACAAGAAATCCAAGTAACTTAAATGAAATAGAAAGATTATTACAAAACGATTTCCAGTATTTGAGAAACACCCAAATACTTAAAACTAATCAAATGAAATTTCCTAGTACACTTCAGAGAAATTCTGAAAAAACATTCCCCACCGGACCTATCAATTTACAAAATAAAACCCAACCTAAATTATTCGCCCCGAGACAACAAATCAGAAACGCTCAAGACATAAAACCCACACCAATGTCTATGCAAACTAGACAAACCTTTAATCCACGTAATAATCAAAACTACTACCAAACACAACTAAAACCCTCACCTCACTATGTAGCTGAAGAACTATTCAATAATGAAAACCAAGACGAAAATGATAAAGTAGAATTTATTACTGATTCCGAAGATAATCAAATAAATGAATTAGAAAATCAAAATTCCGAAGACGATTCTTTTTTTGGATTAGAAGGCCTCTCAATCGCGGAGAAATCTTAAACATTAATTGTAACAGTAAACTCCCATATTTAAAAGTAAAAGATTATTTTATATTAATTGACACAGGTTCGTCAATAAACTTAATAAATAAAAGTTATGTCAACAACAATTATAAGAAATTCAAAATTTATAAAGAACCCTTTAGTTTTACTACTGCTTTAGGTAAAACATCAGGAAATGAGTTTATTATTTTGAAAATCGAAGACCAGGAAATTAAATGCTTTCTTTTTGACTTCCATAAAGAATTTAACGTTCTGCTAGGACTACCAGCATTACAGAAATTAAAAGTACAATTAAATTTTCAAAACAACAATGTAAAAATTTGCAATAAAACCCAAAAGTTACAATATTTCAATATAAAAAATAATTTGAATACAATTGAAAACAACGAAATAAAAATTAGAGCTGAACATTTAAACAGCGAGGAAAAACACGAAATTTATAAACTAATAAAAATTTACCATGACATATTTGCACAAGAAAATCAGACTTTAACCCATACTAGCGTAATTAAACATGAAATTAGAACTACTGACGAAACACCAACTCATACGAAATCATACCGTCACCCTGAATGCTACAAAAAAGAAATTGAGACTCAAATTAACAGACTATCTAAAGATAAAATTATTCGCGAAAGCTATTCACCATGGAATGCACCAGTCTGGATGGTACCCAAAAAATTAGACGCTTCAAATAAACAAAAATACCGAATGGTAATTGACTACCGCAAGTTAAACACTAAGACGATTGACGACAAATTTCCAATACCCAATATTACGGAAGTATTAGATAAATTAGGTAGAAATACATATTATACCACTTTAGATCTTGCATCCGGTTTTCACCAAATACAAATGTCCGAAAATTCAATTCAGAAAACTGCATTTAGTACAGACACCGGTCACTATGAATTCACAAGAATGCCGTTTGGACTAAAAAACGCCCCAGCGACATTCCAAAGATTGATAAACTACGTATTGAAAGAATATATAAATAAAATATGTCTAGTTTATTTAGACGACATAATTATTCTCGGAACTAGTCTGCAAGAGCATATTGAAAATATCCGTAAAGTATTCCAAAAACTAAAAGAAAGTAATCTCAAAATTCAACTTGACAAATCGGAATTCTTACAAAAGGATGTCGCATATTTAGGCCACATAGTATCACAAGAAGGAGTTAAACCGAACCCTTCCAAAATCCAAGCAGTTAAAGAATATCCAATTCCCAAAACCCAGAAAGAAATTAAAACCTACCTTGGACTACTAGGTTACTATAGGAAATTTATCCCAAATTTTGCAAAATTAACTAAAGCGATGACGAAATGTTTAAAAAAGGGAAATACAATACATAAAGGATTTAGAGTATATTAATAGTTTCGAAAACAGTAAGAATTTATTAATCAATTCCCCTATACTTCAATACCCCAATTTTAAAGAAAAATTCACACTTACAACAGACGCTAGCAATTATGCAATAGGAGCAGTACTCAGTCAAAATTACGATGGTAAAGATCTACCTATCGCATATGCTTCCCGCACATTAAACGAACATGAAATTAATTATTCAACAACCGAAAAGGAATTACTCAGTATAGTTTGGTCAACTAAGTATTTTAGGCCTTACCTATATGGTAATAAATTTAAAATCTGTACAGACCATCGACCTCTCGTTTGGCTTATGTCATTAAAAGATCCAAATTCTAAGCTCATGAGATGGAAAATTAAATAAGACGAATATAACTTCGAAATTGAATATAAAAAAGGTACCTTGAATAATAACGCTGACGCTCTATCCCGAATAAGACAAAAATTTCACATTGAAGAAACAGATAAAAATATCTTTGAAAAGAATTATAATCTAGTCCATTGCATATCTGCAGTTAAAAAAATGACCAAAGGTTTTGCAGCACAAATAGACTCCAAATTCAATAGTAAAATTTACTTAACAAATCAAAACAAAAGTAAAGGTAATATATTAATTCAACCAATTCGTAACAAAAATAGTTTATTTCATTTAATAACAAAAAAATATTACGTTGAGAAACCCCTACTAGAGACAATCGAAAATTAATTAAATTAAGAGACTATTGTATTCAAAACGAAATCTTCGAATTACACATGCCGAAAATTTGTTGCGGATTAGACAAAATAGATTTTGAAACTATAAAAAAATTAATAATAAAATCGTTTAAGGACACGCACATTCAAATTATAATTCACATATTATCCGAAGAAATAAATATCAATGACAACGACAGTGTTATTCCACAAACTAGTGACACAAATTCAGATACCTGCCATTCTGACGAAGAAAATGAAATTAATGGAATAACGTATAAAGACATAGCTATTAATACAGGGAAAAACCCATTAATAATATCTTCACATAATTTGCCAACAGACATTCAAATAATAAAATTATTTAAATACACTAAACAGAGACTTTTAATTAAATTAAACAATGAAAATTTAGAAACAGAAATTATCAACCTTATAAAAGAGTACCTAGTACCTAAATGCAAATATTATTGCCTATTTGAAGGAGAATTGCATCTCAAATTTAACGAAATATTAAAAAAGAATTTTACCAAAGATTCATATCAACTCATTAAATGCGAAAACTTATTAGAAGATATAGAAACAGCAAACGACCAATTAGAAATCATTTTGAACTACCACGAAGGCAAAACTAATCACCGAGGAATATTAGAAACTTACCAAAAAATAAGACAAAAATATTATTGGCTAAATTTGTATCATGAAATCCAAAAATTCATTAATAATTGCGAACTCTGCCAAGTAAATAAATACGAACGAAACCCGTATCAACTTAACGATAATTTAACAAAAACACCCACTCAACCCTTCCAAATAATCAACATCGATACCCTTACATTAGAACAAGAAAAATACTTAACCATAATCGACCAATTCTCAAAACTCGGACAAATATACCATTTAAAAAATTTAAACGCTGTAACCATAACTAAAGAGTTAACAAACTATTTTAACGCGTATAAAATCCCTGACGAAATTATTCACGATAGCGGTACCGAATTCAATAATAACTTAATGAAAGAATTATTGTGTGGATAATCCAAAAAGCAATGGATGTGTCGAAAGATTCCACTCCACCATAATAGAGCACCTTAGAATAGTCAACCAAAGACCAGAATTTAAAAACAGTAACATGCAAGAGAAAATAAAGTTTGCTTTAATTGGATATAATAATTCTATCAGTTCCGTTACTAAACTAACACCCGTAGAAATTTTATTCGGCAAAGAAAACACTAAAAACATTTTTGAAACAAGAGACGTTTCGGAAGATTATTTGACAGAATACAGAAATAAACTTAAAGAAATTCATATGCAGGTTAAACAGAATATACAAACCAACAAAAATAAACGAATTCTTAAACAAAATAAACCATGCAATAAACCAAAACAATTACCCAACCAAATACTAATAAAAGAAGGAAAACGAAGAATTCAAAAAATCAAGAAACCGTTATTTAAAATCCACAAAATTGAAAAATACAACCCGAAATTAGGCGTAATAAAAATAAATGTTAACAAAAGACATAAAATTGACAAAATAAAAAGACCAAGACTATTTGTTGCAGATGCACAAACGGACAAGAAGAATTAGAGGAAATAAATCAAAATCCCGGAGTAAATATAGTAGAATTAGGAAACGTGTTTGAATACGTAAACTCGCAGTATAATTATTATAAATATAATCTCAGTAGTATAACCATAGAATACGCTAAAATATTAAATCATAAAAATGAATTACTTATTAGAATCAATAATCCAAATAATACTAATAATAATTATAAAAAAGAACTGGAAACTTATATAAATATTTTAGAATTTAATTGCGAACGCTTAAACACTAAAATAAAAAATATCTCTAACAAACCGAAACGAAATAAAAGAGGACTAATAAATGGATTAGGGAGTATTATCAAATCAATAACTGGAAATCTCGATGCTTTTGACGAACAAAGATACGAAGAAATATTCAATAAGATAAAAGAAAATCAGAATAAATTACAATCACAAAATTTAGAAACAATTAGAATTAACAAGGATATGATAAATAAATTCAATTCACAAATAGAAAATATCAAACACAATGAACTTGTTTTGAAATCAAGAATCATGCAAACAGAAAACTTAATGAAAGAAATTATGAACTGGGAAAATACATTTGTAATTAAAGATATTATAAACCAGCTAATTTTATTAACAATAAATTTAGTCGAAATAATTTCAGAAATAGAAACTAGCCTTACTATTTGCAACTTGAATAAGATACATTCCTCAATAATCACATTAGATGAACTAAGAAAGATCATTAATCAAAACACTAACATAAATTTTTGGGATATCTCAACACAAATTACCAGTCATTGTAAATTAGAAGATGAAATGATAGAATATTTGCTAGAAATACCTATATATATAAATAATAATAGAAAACTTATTCAAGTAACCCCTATACCCATATATAATAATAACAAAATGTATATGTTAGATATAAGTAAAGAATTAATTATGAGTAATAATAATAAACTTGTAATAATGGAAAATTGTATTAAAATACAAAATAACTATTTATGTAAAACGAATTATATTGAAACAAATACATGTATAATTAACATTGTCAATCTGCAGAATAACGATAAATGTCTATACCACCAAATCTACGAAAGCTTTGCTATAATAAAAATTAAAGATTCAAACATTGTAATAATAGCTAGTAATATTAATCAAAACTTGAATATCAAATGTAAAAACTACGAAAAACATATACAAATTATTGGAATATATAAATTCAGAACAAACAAAAACTGTATTATAAACGAATATAACTTGGAAAATTACGCAAAGAATAGTAAAGAAATCATTTTTGAGAACTATAAATTTAATATCAATAACCAACAATTAAGTAATAAAACTATCGAGTTAAAACAAATTGATAAACAAAATGTTATTATAAACGAAATACCTAAAATTCAAGAATTAGAAACAAAACAAAACCATCATTCCATAATTAATTCAATAACTATAATAATTACTATTATAAGTGTAATAATAATGACAATTATTATTAAAAGAAATAAATGTAAAAGAATAAAGGCAATAAATGGCCCAAATTTAGAATTAATGGAATTAAATAAAGAAGAAGATAAAGCTGCATTTTAACAAAGGAGGAGTTAAATATACCTATGTATCTTTGATTATATTATATTACGCTTTATCTCTGCTGACTCGTTACATTTGGCATAACAAATGATAACACAACTATATAGAGAAAAAGAGATTGTCAAACGCATTCTCATGTCTGAGAGCTATCTGTACACTTCGTGAATAAAGTTTTTAAAAATAAAAATTCCTATTGAAATTTTATATTTTGTGCAAGTCACCAGGAATATGTTGGATGCATATACTCCGGAAACAAGGTAAACTAATATATTTATTTATTTAAAACTATCATCTGTTTAATTATTGCTGGTTTATAAATAATATATGTATATATATATATATATATATATATATATATATATATATATATATATATATATATATATATATTAATAGTGTTATTATTATTATTAATTTAGAATAACAACAAGGAATTATCGACCTATGTCGCCAATCCTTATCGATAGCGATAGCGACACGGAAGCAGAAGACGTGAATGTAAAACCCGACTGCAGTATGAATAACTTGGCGAGCATCAGCAACGAGAAGGAGGAGTACATGTTACGCGATATCGGAATCGACCTACCGGATCTAGCCGCCACCGTCCTGGACGACCTGGAACGGATCACCGCGGCGATGGAAACACACGTCACCAGCACCGTCCAGGATGACCTGTAACGGACCATAACAGCGATCGAAACACACGACACTGACACCGATGCTACACACTGCTCGATGGAAAATAATGACGACGACGGTAATCATGCACAGGTATGTCCCGCAGAGGGTATCATAGATTACCAAGTTACCCCTAGAGGAGCTCCCCTGATGGAAGAATCAGAAATCGGAGACGTAATGGAAGAGGAGATGATCCTAACGGAGGCGGTTCTGTTTAAAATAGACGTCACCTGTAACGAACGGAAAATATTTGAATTGCCCGCGCATGGAGACATCGACGGTCCTCTGGTTTCACGTACAACTATAGATGTCTCTGCAAATCTCCAAATAGTGGTTGGAGATTTTAAGCCGGAGATTCGAATTTTTGCGGGAAATCAGAAGATAGTTGTTGATGAATGTGCGGGCATGACAAATATTTTACAGCATATGGCGTCTAATTTAAAAATGAAACTGACCGGGAGCGAGGTTCCTCTGAGATCGGAGGATATAACCGTGAATTACGTGGGTCGGCGTAATCTTAAACTTCTAAAATATCAAAATTATATTCTTCTTCATGAAGAAGATGTAATTTTGATACCAACGATCTTGATTTACGCTGATCTACTGAAGGCGCGGTTAGAATCTTTAGTACCGGTCATACGGATTAGGTACAGAAAAATATTACAGAACTGTGCGGTAACAGAACTAAGGACCGGTAGATTAGCCGATATAAAAAAAGAAATATTAAAAGAAAATTTGTCGGAAACGGTGATACCTCTGTGGGACATGATCTTAAAATGGAAAAGAAAAATAAACCTGGACAAAATGTATATTAAAAAAAAATTATACCTAATAAAAATGTATTATTTGTATTTAATTAAATAAATAAATAAATATATATATATATATATATATATATATATATATATATATATGTCGAGGGGGGTGCTGGCACCGTTTGGCGAACTCCATCGAAGTCACTCATTGTTTTATTATCAACAATCACACAAATAGTCAAACACAATTCTCTGTTTATTTATCGTACACAAAACAGTATAATAAAGTTAACAAATAATAAAATAATGAACACTAATAATTAATACAAAATGACGATGATTAAGAACAATTGAAACGTAGGTGATCTCGGGATGCTTGACCTGCTTGATCTCTGCCTGTTTTTCATATCATAGTCAGCCTATCCCCTCCTGATTTCACCCAAACGCCGATTAAGCAAAACAAATAATCATTGATATCGGACGCCTGACGCTTCAAATTCTTACGCGCTGCGACACGGCCATACCGACAACTCACACGTCCTCGTCTGATGCATCTGTAACTAATGAATTTTACAACAAAAACAATACTACGCACGGCCACACCTGACCATTTTTAGTTATATTTTGTTAAATCAATCCATCTCGAATTTACACATCTTTAAAGACAAAGCACACATTTCAAATAGCCCTACATAGCCAATTGCTTACTTCTAGTAGCAACTCTACTGTTATTGCTTACATCCAGCAATAACAAACATTACCACATACACTCAGTGGCGTACCAAGATTCATTACTGAATCATTATCGCTTCCATCCAGTGAATGCACTCTGTCTTGGCCGCAGAAAATACGAAACCTTGCTCAGTAGCCCAAGTATGAAGACGATTGATTGTTAACTGCAGCTGACGCTCTATGGAAGCCATATTGCGAGAACTGCAGAAAATTGCCAAGTCGTCCACGTACAAGGAACCCAGAACAGGTGAACGAATACACTGTGCAACACCGTTGATGGCCACAGCAAACAACGTGACACTCAGAATAGACCCTTGCGGTACTCCGTTTTCTTGAGTAAAAATGTTGGAGAGGTCATTTCCCACACGAACTTGAAACTTCCTTAAGGAAAGAAAGCTTTCAAGAAATATGGGAAGATTACCTCTTAAGCCCCAGGAGTGTAAAGTGCGCATAATACCAAAACGGCAAGTGGTGTCATAGGCCCGGGAAATATCAAAAAACACAGCTACCATATGTTGCTTGTTGAGAAAAGCATCCCGGATAGTTGATTCAAGTCTTATCAGGTGGTCTGCAGTGGAACGGAAACGGCGGAAGGCGCACTGGATGTTATCCAACAGGTTGTTTGATTCCAGGAACCAAACAAGACGCCTGTTGATCATGCGTTCCATGAGCTTGCAGACACAACTGGTAAGCGAGACTGGGCGATAGCTAGATGGCAGTGTTTTGTCTTTTCCAGGCTTTGGGATTGGTACAATAATCGCATCACGCCATGGTGTTGGGCAGATACCGGAAAACCAAATGCGATTATACATTTGTAAAAGAAATGTTTTTCCAGCAGGATTCAAATGGCGAAGCATCTGGTAGTGAATAGAATCAGGTCCAGGAGCGCTGTCGTGAGAATCTGAAATCGCACTTTCAAGTTCATCCACGCTGAAAGAAAGATTGTAGATTTCGTCGCCCGGCGAAACAAAATTGAGACATTGACGTTCCAAGATTGATTTTCGAGCGAGGAACTCAGGTGGATAGTGATTGGAACTTGATGTATCCGCGAAAGTGGATGCTATAATATTAGCAACATCAGACCAGCAGGTAATGACATTGCCATTGATTTTTAGGCCAGAAACAGTGCTAGATTTTGAGCGGCCAGATATCTTTCTGACCTTCTCCCATACCTTTGAAACTGGAGTGGAGGTTGTAATGGAAGAAATGTATTTCTGCCATGACGCTTTCTTACTCTTCCGAACAATTCTTCTAGCTTTTGCCTTAGCTTGGAAGTAATGGATCATATTCTCGGTGGTTGGAAATCGCCTGAAATGGCGAAAAATACGTCGTTTTTCTCGGATAGCAATCTTGCACTCATCGTTCCACCAGGGAACGGGTATTCTATTAGAATGAATAGGTGTTAGAGGAATACTCTCCTGTGCAGCAGACTTGATTGCATCCGCGAAATACCGAACATGGTCATCCACGTCAACGAAATCATTTTCACCAAATACGGCCAACTCCGAGAACAGATTCCAATCTGCTCGCTTTAAAGCCCATTTCGGACAACGAGCATCAGAATCTGAGCTCTGCAAAACTTTCAGAATGATCGGAAAGTGGTCACTTTGATGCAAGTCTGAGTGCACATGCCACTCAAACAATTGCTGCAGAACAGATCGTTAGATCAATCGCAGAGAAAGATCTCCACGCGGCAGAAAAATGTGTCATGCTACCATCATTTAAGATGACATGTGTACTTGCGGTGAATAGGTGTTCCAAACGTCTACCGCGTTGATCAATCGTACTTGATCCCCATTCAGGATTATGAGCGTTGAAATCGCCCATAAGAATGAATGGAGCAGGCAATTGATCAACTAAATCAACGATATCACGCATATCGACATTGTCGTTTGGAGGAAGATACATAGAACATAAAGTGACCAGAAAAGGAATAGCAACACGGACAGCTACAGCTTGTAATTCAGAATTCAAAGCAATCTCCTCACAATACACATCTTCGCGAACCAGAATCGCTACTCCACCACGAGCTTGGCCATCAGTAGGCACATCAGTACGAAATACTGAGAAGCCACGTAATGAAACAGCTCTGGTGTCTCGAAAATGTGTTTCTTGTAAGCATATGCAAGAGGGAGTCTGCTCGGCATTGAGAACTTTAAATTCTTCGAAATGGCTGTAGAAACCATTACAATTCCACTGTAGTATGGAAGGCATTATTTGGGTGTGGAAGATTTATCTCGCTCTGGCCTAGAAAGTTTAATGCTTGTGACTTCCATAGGAGAAGAGGATCTCGAAGATTGAGATCCTTTACTCGGCGAAAATTTGGAGATGGAAGAACTTGAAACACTTGATGTTTCTCGTACCTCCATTGTTTTTTTATTAGAAAAAATTTTCGGCGAAGTAGAAGGACTTGCCTTTAAATGGGAAATTTTGATCTTTGGCTTGGCGTTAATTTTTGTTTTATTTACACTTAAATTTTTGGTACCTTGATTCGAAATAGGTTTTAGATTTGAAGTTACACTGGACTTAGGAACATTAGTTTTAACAGGAGTTAAATTTGGAAGAGTTGTAGCAATATTAAGGGAAGGAACGGTATCCGTTTGAATTGCAATAGATTTTTTAATGACGGGTGTGGCAGCAATTGAAGCAAAAGAACGGCTAAAAACAGGACTAGTCTGAGATTTGAACTTCTTGCGGGCATCAAAATAAGAAAGCTTGTCGATAATTTTAATCTCAATGATCTTCTTCTCTTCCTGATTGCGTGGACAATCAGAAAAAAAGGAAGGATGATTGCCAGAACAATTAACGCAGCGGACCGGACCCTTACATTCCTCGCCCAAATGTTCCCGCTCACTGCACCGTGGACACACAGCCTGTGCGTCACAACGAGATGCAGTGTGCCCGAACTTCTGGCACTTAAAACAACGCATTGGTCGAGGAAAGTATGGTCTCACAGAACAACTGTGAAATCCAACCTTAATCTTCTCTGGAAGTTTGTCCAGCGCGAAAGTTAATACGACAGATGTGGTATTCTTTACTTCACCGTTTTTCTTTGTAGTAAGCCGTCGACACGTTATAACTCCTTGACTCGCAAGTTCTCGCGTACACTCATCCATCTCAACAAATAACAGGTCGTAACAGGATATTACGCCCTGGCATGTGTTGAGGGACTTGTGCGCCTCCACTACAATTGGCATTCCAAATAAAACAGTCGCTTTCAGTAACGATTTTGTTTGCAACGAATTTGCAGTTTCGACCAAAAGAGTACCATCGCGTAACCGTTTGGTGGATTTGGGTTCTCCACCAGCCAGCTCGTTCAGGCTCCTTGCCAAACCAAAACATGACACTTCGGAAATGGATTTACCATCTTCCGTTCTCTTTATAATAAGAAATTTGGGCGAAAACTTATTTTCGCCTTTCTGAAAATTTTCTCCTTCGACCGATAACGGACGAGATCTTTTTGGGGGAGGGGCCCCCGGGGTTTTGTTTTTATTTGCCATTAACAAATAGAATAAATTCATCTCCTGGTCTCCCCACCCACCACGGAGCCACAATTTGGGACGTCACACCACAAACTGGTGTGATCGCCAGGGCTAACCAGGAGATATAGTCCCCCTCACCTGGCAATAAGCTTCAGAACGCTGCGAGCCACTCTCTCCAACGTCCGAAGACTTACCTCCAGGGTCGTGGGACTCACCTTACCGGCACAGAACGTAACGGCAAGCCGATTGGTCAGATAGGGTTAGTATCTGACCGCCCGTTTCGCAAGAATCCGAAGCCAAAGAGGTGTGTTGCGTTTAAGCTCAACCACCAGGATCATCTTCTCCTTCCTTACGGATCTCCACGCACGGCGAACACGCGGGTGAGCAAAATAATAAGAAAGCAAAGTCCGCAGAAGATTGGCCCACTAATCTTCTGGTAAAAGTTCAGATGGAACAGTGTGTTTTTTACGAGGTACCTTCCTCGCCCATTGGTCGCCTCTTACGACCAGCAGAGGTGCTGCGGGTGAATTCTAACCCCCACCCGCAGGGGGCTTAAAATGCCAATACCAGAGTAATATATTTCCTAGCTTATTGCACCAAAAAGTTATAGGACCCAATAAAATATGTTCAGATATTGATTCAAATTTGTTTTAAATGAGACATATTTCAGTAATGTACGCAAATACATGCGTTAAAATGCCAATACCTGAGTAATATATTTTTCAGCGTATTGTACTAAAAAGTTATAGGCCACCATTAAATATGTTCAGATATTGATTCAAATTCGTTTCAAATGAGACATATTGCAGTAATATACGCAAATACAAGCGTTTAAATGCCAATACCTGAGTAATATATTTCTTAGCGTATTGCATTAAAAAGTTATAGGACTCCATAAAATATGTTCAGATGTTGATACAAATTCGTTTGAAATGTGACATGTTGCAGTAATATACGCAAATACAAGCGTTAAAATGCCAATACCAGAGTAATATATTTCCTAGCGTCTTGCACCAAAAAGTTATAGGACCCCATAAAATATGTTCAGATATTGTTTCAAATTCGTTTTAAATGAGACATATTGCTGTAATATACGCAAATACAAGCGTTAAAATGCCAATACCTGAGTAATATATTTCTTAGCGTATTGTACTAAAAAGTTATAGTTCACCATTAAAATTGTTCAGATATTGATTCAAATTCGATTCAAATGAGACATATTGCAGTAATATACGCCAATACAAGCGTTAAAAGGCCAATACCTGAGTAATATATTTCTTAGCGTATTGTACTTAAAAGTTATAGGACTCCATAAACTATGTTCAGATATTGATTCAAATTCGTTTCAAATGAGACATATTGCAGTAATATACGAAAATACAAGCGTTAAAATGCCAATACTAGAGTAATATATTTCTTAGCGTATTGCACTAAAACGTTATAGGACCCCATAAAATATGTTCAGTTGTTGATACAAATTCGTTTGAAATGAGACATATTGCAGTAATATACGCAAATTCAAGCGTTAAAATGCCAATACCAGAGTCATATATTTCTTAGCGTATTGCACTAAAAAGTTATAGGACTCCATAAAATATGTTCAGATGTTGATACAAATTCGTTTGAAATGAGACATATTGCAGAAATATACGCAAATACAAGCGGTAAAATGCCAATACCAGAGTAATATATTTCCTAGCGTATTGCACCAAAAAGTTATAGTACCCAATAAAATATGTACAGATATTGATTCAAATTCATTTTAAATGAGACATATTTCAGTAATATACACAAATACAAGCGTCAAAATGCCAATACCCGAGTTATATATTTCTTAGCGTATTGCACTAAAAAGTTATAGGACTCCATAATATATGTTCAGATGTTGATACAAATTCGTTTGAAATGAGACATATTGCAGTAATATACTCAAATACAAGGGTTTAAATGCCAATACCAGAGTAATATATTTCCTAGCGTATTGCACCAAAAAGTTATAGGACCCCATAAAATATGTTCAGATATTGATTCAAATTCGTTTTAAATGAGACATATTGCAGTAATATACGCAAATACAAGCGTTAAAATGCCAATACCTGAGAAATATATTTCTTAGCGTATTGTACTAAAAAGTTATAGGCCACCATTAAAAATGCTCAGATATTGATTCAAATTCGTTTCAAATGAGACATATTGCATTAATATACGCAAATACAAACGTTAAAATGCCAATACCAGAGTAATATATTTCTTAGCGTCTTGCACTAAAAAGTTATAGGACTCCATAAAATATGTTCAGATATTGATTCAAATTCGTTTCAAATGAGACATATTGCACTAACATACGCAAATACAAGCGTTAAAATGCCAATATCAGAGTAATATATCTCCTAGCGTGTTGCACCAAAAAGTTATAGTACCCAAAAAAATATGTTCAGATATTGATTCAAATTCGTTTTAAATGAGACATATTTCAGTAATATACGCAAATACAAGCGTTAAAATGCCAATACCTGAGTAATATATTTCTTAGCGTATTGTACTAAAAAGTTATAGTTCACAATTAAAAATGTTCAGATATTGATTCAAATTCGTTTCAAATGAGACATATTGCAGTAATATACGCAAATACAAGCGTTAAAACGCCAATACCTGAGTAATATATTTCTTAGCGTATTGTACTAAAAAGATATAGGACTCCATAAATTATGTTCAGATATTGATTCAAATTCGTTTCAAATGAGACATATTGCAGTAATATACGCAAATACAAGCGTTAAAATGCCAATACCAGAGTAATATATTTCTTAGCGAATTGCACTAAAAAGTTATAGGACTCCAAAAAATATGTTCAGTTGTTGATACAAATTCGTTTGAAATGAGACATATTGCAGTAATTTACGCAAGTACAAGCGTTGAAATGCCAATACCAGAGTAATATATTTCCTAGCGTATTGCACCAAAAAGTTATAGGACCCCATAAAATAATTTCAGATATTGATTCAAATTCGTTTTAAATGAGACATATTGCAGTAATATACGCAAATACAAGCGTTAAAAGGCCAATACCTGAGTAATATATTTCTTAGCGTATTGTACTAAAAAGATATAGGACTCCATAAATTATGTTCAGATATTGATTCAAGTTCGTTTCAAATGAGACATATTGCAGTAATATACGCAAATACAAGCGTTAAAATGCCAATACCTGAGAAATATATTTCTTAGCGTATTGTACTAAAAAGTTATAGGCCACCATTAAAAATGTTCAGATATTGATTCAAATTCGTTAAAAAAGAGACATATTGCACTAATATACGCAAATACAAGCGTTAAAATGCCAATACCAGAGTAATATATTTCTTAGCGTCTTGCACTAAAAAGTTATAGGACTCCATAAAAGATGTTCAGATATTGATTAAAATTCGTTTCAAATGAGACATCTTGCACTAATATACTCAAATACAAGCGTTAAAATGCCAATACCAGAGTAATATATTTCCTAGCGTCTTGCACCAAAAAGTTATAGGACCCAATAAAATATGTTCAGATATTGATTCAAATTCGTTTTAAATGAGACATATTTCAGTAATATACGCAAATACAAGCGTTAAAATGCCAATACCTGAGTAATATATTTCTTAGCGTATTGTACTAAAAAGTTATAGTTCACCATTAAAAATGTTCAGATATTGATTCAAATTCGTTTCAAATGAGACATATTGCAGTAATATACGCAAATACAAGCGTTAAAAGGCCAATACCTGAGTAAAATATTTCTGAGCGTATTGTACTAAAAAGTTATAGGACGCCATAAATTATGTTCAGATATTGATTCAAATTCGTTTCAAATGAGACATATTGCAGTAATATACGCAAATACAAGCGTTAATATGCCAATATCAGAATAATATATTTCCTAGCGTATTGCACCAAAAAGTTATAGTACGCAAGAAAATATGTTCAGATATGGATTCAAATTCGTTTTAAATGAGACATATTTCAGTAATATACGCAAATACAAGCGTTAAAATGCCAATACCTGAGTAATATATTTCTAAGCGTATTGTACTAAAAAGTTATAGTTCACCATTAAAAATGTTCAGATATTGATTCAAATTCGTTTCAAATGAGACATATTGCAGTAATATACGCAAATACAAGCGTTAAAATGGCAATACCAGAGTAATATATTTCCTAGCGTATTGCACCAAAAAGTTATGGACCCAATAAAATATGTTCAGATATTGATTCAAATTTGTTTTAAATGAGACATATTTCAGTAATGTACGCAAATACATGCGTTTAAATGCCAATACCTGAGTAATATATTTTTCAGCGTATTGTACTAAAAAGTTATAGGCCACCATTAAATATGTTCAGATATTGATTCAAATTCGTTTCAAATGAGACATATTGCAGTAATATACGCAAATACAAGCGTTAAAATGCCAATACCAGAGTAATATATTTCTTAGCGTATTGCATTAAAAAGTTATAGGACTCCATAAAATATGTTCAGATGTTGATACAAATTCGTTTGAAATGTGACATATTGCAGTAATATACGCAAATACAAGCGTTAAAATGCCAATACCAGAGTAATATATTTCCTAGCGTCTTGCACCAAAAAGTTATAGGACCCCATAAAATATGTTCAGATATTGATTCAAATTCGTTTTAAATGAGACATATTGCAGTAATATACGCAAATACAAGCGTTAAAATGCCAATACCTGAGTAATATATTTCTTAGCGTATTGTACTAAAAAGTTATAGGACGCCATAAATTATGTTCAGATATTGATTCAAATTCGTTTTAAAGGAGACATATTGCAGTAATATACGCAAATACAAGCGTTAGAATGCCAATACCAGAGTAATATATTTCCTAGCGTATTACACCAAAAAGTAATAGGACCCAATAAAATATGTTCAGATATTGATTCAAATTTGTTTTAAATGAGACATATTTCAGTAATGTACGCAAATACAAGCGTTAAAATGCCAATACGCGAGTAATAAATTTCTTAGCGTATTGTACTAAAAAGTTATAGGCCACCATTAAATATGTTCAGATATTGCTTCAAATTCGTTTCAAATGAGACATATTGCACTAATATACGCAAATACAAGCGTTAAAATGCCAATAACAGAGTAATATATTTCCTAGCCTATTGCACCAAAAAGTTATAGTACCCAATAAAATATGTTCAGATATTGATTCAAATTCGTTTCAAATGAGACATATTGCACTATTATACGCAAATACAAGCGTTAATATGCCAATATCAGAATAATATATTTCCTAGCGTATTGCACCAAAAAGTTATAGTACGCAATAAAATATGTTCAGATATGGATTCAAATTCGTTTTAAATGAGACATATTTCAGTAATATACGCAAATACAAGCGTTAAAATGCCAATACCTGAGTAATATATTTCTAAGCGTATTGTACTAAAAAGTTATAGTTCACCATTAAAAATGTTCAGATATTGATTCAAATTCGTTTCAAATGAGACATATTGCAGTAATATACGCAAATACAAGCGTTAAAAGGCCAATACTTGAGTAATATATTTCTTAGCGTATTGTACTTAAAAGTTATAGGACTCCATAAACTATGTTCAGATATTGATTCAAATTCGTTTCAAATGAGACATATTGCAGTAATATACGAAAATACAAGCGTTAAAATGCCAATACTAGAGTAATATATTTCTTAGCGTATTGCACTAAAACGTTATAGGACCCCATAAAATATGTTCAGTTGTTGATACAAATTCGTTTGAAATGAGACATATTGCAGTAATATACGCAAATTCAAGCGTTAAAATGCCAATACCAGAGTCATATATTTCTTAGCGTATTGCACTAAAAAGTTATAGGACTCCATAAAATATGTTCAGATGTTGATACAAATTCGTTTGAAATGAGACATATTGCAGAAATATACGCAAATACAAGCGGTAAAATGCCAATACCAGAGTAATATATTTCCTAGCGTATTGCACCAAAAAGTTATAGTACCCAATAAAATATGTACAGATATTGATTCAAATTCATTTTAAATGAGACATATTTCAGTAATATACACAAATACAAGCGTCAAAATGCCAATACCCGAGTTATATATTTCTTAGCGTATTGCACTAAAAAGTTATAGGACTCCATAATATATGTTCAGATGTTGATACAAATTCGTTTGAAATGAGACATATTGCAGTAATATACTCAAATACAAGCGTTTAAATGCCAATACCAGAGTAATATATTTCCTAGCGTATTGCACCAAAAAGTTATAGGACCCCATAAAATATGTTCAGATATTGATTCAAATTCGTTTTAAATGAGACATATTGCAGTAATATACGCAAATACAAGCGTTAAAATGCCAATACCTGAGAAATATATTTCTTAGCGTATTGTACTAAAAAGTTATAGGCCACCATTAAAAATGCTCAGATATTGATTCAAATTCGTTTCAAATGAGACATATTGCACTAATATACGCAAATACAAACGTTAAAATGCCAATATCAGAGTAATATATCTCCTAGCGTGTTGCACCAAAAAGTTATAGTACCCAAAAAAATATGTTCAGATATTGATTCAAATTCGTTTTAAATGAGACATATTTCAGTAATATACGCAAATACAAGCGTTAAAATGCCAATACCTGAGTAATATATTTCTTAGCGTATTGTACTAAAAAGTTATAGTTCACAATTAAAAATGTTCAGATATTGATTCAAATTCGTTTCAAATGAGACATATTGCAGTAATATACGCAAATACAAGCGTTAAAATGCCAATACCTGAGAAATATATTTCTTAGCGTATTGTACTAAAAAGTTATAGGCAACCATTAAAAATGTTCAGATATTGATTCAAATTCGTTAAAAAAGAGACATATTGCACTAATATACGCAAATACAAGCGTTAAAATGCCAATACCAGAGTAATATATTTCTTAGCGTCTTGCACTAAAAAGTTATAGGACTCCATAAAATATGTTCAGATATTGATTCAAATTCGTTTTAAATGAGACATATTTAAGTAATATACGCAAATACAAGCGTTAAAATGCCAATACCTGAGTAATATATTTCCTAGCGTCTTGCACCAAAAAGTTATAGGACCCAATAAAATATGTTCAGATATTGATTCAAATTCGTTTTAAATGAGACATATTTCAGTAATATACGCAAATACAAGCGTTAAAATGCCAATACCTGAGTAATATATTTCTTAGCGTATTGTACTAAAAAGTTATAGTTCACCATTAAAAATGTTCAGATATTGATTCAAATTCGTTACAAATGAGACATATTGCAGTAATATACGCAAATACAAGCGTTAAAAGGCCAATACCTGAGTAAAATATTTCTGAGCGTATTGTACTAAAAAGTTATAGGACGCCATAAAATATGTTCAGATATTGATTCAAATTCGTTTTAAATGAGACATATTTCAGTAATATACGCATATACAAGCGTTAAAATGCCAATACCTGAGAAATATATTTCATAGCGTGTTGTACTAAAAAGTTATAGGCCACCATTAAAAATGTTCAGAGATTGATTCAAATTCGTTTAAAAAGACATATTGCAATAATATACGCAAATACAAGCGTTAAAATGCCAATACCAGAGTAATATATTTCTTAGCGTCTTGCACTAAAAAGTTATAGGACTCCATAAAATATGTTCAGATATTGATTCAAATTGGTTTCAAATGAGACATATTGCACTAATATACGCAAATACAAGGGTTAAAATGCGAATATCAGAGTAATATATTTCCTAGCGTATTGCACCAAAAAGTTATAGTACCCAATAAAATATGTTCAGATATTGATTCAAATTCGTTTTAAATGAGACATATTTCAGTAATATACGCAAATACAAGCGTTAAAATGCCAATACCAGAGTAATATATTTCCTAGCGTATTGCACCAAAAAGTTATAGTACCCAATAAAATATGTTCAGATATTGATTCAAATTCGTTTAAAATGAGACATATTGCACTAATATACGCAAATACAAGCGTTAAAATGCCAATACCAGAGTAATATATCTCCTAGCGTATTGCACCAAAAAGTTATAGTACCCAATAAAATATGTTCAGATATTGATTCAAATTCGTTTTAAATGAGACATATTTCAGTAATATACCCAAAAACAAGCGTTAAAATGCCAATACCAGAGTAATATATTTCTTAGCGTATTGCTCTAAAAAGTTATAGGACTCCATAAAATATGTTCAGTTGTTGATACAAATTCGTATGAAATGAGACATATTGCAGTAATATACGCAAATACAAGCGTTAAAATGCCAATACCAGAGTAATATATTTCTTAGCGTATTGCACTAAAAAGTTATAGGACTCCATAAAATATGTTCAGATGTTGATACAAATTCGTTTGAAATGAGACATATTGCAGTAATATACGCAAATACAAGCGTTCAAATGCCAATACCAGAGTAATATATTTCTTAGCGTCTTGCACTAAAATGTTATAGGACTCCATAAAATATGCTCAGATATTGATTCAAATTCGTTTCAAATGAGACATATTGCACTAATATACGCAAATACAAACGTTAAAATGCCAATACCAGAGTAATATATTTCTTAGCGTCTTGCACTAAAAAGTTATAGGACTCCATAAAATATGTTCAGATATTGATTCAAATTCGTTTTAAATGAGACATATTTAAGTAATATACGCAAATACAAGCGTTAAAATGCCAATACCTGAGTAATATATTTCCTAGCGTCTTGCACCAAAAAGTTATAGGACCCAATAAAATATGTTCAGATATTGATTCAAATTCGTTTTAAATGAGACATATTGCAGTAATATACGCAAATACAAGCGTTAAAAGGCCAATACCTGAGTAATATATTTCTTAGCGTATTGTACTAAAAAGATATAGGACTCCATAAATTATGTTCAGATATTGATTCAAGTTCGTTTCAAATGAGACATATTGCAGTAATATACGCAAATACAAGCGTTAAAATGCCAATACCTGAGAAATATATTTCTTAGCGTATTGTACTAAAAAGTTATAGGCAACCATTAAAAATGTTCAGATATTGATTCAAATTCGTTAAAAAAGAGACATATTGCACTAATATACGCAAATACAAGCGTTAAAATGCCAATACCAGAGTAATATATTTCTTAGCGTCTTGCACTAAAAAGTTATAGGACTCCATAAAATATGTTCAGATATTGATTCAAATTCGTTTTAAATGAGACATATTTAAGTAATATACGCAAATACAAGCGTTAAAAGGCCAATACCTGAGTAATATATTTCTTAGCCTACTGTACTAAAAAGTTATAGGACTCCATAAATTATGTTCAGATATTGATTCAAATTCGTTTTAAATGAGACATATTTCAGTAATATACGCAAATACAAGCGTTAAAATGCCAATACCAGAGTAATATATTTCCTAGCGTATTACACCAAAAAGTAATAGGACCCAATAAAATATGTTCAGATATTGATTCAAATTTGTTTTAAATGAGACATATTTCAGTAATGTACGCAAATACAAGCGTTAAAATGCCAATACGCGAGTAATAAATTTCTTAGCGTATTGTACTAAAAAGTTATAGGCCACCATTAAATATGTTCAGATATTGCTTCAAATTCGTTTCAAATGAGACATATTGCACTAATATACGCAAATACAAGCGTTAAAATGCCAATAACAGAGTAATATATTTCCTAGCCTATTGCACCAAAAAGTTATAGTACCCAATAAAATATGTTCAGATATTGATTCAAATTCGTTTCAAATGAGACATATTGCACTATTATACGCAAATACAAGCGTTAATATGCCAATATCAGAATAATATATTTCCTAGCGTATTGCACCAAAAAGTTATAGTACGCAATAAAATATGTTCAGATATGGATTCAAATTCGTTTTAAATGAGACATATTTCAGTAATATACGCAAATACAAGCGTTAAAATGCCAATACCTGAGTAATATATTTCTAAGCGTATTGTACTAAAAAGTTATAGTTCACCATTAAAAATGTTCAGATATTGATTCAAATTCGTTTCAAATGAGACATATTGCAGTAATATACGCAAATACAAGCGTTAAAAGGCCAATACTTGAGTAATATATTTCTTAGCGTATTGTACTTAAAAGTTATAGGACTCCATAAACTATGTTCAGATATTGATTCAAATCTGTTTCAAATGAGACATATTGCATTAATATACGAAAATACAAGCGTTAAAATGCTAATACCAGAGTAATATATTTCTTAGCGTATTGCACTAAAACGTTATAGGACCCCATAAAATATGTTCAGTTGTTGATACAAATTCGTTTGAAATGAGACATATTGCAGTAATATACGCAAATTCAAACGTTAAAATGTCAATACCAGAGTCATATATTTCTTAGCGTATAGCACTAAAAATTTATAGGACTCCATAAAATATGTTCAGATGTTGATACAAATTCGTTTGAAATGAGACATATTGCAGTAATATACGCAAATACAAGCGGTAAAATGCCAATACCAGAGTAATATATTTCCTAGCGTATTGCACCAAAAAGTTATAGAACCCAATAAAATATGTTCAGATATTGATTCAAATTCATTTTAAATGAGACATATTTCAGTAATATACACAAATACAAGCGTCAAAATGCCAATACCCGAGTTATATATTTCTTAGCGTATTGCACTAAAAAGTTATAGGACTCCATAATATATGTTCAGATGTTGATACAAATTCGTTTGAAATGAGACATATTGCAGTAATATACGCAAATACAAGCGTTTAAATGCCAATACCAGAGTAATATATTTCCTAGCGTATTGCACCAAAAAGTTATAGGACCCCATAAAATATGTTCAGATATTGATTCAAATTCGTTTTAAATGAGACATATTGCAGACTCAAATACAAGCGTTAAAATGCCAAAACCTGAGAAATATATTTCTTAGCGTATTGTACTAAAAAGTTATAGGCCACCATTAAAAATGTTCAGATATTGATTCAAATTCGTTTAAAAAGAGACATATTGCACTAATATACTCAAATACAAGCGTTAAAATGCCAATACCAGAGTAATATATTTCTTAGCGTCTTGCACTAAAAAGTTATAGGACTCCATAAAAGATGTTCAGATATTGATTAAAATTCGTTTCAAATGAGACATATTGCACTAATATACTCAAATACAAGCGTTAAAATGCCAAATACCAGAGTAATATATTTCCTAGCGTCTTGCACCAAAAAGTTATAGGACCCAATAAAATATGTTCAGATATTGATTCAAATTCGTTTTAAATGAGACATATTTCAGTAATATACGCAAATACAAGCGTTAAAATGCCAATACCTGAGTAATATATTTCTTAGCGTATTGTACTAAAAAGTTATAGTTCACCATTAAAAATGTTCAGATATTGATTCAAATTTGTTTAAAATTAGACATATTTCAGTAATGTACGCAAATACATGCGTTAAAATGCCAATACCTGAGAAAAATATTTTTCAGCGTATTGTACTAAAAAGTTATAGGCCACCATTAAATATGTTCAGATATTGATTCAAATTCATTTCAAATGAGACATATTGCAGTAATATACGCAAATACAAGCGTTAAAATGCCAATACCAGAGTAATATATTTCTTAGCGTATTGCATTAAAAAGTTATAGGACTCCATAAAATATGTTCAGATGTTGATACAAATTCGTTTGAAATGTGACATATTGCAGTAATATACGCAAATACAAGCGTTAAAATGCCAATACCAGAGTAATATATTTCCTAGCGTCTTGCACCAAAAAGTTATAGGACCCCATAAAATATGTTCAGATATTGATTCAAATTCGTTTTAAATGAGACATATTGCAGTAATATACGCAAATACAAGCGTTAAAATGCCAATACCTGAGAAATATATTTCTTAGCGTATTGTACTAAAAAGTTATAGTTCACCATTAAAAATGTTCAGATATTGATTCAAATTCGTTTCAAATGAGACATATTGCAGTAATATATGCAAATACAAGCGTTAAAATGCCAATACCTGAGTAATATATAACTTACCGTATTGTACTAAAAAGTTATAGGCCACCATTAAATATGTTCAGATATTGATTCAAATTCGTTTCAAATAAGACATATTGCAGTAATATACGCAAATACAAGCGTTAAAAGGCCAATACTAGAATAATATATTTCCTAGCGTATTGCACTAAAAAGTTATTGGACTCCATAAAATATGTTCAGTTGTTGATACAAATTCGTTTGAAATGAGATATATTGCACTTATATACGGAAATACAAGCGTTAAAATGCCAATACCAGCCTAATATATTTCCTAGCGTCTTGCACCAAAAAGTTATAGGACCCAATAAAATATGTTCAGATATTGATTCAAATTCGTTTCAAATGAGACATATTGCACTAACATACACAAATACAAGCGTTAAAATGCCAATATCAGAGTAATATATCTCCTAGCGTGTTGCACCAAAAAGTTATAGTACCCAATAAAATATGTTCAGATATTGATTCAAATTCGTTTTAAATGAGACATATTTCAGTAATATACACAAATACAAGCGTCAAAATGCCAATACCCGAGTTATATATTTCTTAGCGTATTGCACTAAAAAGTTATAGGACTGCATTATATATGTTCAGATGTTTATACAAATTCGTTTGAAATGAGACATATTGCACTAATATACGCAAATACAAGCGTTAAAATGCCAATACCTGAGTAATATATTTCTTAGCGTCTTGCACTAAAAAGTTATAGAACTCCATAAAATATGTTCAGATATTGATTCAAATTCGTTTCAAATGAGACATATTGCACTAATATAGTCAAATACAAGCGTTAAAATGTTAATACCAGAGTAATATATTTCCTAGCGTCTGGCACCAAAAAGTTATAGGACCCAATAAAATATGTTCAGATATTGATTCAAATTCGTTTTAAATGGGACATATTTCAGTAATATACGCAAATACAAGCGTTATAATGCCAATACCTGAGTAATATATTTCTTAGCGTATTGTACTAAAACGTTATAGTTCACCATTAAAAATGTTCAAATATTGATTCAAATTCGTTTCAAATGAGACATATTGCAGTAATATACGCAAATACAAGCGTTAAAACGCCAATACCTGAGTAATATATTTCTTAGCGTATTGTACTAAAAAGTTATAGGACTCCATAAATTATGTTCAGATATTGATTCAAATTCGTTTCAAATGAGACATATTGCACTAACATACGCAAATACAAGCGTTAAAATGCCAATATCAGAGTAATATATCTCCTAGCGTGTTGCACCAAAAAGTTATAGTACCCAATAAAATATGTTCAGATATTAATTCAAATTCGTTTTAAATGAGACATATTTCAGTAATATACGCAAATACAAGCGTTAAAATGCCAATACCTGAGTAATATATTTCTTAGCGTATTGTACTAAAAAGATATAGAACTCCATAAATTATGTTCAGATATTGATTCAAATTCGTTTCAAATGAGACATACTGCAGTAATATACGCAAATACAAGCGTTAAAATGCCAATACCAGAGTAATATATTTCTTAGCGTATTGCACTAAAAAGTTATAGGAATCCAAAAAATATGTACAGTTGTTGATACAAATTCGTTTGAAATGAGACATATTGCAGTAATATACGCAAATACAAGCGTTAAAATGCCAATACCAGAGTAATATATTTCTTAGCGCATTGCACTAAAAAGTTATAGGACTCCATAAACTATGTTCAGATATTGATTCAAATTCGTTTCAAATGAGACATATTGCAGTAATATACGAAAATACAAGCGTTAAAATGCCAATACCTGAGTAATATATTTCTTAGCGTATTGTACTAAAACGTTATAGTTCACCATTAAAAATGTTCAGATATTGAATCAAATTCGTTTCAAATGAGACATATTGCAGTAATATACGCAAATACAAGCATTAAAATGTTAATACCAGAGTAATATATTTCCTAGTGTCTGGCACCAAAAAGTTATAGGACCCAATAAAATATGTTCAGATATTGATTCAAATTCGTTTTAAATGAGACATATTTCAGTAATATACGCAAATACAAGCGTTAAAATGCCAATACCTGAGTAATATATTTCTTAGCGTATTGTACTAAAACGTTATAGTTCACCAATAAAAATGTTTAGATATTGATTCAAATTCGTTTCAAATGAGACATATTGCAGTAATATACGCAAATACAAGCGTTAAAATGCCAATACCTGAGTAATATATTTCTTAGCGTATTGTACTAAAAAGATATAGGACTCCATAAATTATGTTAAGATATTGATTCAAATTCGTTTCAAATGAGACATATTGCAGTAATATACGCAAATACAAGCGTTAAAATGCCAATACCAGAGTAATATATTTCTTAGCGCATTGCACTAAAAAGTTATAGGACTCCATAAAATATGTTCAGATGTTGATACAAATTCGTTTCAAATGAGACATATTTCAGTAATATACGCAAATACAAGCGTTAAAATGCCGATACCTGAGTAATATATTTCTTAGCGTATTGTACTAAAAAGTTATAGTTCACCATTAAAAATGTTCAGATATTGATTCAAATTCGTTTCAAATGAGACATATTTCAGTAATATACGCAAATACAAGCGTTAAAATGCCAATAGCAGAGTAATATATTTCCTAGCGTATTGCACCAAAAAGTCATAAGACCCCATAAAATATGTTCAGATATTGATTCAAATTCATTTTAAATGAGACATATTTCAGTAATATACACAAATAATAGCGTCAAAATGCCAATACCTGAGTTATATATTTCTTAGCGTATTGCACTAAAAAGTTATAGGACTCCATAAAATATGTTCAGATGTTTATACAAATTCGTTTGAAATGAGACATATTGCACTAATATACGCAAATACAAGCGTTAAAGTGCCAATACCTGAGAAATATATTTCTTAGCGTATTGTGCTAAAAAGTTAAAGGCCACCATTACAAATGTTCAGATATTGATTCAAGATCGTTTAAAAAGAGACATATTGCACTAATATACGCAAATACAAGGGTTAAATTCCAATACCAGAGTAATATATTTCTTAGCGTATTGCACTAAAAAGTTATAGGACTCCATAAAATATGTTCAGATGTTGATACAAATTCGTTTGAAATGAGACATATTGCAGTAGTATACTTAATTACAAGCGTTAAAATGCCAATACCAGAGTAATATAATGTCCTAGCGTATTGCACTAAAAAGTTATAGGACTCCATAAATTATGTTCAGATATTGATTCAAATTCATTTAAAATGAGACATATTTCAGTAATATACACAAATACAAGCGTCAAAATGCCAATACCTGAGTTATATATTTTGTTATGATTTAGGTTAAACCTAATTAATGAAATGGTTATTTGATATTGTAATGAACTTTATTAATAGTAAAGATGTACATAAAACAAAACGAAACACATTTTTATATATAATTACCGTTGACATTTTTTTATGTCAAAGAACATGTATATCAACTTAATAAAACAAAAATACGGACCTATGTCAAAACACTCAATGGCGGGACATTTAAAGTGTGTATTGGAAAATATACAGATATTTCTAACACGCCCCCTCAATACACACATTTACGCACACAACGCTCTCGCAGAAGTTAAACCAAGTCCTTCCAAACACTTTTGGTGACTTACACGCACTAACGGTTTAGTCAACACATCTGCGATCATTTGTTTCGTTGACACATGCTCTAACGAAAACATTTTTGCGCTTATCGACTCACGTACGAAATGATGTTTGATGTAAATTTGTTTCGTACGCGCGTGAAACACAGGATCATTCGCAAGACACTGAGCTCCTTGATTGTCCACGTTAATAACGATATCAGTCCAATCTTCTAAACCTAGCTCATACAATACACTGCGTAAATATAGCGCCTCCTTTGCCGCTTCCGCTATGCTCACATATTCGGCCTCGGTTGAAGACAACGCAACAGTTCGTTGCTTTTGCGATTTCCACGTAATCGCAGCACCACTGAGTAAAAATGCGTACCCCGTATACGAATGACGGTCAATGGTACAGCCACCCCAGTCGGCATCCGTATATCCAAACAACGGATCATCAGTCTTCGTATAATTTAGTCCTATATTTGCAGTTTCTGCGAGATATCTTAGGACTCTTTTCGCAGCAATCCAATGACATTTGCGTGGCTTTGTCGAGAACTGCGCTAACCTCGACACAACATTGGCAATGTCCGGTCGCGTGGCCACCGATAAATACATTAGCGCACCAATTAGTTTGCGATACGGACAATTTTCAATCGAATCGTCGTCACTTGCGCTGTCAAAACGCACGTTCACCTCCGACGGTGTCGCAACAGAATTACACGCTTTCATTCCGTATTGATTCAACAATCCAAGAACATAACCAGTCTGTGATAACTTAATTTGACCTTCACGTTGGTCAATCTCTAAACCAAGACAGTACTTTGCGCTTCCAAGTTCTTTTATTTCGAAGTCTTCTAGAAGTTTTGTTTTTAAATCTATCACACGGTTGAATTTTCTTGATGCCACTAGTATATCATCTACATATACTAGCACAAGGAAGATATCATCACCTGCATTATTGTAGAATAAACATGGTTCATTCTTCGTTGGTTTCAGTCCTAAGTTCATTAGCTTCTCACTAAGTCGTGAATACCACTGACGGCCGGCTTGTTTCAGTTCATACAACGCCTTTTTCAATCTACATGCGTTTCCACCGTCACGAAGACTCTTCAGCATCTTCCTTGCACGAACACCAACATCTCTAGATCCATGCTTGGACCCAATTCTCTCTAGTATTTCGTTCAACAACTCTGGCACTCTCATGATCACTTCTTCATTCAGCGATCCATTTAAATATGCCGTCACAACGTCGAATTGCCAAATGTTCAATCCAAACTGTACCGCGAGCGCTAACAACAGTCTTAGCGTTTCTAATCTCGGAACTGGTGCAAAAGTTTGATTGTAATTTACACCAAATTTCTGACTAAAGCCTTTAGCGACCAATCGAGCTTTTGGTCGCTCTACTTCACCATTCGCACTGTGCTTATTCGTCAGCACCCAACGACATCCAACAATGTTTTTATTGTCACTTTTGACAATAACGTTCCAAGTGTCGTTTTTCAGTAAACTTGCAATTTCTGACTCCATCGAGTCTTTCCATTCGTCGCGCGCTTCACTATTCAAAGCATCTTCAACGCTGACCTCAGCGACTCCAGCAAAAACATCGTCTTCTACATCACTGCTCGTACCGTCTACTTTGACATTTGGCTCATGCGTTACAGCGTTTCTTGATCGAAATAACTTCTTCGGTCGCCCCCTGCTTCCTGTACGCACTATACGCGGTCTACCAGGACCCCTTGGCAAGTCCTTATCCGTTTGTATCCTGATTTCGGATACATCAGGTCGCGATGTTTCTACCATTTCCTCTCTCATCGGACGTGGTGAAAATTCGACTGTCCTTGGACTACCGTTAACACTTTCTACCAGACCCTCCACATATGACCTTTTGGTTGACGTAAACAATTCGTCCAACACACTGTCGTCGCGTACACATTCCTGAGCCTTTTCAAGAACTTTTACATCACGAGCGTGAATTATTTGTCGCGTACTTGGAATCCAAACTCGATATCCTTTATGATCTCGAGGATAACCAATAAACACGCCTTCCACGGATCTTTGTGCGAATTTATCCTTACCAGGACTCTTATCTAGCACAAATGCTTTAGATCCAAATTTTCGAAGGTGGTTTATCTTCAATCTACTCCCAGTCCATTTTTCATATGAAATTTGTCCATTTAAAGTGCTTGCAGGACATCTATTACGCAAGTGGCAGGCTGTCGCGATAGCCTCCGACCAAAATGATGCACTCAAACTAGACTGCAATAGCAAGCATCGAGCCATATCGAGCAGGGTACGATTCATTCTTTCAGCTACCCCGTTTTGTTGAGGAGTACCTGGAATCGTTGATCTCCGCTCAATTCCCTGACATGCTAAATACCTATCAAACTCTGCGTTACAGTACTCGCGACCGTTATCAGACTGTAAATACTTCACTTTCTTTCCGGTTTGCTTCTCAACGAGTTGTTGATACAGTTTAAACGCGTCAAATACGCCGCACTTCTGTCGCAAGAAGTACACTTCGCACCACCTCGTGCTATCATCTATAAACGTAACAAAATATTTAGCACGACCAGCAGATTCCGTCCTAAATGGACCAACTACATCCGAATGAACAATTTTTAATGTTTCTGCGCATGGTACTCTACCTTTTGAGAAAGGTAACGCGGTCATCTTCCCTTTTATGCACACTTTGCACTGTGACAGACGCTCAGCATTTCTTGCATCACTCACAAAAACTTTTCCGTCACGAACAAGTTTCAATAAGTCTTTACCGTTTAAATGACATAACCTTTCATGCCACTTCAACAGTTCGGAGCAATCGGGTTGTTCTACCGCCTTCGCGCATTCTATATCTTCGCGCATATAATAAAGATCGCCCTTGCGATCTGCTATCACCGACACTTTACCGTTTGTATCTCGAATATAAGCGTCACTTTTACGAAATGTCACTTCGTGTCCTTTATTTGTGATCTTCGCAACAGATGTTAAATTGGTTCGCAACTCAGGAACATAAAGTGTATCTTTAAACTCAATCAAACGAGAACCACTGTCACTCGCTACTGATACATGAACAACACCTTTTCCCTTAACATCGGTAGATGCATGACTTGCAAGGTTCAGTTTTGTCTTACTCGACGCACACATTGACTTAAATAGTTTTTCGTCACCACACAAGTGCGCGGTACATCCACTGTCCAGAAGCCAGGTTTGGCTAGTTGTCTCTGTCTTCGCGCAACTCACATTGTGCACGCCAGAGGTAATCGTATGATTTGCTACGTACGACTCATCAACACTATTCACCGACTGTCTAAATTTTCTCCGACTATCTTCGAATTTCTTCGTAGGGCACACATTTGCTTTGTGTCCTATCGTACCACACTTGAAACATTTGATCACATTAGTTTTTGAACCACCGGTCCCTTTTCCTTTCCAAGGGTGCTTTTGATGTACATTTACGCGGTTTCCAGCAACCATTGCTGTAACCAGGCTTCCTGACGCTTGCTTTCGTGCTTCAAATTCCTCAATTATCTTGACCTTCAATACTTCGGCGTTGGGCAATTCATCCCGCGACTCTATGGCGCATCGGACATTTTCATATGACGAGGGCAAACTATAAAGAACCATAATAGCTAACAAATCACCATTAATTTTTACATTCATGTTTTCCAACTTATCTACTGCGTCGAAAAATCGCGCTAAATGATCCCTAACATCTCCGCCATCTTCTAAGCGTTGCAGCATCAACTGTTTCAAAAGGGTCGCCTTTCTTGCTGGACCTTTGGATGCGTAGATGGACTCCAGCTTGAGCCATACATCTCTCGAGATTTCGCATCCACGTATCTGCTTTAACTCGGACGGTTGAATGGACAAAATTAAATCAGCCTTAGCTTTCGCGTCCTGATTCAACCACGCCCCAATCGCGACTTTTCCTGCGTCTTCCGCTGGCATCGGGGTCTTACCGTTTACGTAGCCCCACAAGTCATTTTTTACTAAAAGTGCTTCTACTTGCATACTCCATGTATCATAGTTCTCTTTCGATAAAAGTTCGAGTCTCGAAGCACTAACCACTGAATGTTTAGCCATTTCAGAACAGACTTGCACGTGGCAGATAACACAACAACATTAACTCAGTTTTTACAATTCAAAAATAGAACTGGGCCCATAACCTGTAAAGATTTAGGTTAAACCTAATTATTTGATATTGTAATGAACTTTATTAAAAGTAAAGATGTACATAAAACAAAACGAAACACATTTTTATATATAATTACCGTTGACATTTTTTTTGTCAAAGAACATGTATATCAACTTAATAAAACAAAAATACGGACCTATGTAAAAACACTCAATGGCGGGACATTTAAAGTGTGTATTGGAAAATATACAGATATTTCTAACATATTTCTTAGCGTATTGCACTAAAAAATTATAGGACTCCATAAAATATGTTCAGATGTTTATACAAATTCGTTTGAAATGAGACATATTGCACTAATATACGCAAATACAAGCGTTAAAATGCCAATACTTGAGTAATATATTTCTTAGCGTCTTGCACTAAAAAGTTATAGGACTCAATAAAATATGTTCAGATATTGAATCAAATTCGTTTCAAATGAGACATATTGCACTAATATACTCAAAAACAAGCGTTAAAATGCCAATACCAGAGTAATATATTTCCTAGCGTATTGCACCAAAAAGTTATAGGACCCCATAAAATATGTTCAGATATTGATTCAAATTCGTTTTAAATGAGACATATTGCAGTAATATACGCAAATACAAGCGTTAAAATGCCAATTCCCTGAAAAATATATTTCTTAGCGTATTGAACTAAAAAGTTATAGGCCACCATTAAAAATGTTCGGATATTGATTCAAATTCGTTTAAAAAGAGACATATTGCAGTAATATACGCAAATACAAGCGTTTAAATGCCAATACCAGAGTAATATATTTCCTAGCGTATTGCACCAAAAAGTTATAGGACCCCATAAAATATGTTCAGATATTGATACAAATTCGTTTCAAATGAGACATATTGCAGTAATATACGCAAATACAAGCGTTAAAATGCCAATACCTGAGAAATATATTTCTTAGCGTATTGTACTAAAAAGTTATAGGCCACCATTAAAAATGTTCAGATATTGATTCAAATTCGTTTAAAAAGAGACATATTGCACTAATATACGCAAATACAAGCGTTAAAATGCCAATACCAGAGTAATATATTTCTTAGCGTCTTGCACTAAAAAGTTATAGGACTCCATGAAAAATGTTCAGATATTGATTAAAATTCGTTTCAAATGAGACATATTGCACTAATATACTCAAATACAAGCGTTAAAATGCCAAATACCAGAGTAATATATTTCCTAGCGTCTTGCACCAAAAAGTTATAGGACCCAATAAAATATGTTCAGATATTGATTCAAATTCGTTTTAAATGAGACATATTTCAGTAATATACGCAAATACAAGCGTTAAAATGCCAATACCTGAGTAATATATTTCTTAGCGTATTGTACTAAAAAGTTATAGTTCACCATTAAAAATGTTCAGATATTGATTCAAATTCGTTTCAAATAAGACATATTGCAGTAATATACGCAAATACAAGCGTTAAAAGGCCAATACCTGAGTAAAATATTTCTTAGCGTATTGTACTAAAAAGTTATAGGACTCCATAAATTATGTTCAGATATTGATTCAAATTCGTTTCAAATGAGACATATTGCAGTAATATACGCAAATACAAGCGTTAAAATGCCAATACCTGAGAAATATATTTCTTAGCGTATTGTACTGAAATTTATAGGACTCCATAAAATATGTTCAATTGTTGATACAAATTCGTTTGAAATGAGACATATTGCAGTAATATACGCAAATACAAGCGTTAAAATGCTAATACCAGAGTAATATATTTCCTAGCGTATTGCACCAAAAAGTTATAGGACCCAATAAAATATGTTCAGATATTGATTCAAATTTGTTTTAAATGAGACATATTTCAGTAATGTACGCAAAAACATGCGTTAAAATGCCAATACCTGAGAAAAATATTTTTCAGCGTATTGTACTAAAAAGTTATAGGCCACCATTAAATATGTTCAGATATTGATTCAAATTCGTTTCAAATGAGACATATTGCAGTAATATACGCAAATACAAGCGTTAAAATGCCAATACCAGAGTAATATATTTCTTAGCGTATTGCATTAAAAAGTTATAGGACTCCATAAAATATGTTCAGATGTTGATACAAATTCGTTTGAAATGTGACATATTGCAGTAATATACGCAAATACAAGCGTTAAAATGCCAATACCTGAGTAATATATTTCTTAGCGTATTGTACTAAAAAGTTATAGTTCACCATTAAAAATGTTCAGATATTGATTCAAATTCGTTTCAAATGAGACATATTGCAGTAATATATGCAAATACAAGCGTTAAAATGCCAATACCTGAGTAATATATAACTTAGCGTATTGTACTAAAAAGTTATAGGCCACCATTAAATATGTTCAGATATTGATTCAAATTCGTTTCAAATGAGACATATTGCAGTAATATACGCAAATACAAGCGTTAAAAGGCCAATACTAGAATAATATATTTCCTAGCGTATTGCACTAAAAAGTTATAGGACTCCATAAAATATGTTCAGATGTTGATACAAATTCGTTTGAAATGAGATATATTGCACTTATATACGCAAATACAAGCGTTAAAATGCCAATACCAGCGTAATATATTTCCTAGCGTCTTGCACCAAAAAGTTATAGGACCCAATAAAATATGTTCAGATATTGATTCAAATTCGTTTTAAATGAGACATATTTCAGTAATATACGCAAATACAAGCGTTAAAATGCCGATACCTGAGTAATATATTTCTTAGCGTATTGTACTAAAAAGTTATAGTTACCCCATAAAATATGTTCAGATATTGATTCAAATTCATTTAAAATGAGACATATTTCAGTAATATACACAAATACAAGCGTCAAAATGCCAATACCTGAGTTATATATTTTGTTATGATTTAGGTTAAACCTAATTAATGAAATGGTTATTTGATATTGTAATGAACTTTATTAATAGTAAAGATGTACATAAAACAAAACGAAACACATTTTTATATATAATTACCGTTGACATTTTTTTATGTCAAAGAACATGTATATCAACTTAATAAAACAAACATACGGACCTATGTCAAAACACTCAATGGCGGGACATTTAAAGTGTGTATTGGAAAATATACAGATATTTCTAACACGCCCCCTCAATACACACATTTACGCACACAACGCTCTCGCAGAAGTTAAACCAAGTCCTTCCAAACACTTTTGGTGACTTACACGCACTAACGGTTTAGTCAACACATCTGCGATCATTTGTTTCGTTGACACATGCTCTAACGAAAACATTTTTGCGCTTATCGACTCACGTACGAAATGATGTTTGATGTCAATTTGTTTCGTACGCGCGTGAAACACAGGATCATTCGCAAGACACTGAGCTCCTTGATTGTCCACGTTAATAACGATATCAGTCCAATCTTCTAAACCTAGCTCATACAATACACTGCGTAAATATAGCGCCTCCTTTGCCGCTTCCGCTATGCTCACATATTCGGCCTCGGTTGAAGACAACGCAACAGTTCGTTGCTTTTGCGATTTCCACGTAATCGCAGCACCACTGAGTAAAAATGCGTACCCCGTATACGAATGACGGTCAATGGTACAGCCACCCCAGTCGGCATCCGTATATCCAAACAACGGATCATCAGTCTTCGTATAATTTAGTCCTATATTTGCAGTTCCTGCGAGATATCTTAGGACTCTTTTCGCAGCAATCCAATGACATTTGCGTGGCTTTGTCGAGAACTGCGCTAACCTCGACACAACATTGGCAATGTCCGGTCGCGTGGCTACCGATAAATACATTAGCGCACCAATTAGTTTGCGATACGGACAATTTTCAATCGAATCGTCGTCACTTGCGCTGTCAAAACGCACGTTCACCTCCGACGGTGTCGCAACAGAATTACACGCTTTCATTCCGTATTGATTCAACAATCCAAGAACATAACCAGTCTGTGATAACTTAATTTGACCTTCACGTTGGTCAATCTCTAAACCAAGACAGTACTTTGCGCTTCCAAGTTCTTTTATTTCGAAGTCTTCTAGAAGTTTTGTTTTTAAATCTATCACACGGTTGAATTTTCTTGATGCCACTAGTATATCATCTACATATACTAGCACAAGGAAGATATCATCACCTGCATTATTGTAGAATAAACATGGTTCATTCTTCGTTGGTTTCAGTCCTAAGTTCATTAGCTTCTCACTAAGTCGTGAATACCACTGACGGCCGGCTTGTTTCAGTTCATACAACGCCTTTTTCAATCTACATGCGTTTCCACCGTCACGAAGACTCTTCAGCATCTTCCTTGCACGAACACCAAAATCTCTAGATCCATGCTTGGACCCAATTCTCTCTAGTATTTCGTTCAACAACTCTGGCACTCTCATGATCACTTCTTCATTCAGCGATCCATTTAAATATGCCGTCACAACGTCGAATTGCCAAATGTTCAATCCAAACTGTACCGCGAGCGCTAACAACAGTCTTAGCGTTTCTAATCTCGGAACTGGTGCAAAAGTTTGATTGTAATTTACACCAAATTTCTGACTAAAGCCTTTAGCGACCAATCGAGCTTTTGGTCGCTCTACTTCACCATTCGCACTGTGCTTATTCGTCAGCACCCAACGACATCCAACAATGTTTTTATTGTCACTTTTGACAATAACGTTCCAAGTGTCGTTTTTCAGTAAACTTGCAATTTCTGACTCCATCGAGTCTTTCCATTCGTCGCGCGCTTCACTATTCAAAGCATCTTCAACGCTGACCTCAGCGACTCCAGCAAAAACATCGTCTTCTACATCACTGCTCGTACCGTCTACTTTGACATTTGGCTCATGCGTTACAGCGTTTCTTGATCGAAATAACTTCTTCGGTCGCCCCCTGCTTCCTGTACGCACTATACGCGGTCTACCAGGACCCCTTGGCAAGTCCTTATCCGTTTGTATCCTGATTTCGGATACATCAGGTCGCGATGTTTCTACCATTTCCTCTCTCATCGGACGTGGTGAAAATTCGACTGTCCTTGGACTACCGTTAACACTTTCTACCAGACCCTCCACATATGACCTTTCGGTTGACGTAAACAATTCGTCCAACACACTGTCGTCGCGTACACATTCCTGAGCCTTTTCAAGAACTTTTACATCACGAGCGTGAATTATTTGTCGCGTACTTGGAATCCAAACTCGATATCCTTTATGATCTCGAGGATAACCAATAAACACGCCTTCCACGGATCTTTGTGCGAATTTATCCTTACCAGGACTCTTATCTAGCACAAATGCTTTAGATCCAAATTTTCGAAGGTGGTTTATCTTCAATCTACTCCCAGTCCATTTTTCATATGAAATTTGTCCATTTAAAGTGCTTGCAGGACATCTATTACGCAAGTGGCAGGCTGTCGCGATAGCCTCCGACCAAAATGATGCACTCAAACTAGACTGCAATAGCAAGCATCGAGCCATATCGAGCAGGGTACGATTCATTCTTTCAGCTACCCCGTTTTGTTGAGGAGTACCTGGAATCGTTGATCTCCGCTCAATTCCCTGACATGCTAAATACCTATCAAACTCTGCGTTACAGTACTCGCGACCGTTATCAGACTGTAAATACTTCACTTTCTTTCCGGTTTGCTTCTCAACGAGTTGTTGATACAGTTTAAACGCGTCAAATACGCCGCACTTCTGTCGCAAGAAGTACACTTCGCACCACCTCGTGCTATCATCTATAAACGTAACAAAATATTTAGCACGACCAGCAGATTCCGTCCTAAATGGACCAACTACATCCGAATGAACAATTTTTAATGTTTCTGCGCATGGTACTCTACCTTTTGAGAAAGGTAACGCGGTCATCTTCCCTTTTATGCACACTTTGCACTGTGACAGACGCTCAGCATTTCTTGCATCACTCACAAAAACTTTTCCGTCACGAACAAGTTTCAATAAGTCTTTACCGTTTAAATGACATAACCTTTCATGCCACTTCAACAGTTCGGAGCAATCGGGTTGTTCTACCGCCTTCGCGCATTCTATATCTTCGCGCATATAATAAAGATCACCCTTGCGATCTGCTATCACCGACACTTTACCGTTTGTATCTCGAATATAAGCGTCACTTTTACGAAATGTCACTTCGTGTCCTTTATTTGTGATCTTCGCAACAGATGTTAAATTGGTTCGCAACTCAGGAACATAAAGTGTATCTTTAAACTCAATCAAACGAGAACCACTGTCACTCGCTACTGATACATGAACAACACCTTTTCCCTTAACATCGGTAGATGCATGACTTGCAAGGTTCAGTTTTGTCTTACTCGACGCACACATTGACTTAAATAGTTTTTCGTCACCACACAAGTGCGCGGTACATCCACTGTCCAGAAGCCAGGTTTGGCTAGTTGTCTCTGTCTTCGCGCAACTCACATTGTGCACGCCAGAGGTAATCGTATGATTTGCTACGTACGACTCATCAACACTATTCACCGACTGTCTAAATTTTCTCCGACTATCTTCGAATTTCTTCGTAGGGCACACATTTGCTTTGTGTCCTATCGTACCACACTTGAAACATTTGATCACATTAGTTTTTGAACCACCGGTCCCTTTTCCTTTCCAAGGGTGCTTTTGATGTACATTTACGCGGTTTCCAGCAACCATTGCTGTAACCAGGCTTCCTGACGCTTGCTTTCGTGCTTCAAATTCCTCAATTATCTTGACCTTCAATACTTCGGCGTTGGGCAATTCATCCCGCGACTCTATGGCGCATCGGACATTTTCATATGACGAGGGCAAACTATAAAGAACCATAATAGCTAACAAATCACCATTAATTTTTACATTCATGTTTTCCAACTTATCTACTGCGTCGAAAAATCGCGCTAAATGATCCCTAACATCTCCGCCATCTTCTAAGCGTTGCAGCATCAACTGTTTCAAAAGGGTCGCCTTTCTTGCTGGACCTTTGGATGCGTAGATGGACTCCAGCTTGAGCCATACATCTCTCGAGATTTCGCATCCACGTATCTGCTTTAACTCGGACGGTTGAATGGACAAAATTAAATCAGCCTTAGCTTTCGCGTCCTGATTCAACCACGCCCCAATCGCGACTTTTCCTGCGTCTTCCGCTGGCATCGGGGTCTTACCGTTTACGTAGCCCCACAAGTCATTTTTTACTAAAAGTGCTTCTACTTGCATACTCCATGTATCATAGTTCTCTTTCGATAAAAGTTCGAGTCTCGAAGCACTAACCACTGAATGTTTAGCCATTTCAGAACAGACTTGCACGTGGCAGATAACACAACAACATTAACTCAGTTTTTACAATTCAAAAATAGAACTGGGCCCATAACCTGTAAAGATTTAGGTTAAACCTATTTATTTGATATTGTAATGAACTTTATTAAAAGTAAAGATGTACATAAAACAAAACGAAACACATTTTTATATATAATTACCGTTGACATTTTTTTTGTCAAAGAACATGTATATCAACTTAATAAAACAAAAATACGGACCTATGTAAAAACACTCAATGGCGGGACATTTAAAGTGTGTATTGGAAAATATACAGATATTTCTAACATATTTCTTAGCGTATTGCACTAAAAAATTATAGGACTCCATAAAATATGTTCAGATGTTTATACAAATTCGTTTGAAATGAGACATATTGCACTAATATACGCAAATACAAGCGTTAAAATGCCAATACTTGAGTAATATATTTCTTAGCGTCTTGCACTAAAAAGTTATAGGACTCAATAAAATATGTTCAGATATTGAATCAAATTCGTTTCAAATGAGACATATTGCACTAATATACTCAAAAACAAGCGTTAAAATGCCAATACCAGAGTAATATATTTCCTAGCGTATTGCACCAAAAAGTTATAGGACCCCATAACATATGTTCAGATATTGATTCAAATTCGTTTTAAATGAGACATATTGCAGTAATATACGCAAATACAAGCGTTAAAATGCCAATTCCCTGAAAAATATATTTCTTAGCGTATTGAACTAAAAAGTTATAGGCCACCATTAAAAATGTTCGGATATTGATTCAAATTCGTTTAAAAAGAGACATATTGCAGTAATATACGCAAATACAAGCGTTTAAATGCCAATACCAGAGTAATATATTTCCTAGCGTATTGCACCAAAAAGTTATAGGACCCAATAAAATATGTTCAGATATTGATTCAAATTCGTTTCAAATGAGACATATTGCAGTAATATACGCAAATACAAGCGTTAAAATGCCAATACCTGAGAAATATATTTCTTAGCGTATTGTACTAAAAAGTTATAGGCCACCATTAAAAATGTTCAGATATTGATTCAAATTCGTTTAAAAAGAGACATATTGAACTAATATACGCAAATACAAGCGTTAAAATGCCAATACCAGAGTAATATATTTCTTAGCGTCTTGCACTAAAAAGTTATAGGACTCCATGAAAGATGTTCAGATATTGATTCAAATTCGTTTCAAATGAGACATATAGCAGTAATATACGCAAATACAAGCGTTAAAATGCCAATACCTGAGAAATATATTTCTTAGCGTATTATACTGAAAAGTTATAGGACTCCATAAAATATGTTCAATTGTTGATACAAATTCGTTTGAAATGAGACATATTGCAGTAATATACGCAAATACAAGCGTTAAAATGCCAATACCAGAGTAATATATTTCTTAGCGTATTGCATTAAAAAGTTATAGGACTCCATAAAATATGTTCAGATGTTGATACAAATTCGTTTGAAATGAGATATATTGCACTTATATACGCAAATACAAGCGTTAAACTGCCAATACCAGCGTAATATATTTCCTAGCGTCTTGCACCAGAAAGTTATAGGACCCAATAAAATATGTTCAGATATTGATTCAAATTCGTTTTAAATGAGACATATTTCAGTAATATACGCAAATACAAGCGTTAAAATGCCGATACCTGAGTAATATATTTCTTAGCGTATTGTACTAAAAAGTTATAGTTCACCATTAAAAATGTTCAGATATTGATTCAAATTCGTTTCAAATGAGACATATTGCAGTAATATACGCAAATACAAGCGTTAAAATGCCAATACCTGAGTAATATATAACTTAGCGTATTGTACTAAAAAGTTATAGGCCACCATTAAATATGTTCAGATATTGATTCAAATTCGTTTCAAATGAGACATATTGCAGTAATATACGCAAATACAAGCGTTAAAAGGCCAATACTAGAGTAATATATTTCCTAGCGTATTGCACTAAAAAGTTATAGGACTCCATAAAATATGTTCAGATGTTGATACAAATTCGTTTGAAATGAGATATATTGCACTTATATACGCAAATACAAGCGTTAAAATGGCAATACCAGCGTAATATATTTCCTAGCGTCTTGCACCAAAGAGTTATAGGACCCAATAAAATATGTTCAGATATTGATTCAAATTCGTTTTAAATGAGACATATTGCAGTAATATACGCAAATACAAGCGTTAAAATGCCAATTCCCTGAAAAATATATTTCTTAGCGTATTGAACTAAAAAGTTATAGGCCACCATTAAAAATGTTCGGATATTGATTCAAATTCGTTTAAAAAGAGACATATTGCAGTAATATACGCAAATACAAGCGTTAAAATGCCAATACCAGAGTAATATATTTCCTAGCGTATTGCACCAAAAAGTTATAGGACCCCATAAAATATGTTCAGATATTGATACAAATTCGTTTCAAATGAGACATATTGCAGTAATATACGCAAATACAAGCGTTAAAATGCCAATACCTGAGAAATATATTTCTTAGCGTATTGTACTAAAAAGTTATAGGCCACCATTAAAAATGTTCAGATATTGATTCAAATTCGTTTAAAAAGAGACATATTGCACTAATATACGCAAATACAAGCGTTAAAATGCCAATACCAGAGTAATATATTTCTTAGCGTCTTGCACTAAAAAGTTATAGGACTCCATGAAAGATGTTCAGATATTGATTAAAATTCGTTTCAAATGAGACATATTGCACTAATATACTCAAATACAAGCGTTAAAATGCCAAATACCAGAGTAATATATTTCCTAGCGTCTTGCACCAAAAAGTTATAGGACCCAATAAAATATGTTCAGATATTGATTCAAATTCGTTTAAAATGAGACATATTTCAGTAATATACGCAAATACAAGCGTTAAAATGCCAATACCTGAGTAATATATTTCTTAGCGTATTGTACTAAAAAGTTATAGTTCACCATTAAAAATGTTCAGATATTGATTCAAATTCATTTTAAATGAGACATATTGCAGTAATATACGCAAATACAAGCGTTAAAAGGCCAATACCTGAGTAAAATATTTCTTAGCGTATTGTACTAAAAAGTTATAGGACTCCATAAATTATGTTCAGATATTGATTCAAATTCGTTTCAAATGAGACATATTGCAGTAATATACGCAAATACAAGCGTTAAAATGCCAATACCTGAGAAATATATTTCTTAGCGTATTGTACTGAAATTTATAGGACTCCATAAAATATGTTCAATTGTTGATACAAATTCGTTTGAAATGAGACATATTGCAGTAATATACGCAAATACAAGCGTTAAAATGCTAATACCAGAGTAATATATTTCCTAGCGTATTGCACCAAAAAGTTATAGGACCCAATAAAATATGTTCAGATATTGATTCAAATTTGTTTTAAATGAGACATATTTCAGTAATGTACGCAAAAACATGCGTTAAAATGCCAATACCTGAGAAAAATATTTTTCAGCGTATTGTACTAAAAAGTTATAGGCCACCATTAAATATGTTCAGATATTGATTCAAATTCGTTTCAAATGAGACATATTGCAGTAATATACGCAAATACAAGCGTTAAAATGCCAATACCAGAGTAATATATTTCTTAGCGTATTGCATTAAAAAGTTATAGGACTCCATAAAATATGTTCAGATGTTGATACAAATTCGTTTGAAATGTGACATATTGCAGTAATATACGCAAATACAAGCGTTAAAATGCCAATACCAGAGTAATATATTTCCTAGCGTCTTGCACCAAAAAGTTATAGGACCCCATAAAATATGTTCAGATATTGATTCAAATTCGTTTTAAATGAGACATATTGCAGTAATATACGCAAATACAAGCGTTAAAATGCCAATACCTGAGTAATATATTTCTTAGCGTATTGTACTAAAAAGTTATAGGCCACCATTAAATATGTTCAGATATTGATTCAAATTCGTTTCAAATGAGACATATTGCAGTAATATACGCAAATACAAGCGTTAAAAGGCCAATACTAGAATAATATATTTCCTAGCGTATTGCACTAAAAAGTTATAGGACTCCATAAAATATGTTCAGATGTTGATACAAATTCGTTTGAAATGAGATATATTGCACTTATATACGCAAATACAAGCGTTAAAATGCCAATACCAGAGTAATATATTTCCTAGCGTCTTGCACCAAAAAGTTATAGGACCCAATAAAATATGTTCAGATATTGATTCAAATTCATTTTAAATGAGACATATTTCAGTAATATACGCAAATACAAGCGTTAAAATGCCGATACCTGAGTAATATATTTCTTAGCGTATTGTACTAAAAAGTTATAGTTCACCTTTAAAAATGTTCAGATATTGATTCAAATTCGTTTCAAATGAGACATATTTCAGTAATATACGCAAATACAAGAGTTAAAATGCCAATAGCAGAGTAATATATTTCCTAGCGTATTGCACCAAAAAGTCATAAGACCCCATAAAATATGTTCAGATATTGATTCAAATTCATTTTAAATGAGACATATTTCAGTAATATACACAAATAATAGCGTCAAAATGCCAATACCTGAGTTATATATTTCTTAGCGTATTGCACTAAAAAGTTATAGGACTCCATAAAATATGTTCAGATGTTTATACAAATTCGTTTGAAATGAGACATATTGCACTAATATACGCAAATACAAGCGTTAAAATGCCAATACCTGAGAAATATATTTCTTAGCGTATTGTACTAAAAAGTTAAAGGCCACCATTACAAATGTTCAGATATTGATTCAAGATCGTTTAAAAAGAGACATATTGCACTAATATACGCAAATACAAGGGTTAAATTCCAATACCAGAGTAATATATTTCTTAGCGTATTGCACTAAAAAGTTATAGGACTCCATAAAATATGTTCAGATGTTGATACAAATTCGTTTGAAATGAGACATATTGCAGTAGTATACTTAATTACAAGCGTTAAAATGCCAATACCAGAGTAATATAATTTCCTAGCGTATTGCACTAAAAAGTTATAGGACCCAATAAAATATGTTCAGATATTGATTCAAATTCGTTTTAAATGAGACATATTTCAGTAATATACGCAAATACAAGCGTTAAAATGCCAATACCAGAGTAATACATTTCCTAGCGTATTGCACCAAAAACTCATAAGACCCCATAAAATATGTTCAGATATTGATTCAAATTCATTTAAAATGAGACATATTTCAGTAATATACACAAATACAAGCGTCAAAATGCCAATACCTGAGTTATATATTTTGTTATGATTTAGGTTAAACCTAATTAATGAAATGGTTATTTGATATTGTAATGAACTTTATTAATAGTAAAGATGTACATAAAACAAAACGAAACACATTTTTATATATAATTACCGTTGACATTTTTTTATGTCAAAGAACATGTATATCAACTTAATAAAACAAAAATACGGACCTATGTCAAAACACTCAATGGCGGGACATTTAAAGTGTGTATTGGAAAATATACAGATATTTCTAACACGCCCCCTCAATACACACATTTACGCACACAACGCTCTCGCAGAAGTTAAACCAAGTCCTTCCAAACACTTTTGGTGACTTACACGCACTAACGGTTTAGTCAACACATCTGCGATCATTTGTTTCGTTGACACATGCTCTAACGAAAACATTTTTGCGCTTATCGACTCACGTACGAAATGATGTTTGATGTCAATTTGTTTCGTACGCGCGTGAAACACAGGATCATTCGCAAGACACTGAGCTCCTTGATTGTCCACGTTAATAACGATATCAGTCCAATCTTCTAAACCTAGCTCATACAATACACTGCGTAAATATAGCGCCTCCTTTGCCGCTTCCGCTATGCTCACATATTCGGCCTCGGTTGAAGACAACGCAACAGTTCGTTGCTTTTGCGATTTCCACGTAATCGCAGCACCACTGAGTAAAAATGCGTACCCCGTATACGAATGACGGTCAATGGTACAGCCACCCCAGTCGGCATCCGTATATCCAAACAACGGATCATCAGTCTTCGTATAATTTAGTCCTATATTTGCAGTTCCTGCGAGATATCTTAGGACTCTTTTCGCAGCAATCCAATGACATTTGCGTGGCTTTGTCGAGAACTGCGCTAACCTCGACACAACATTGGCAATGTCCGGTCGCGTGGCTACCGATAAATACATTAGCGCACCAATTAGTTTGCGATACGGACAATTTTCAATCGAATCGTCGTCACTTGCGCTGTCAAAACGCACGTTCACCTCCGACGGTGTCGCAACAGAATTACACGCTTTCATTCCGTATTGATTCAACAATCCAAGAACATAACCAGTCTGTGATAACTTAATTTGACCTTCACGTTGGTCAATCTCTAAACCAAGACAGTACTTTGCGCTTCCAAGTTCTTTTATTTCGAAGTCTTCTAGAAGTTTTGTTTTTAAATCTATCACACGGTTGAATTTTCTTGATGCCACTAGTATATCATCTACATATACTAGCACAAGGAAGATATCATCACCTGCATTATTGTAGAATAAACATGGTTCATTCTTCGTTGGTTTCAGTCCTAAGTTCATTAGCTTCTCACTAAGTCGTGAATACCACTGACGGCCGGCTTGTTTCAGTTCATACAACGCCTTTTTCAATCTACATGCGTTTCCACCGTCACGAAGACTCTTCAGCATCTTCCTTGCACGAACACCAAAATCTCTAGATCCATGCTTGGACCCAATTCTCTCTAGTATTTCGTTCAACAACTCTGGCACTCTCATGATCACTTCTTCATTCAGCGATCCATTTAAATATGCCGTCACAACGTCGAATTGCCAAATGTTCAATCCAAACTGTACCGCGAGCGCTAACAACAGTCTTAGCGTTTCTAATCTCGGAACTGGTGCAAAAGTTTGATTGTAATTTACACCAAATTTCTGACTAAAGCCTTTAGCGACCAATCGAGCTTTTGGTCGCTCTACTTCACCATTCGCACTGTGCTTATTCGTCAGCACCCAACGACATCCAACAATGTTTTTATTGTCACTTTTGACAATAACGTTCCAAGTGTCGTTTTTCAGTAAACTTGCAATTTCTGACTCCATCGAGTCTTTCCATTCGTCGCGCGCTTCACTATTCAAAGCATCTTCAACGCTGACCTCAGCGACTCCAGCAAAAACATCGTCTTCTACATCACTGCTCGTACCGTCTACTTTGACATTTGGCTCATGCGTTACAGCGTTTCTTGATCGAAATAACTTCTTCGGTCGCCCCCTGCTTCCTGTACGCACTATACGCGGTCTACCAGGACCCCTTGGCAAGTCCTTATCCGTTTGTATCCTGATTTCGGATACATCAGGTCGCGATGTTTCTACCATTTCCTCTCTCATCGGACGTGGTGAAAATTCGACTGTCCTTGGACTACCGTTAACACTTTCTACCAGACCCTCCACATATGACCTTTCGGTTGACGTAAACAATTCGTCCAACACACTGTCGTCGCGTACACATTCCTGAGCCTTTTCAAGAACTTTTACATCACGAGCGTGAATTATTTGTCGCGTACTTGGAATCCAAACTCGATATCCTTTATGATCTCGAGGATAACCAATAAACACGCCTTCCACGGATCTTTGTGCGAATTTATCCTTACCAGGACTCTTATCTAGCACAAATGCTTTAGATCCAAATTTTCGAAGGTGGTTTATCTTCAATCTACTCCCAGTCCATTTTTCATATGAAATTTGTCCATTTAAAGTGCTTGCAGGACATCTATTACGCAAGTGGCAGGCTGTCGCGATAGCCTCCGACCAAAATGATGCACTCAAACTAGACTGCAATAGCAAGCATCGAGCCATATCGAGCAGGGTACGATTCATTCTTTCAGCTACCCCGTTTTGTTGAGGAGTACCTGGAATCGTTGATCTCCGCTCAATTCCCTGACATGCTAAATACCTATCAAACTCTGCGTTACAGTACTCGCGACCGTTATCAGACTGTAAATACTTCACTTTCTTTCCGGTTTGCTTCTCAACGAGTTGTTGATACAGTTTAAACGCGTCAAATACGCCGCACTTCTGTCGCAAGAAGTACACTTCGCACCACCTCGTGCTATCATCTATAAACGTAACAAAATATTTAGCACGACCAGCAGATTCCGTCCTAAATGGACCAACTACATCCGAATGAACAATTTTTAATGTTTCTGCGCATGGTACTCTACCTTTTGAGAAAGGTAACGCGGTCATCTTCCCTTTTATGCACACTTTGCACTGTGACAGACGCTCAGCATTTCTTGCATCACTCACAAAAACTTTTCCGTCACGAACAAGTTTCAATAAGTCTTTACCGTTTAAATGACATAACCTTTCATGCCACTTCAACAGTTCGGAGCAATCGGGTTGTTCTACCGCCTTCGCGCATTCTATATCTTCGCGCATATAATAAAGATCGCCCTTGCGATCTGCTATCACCGACACTTTACCGTTTGTATCTCGAATATAAGCGTCACTTTTACGAAATGTCACTTCGTGTCCTTTATTTGTGATCTTCGCAACAGATGTTAAATTGGTTCGCAACTCAGGAACATAAAGTGTATCTTTAAACTCAATCAAACGAGAACCACTGTCACTCGCTACTGATACATGAACAACACCTTTTCCCTTAACATCGGTAGATGCATGACTTGCAAGGTTCAGTTTTGTCTTACTCGACGCACACATTGACTTAAATAGTTTTTCGTCACCACACAAGTGCGCGGTACATCCACTGTCCAGAAGCCAGGTTTGGCTAGTTGTCTCTGTCTTCGCGCAACTCACATTGTGCACGCCAGAGGTAATCGTATGATTTGCTACGTACGACTCATCAACACTATTCACCGACTGTCTAAATTTTCTCCGACTATCTTCGAATTTCTTCGTAGGGCACACATTTGCTTTGTGTCCTATCGTACCACACTTGAAACATTTGATCACATTAGTTTTTGAACCACCGGTCCCTTTTCCTTTCCAAGGGTGCTTTTGATGTACATTTACGCGGTTTCCAGCAACCATTGCTGTAACCAGGCTTCCTGACGCTTGCTTTCGTGCTTCAAATTCCTCAATTATCTTGACCTTCAATACTTCGGCGTTGGGCAATTCATCCCGCGACTCTATGGCGCATCGGACATTTTCATATGACGAGGGCAAACTATAAAGAACCATAATAGCTAACAAATCACCATTAATTTTTACATTCATGTTTTCCAACTTATCTACTGCGTCGAAAAATAGCGCTAAATGATCCCTAACATCTCCGCCATCTTCTAAGCGTTGCAGCATCAACTGTTTCAAAAGGGTCGCCTTTCTTGCTGGACCTTTGGATGCGTAGATGGACTCCAGCTTGAGCCATACATCTCTCGAGATTTCGCATCCACGTATCTGCTTTAACTCGGACGGTTGAATGGACAAAATTAAATCAGCCTTAGCTTTCGCGTCCTGATTCAACCACGCCTCAATCGCGACTTTTCCTGCGTCTTCCGCTGGCATCGGGGTCTTACCGTTTACGTAGCCCCACAAGTCATTTTTTACTAAAAGTGCTTCTACTTGCATACTCCATGTATCATAGTTCTCTTTCGATAAAAGTTCGAGTCTCGAAGCACTAACCACTGAATGTTTAGCCATTTCAGAACAGACTTGCACGTGGCAGATAACACAACAACATTAACTCAGTTTTTACAATTCAAAAATAGAACTGGGCCCATAACCTGTAAAGATTTAGGTTAAACCTATTTATTTGATATTGTAATGAACTTTATTAAAAGTAAAGATGTACATAAAACAAAACGAAACACATTTTTATATATAATTACCGTTGACATTTTTTTTGTCAAAGAACATGTATATCAACTTAATAAAACAAAAATACGGACCTATGTAAAAACACTCAATGGCGGGACATTTAAAGTGTGTATTGGAAAATATACAGATATTTCTAACATATTTCTTAGCGTATTGCACTAAAAAATTATAGGACTCCATAAAATATGTTCAGATGTTTATACAAATTCGTTTGAAATGAGACATATTGCACTAATATACGCAAATACAAGCGTTAAAATGCCAATACTTGAGTAATATATTTCTTAGCGTCTTGCACTAAAAAGTTATAGGACTCAATAAAATATGTTCAGATATTGAATCAAATTCGTTTCAAATGAGACATATTGCACTAATATACTCAAAAACAAGCGTTAAAATGCCAATACCAGAGTAATATATTTCCTAGCGTATTGCACCAAAAAGTTATAGGACCCCATAAAATATGTTCAGATATTGATTCAAATTCGTTTTAAATGAGACATATTGCAGTAATATACGCAAATACAAGCGTTAAAATGCCAATTCCCTGAAAAATATATTTCTTAGCGTATTGAACTAAAAAGTTATAGGCCACCATTAAAAATGTTCGGATATTGATTCAAATTCGTTTAAAAAGAGACATATTGCAGTAATATACGCAAATACAAGCGTTTAAATGCCAATACCAGAGTAATATATTTCCTAGCGTATTGCACCAAAAAGTTATAGGACCCCATAAAATATGTTCAGATATTGATACAAATTCGTTTGAAATGAGACATATTGCAGTAATATACGCAAATACAAGCGCTAAAATGCCAATACCTGAGAAATATATTTCTTAGCGTATTGTACTAAAAAGTTATAGGCCACCATTAAAAATGTTCAGATATTGATTCAAATTCGTTTAAAAAGAGACATATTGCACTAATATACGCAAATACAAGCGTTAAAATGCCAATACCAGAGTAATATATTTCTTAGCGTCTTGCACTAAAAAGTTATAGGACTCCATGAAAGATGTTCAGATATTGATTCAAATTCGTTTCAAATGAGACATATTGCACTAATATACTCAAATACAAGCGTTAAAATGCCAAATACCAGAGTAATATATTTCCTAGCGTCTTGCACCAAAAAGTTATAGGACCCAATAAAATATGTTCAGATATTGATTCAAATTCGTTTTAAATGAGACATATTTCAGTAATATACGCAAATACAAGCGTTAAAATGCCAATACCTGAGTAATATATTTCTTAGCGTATTGTACTAAAAAGTTATAGTTCACCATTAAAAATGTTCAGATATTGATTCAAATTCGTTTCAAATAAGACATATTGCAGTAATATACGCAAATACAAGCGTTAAAAGGCCAATACCTGAGTAAAATATTTCTTAGCGTATTGTACTAAAAAGTTATAGGACTCCATAAATTATGTTCAGATATTGATTCAAATTCGTTTCAAATGAGACATATTGCAGTAATATACGCAAATACAAGCGTTAAAATGCCAATACCTGAGAAATATATTTCTTAGCGTATTGTACTGAAATTTATAGGACTCCATAAAATATGTTCAATTGTTGATACAAATTCGTTTGAAATGAGACATATTGCAGTAATATACGCAAATACAAGCGTTAAAATGCTAATACCAGAGTAATATATTTCCTAGCGTATTGCACCAAAAAGTTATAGGACCCAATAAAATATGTTCAGATATTGATTCAAATTTGTTTTAAATGAGACATATTTCAGTAATGTACGCAAAAACATGCGTTAAAATGCCAATACCTGAGAAAAATATTTTTCAGCGTATTGTACTAAAAAGTTATAGGCCACCATTAAATATGTTCAGATATTGATTCAAATTCGTTTCAAATGAGACATATTGCACTAATATACGCAAATACAAGCGTTAAAATGCCAATACCAGAGTAATATATTTCTTAGCGTATTGCACTTAAAAGTTATAGGACTCCATAAAATATGTTCAGATGTTGATACAAATTCGTTTGAAATGTGACATATTGCAGTAATATACGCAAATACAAGCGTTAAAATGCCAATACCAGAGTAATATATTTCCTAGCGTCTTGCACCAAAAAGTTATAGGACCCCATAAAATATGTTCAGATATTGATTCAAATTCGTTTCAAATGAGACATATTGCAGTAATATACGCAAATACAAGCGTTAAAATGCCAATACCTGAGTAATATATTTCTTAGCGTATTGTACTAAAAAGTTATAGGCCACCATTAAATATGTTCAGATATTGATTCAAATTCGTTTCAAATGAGACATATTGCAGTAATATACGCAAATACAAGCGTTAAAAGGCCAATACTAGAATAATATATTTCCTAGCGTATTGCACTAAAAAGTTATAGGACTCCATAAAATATGTTCAGATGTTGATACAAATTCGTTTGAAATGAGATATATTGCACTTATATACGCAAATACAAGCGTTAAAATGCCAATACCAGCGTAATATATTTCCTAGCGTCTTGCACCAAAAAGTTATAGGACCCAATAAAATATGTTCAGATATTGATTCAAATTCATTTTAAATGAGACATATTTCAGTAATATACGCAAATACAAGCGTTAAAATGCCGATACCTGAGTAATATATTTCTTAGCGTATTGTACTAAAAAGTTATAGTTCACCTTTAAAAATGTTCAGATATTGATTCAAATTCGTTTCAAATGAGACATATTTCAGTAATATACGCAAATACAAGAGTTAAAATGCCAATAGCAGAGTAATATATTTCCTAGCGTATTGCACCAAAAAGTCATAAGACCCCATAAAATATGTTCAGATATTGATTCAAATTCATTTTAAATGAGACATATTTCAGTAATATACACAAATAATAGCGTCAAAATGCCAATACCTGAGTTATATATTTCTTAGCGTATTGCACTAAAAAGTTATAGGACTCCATAAAATATGTTCAGATGTTTATACAAATTCGTTTGAAATGAGACATATTGCACTAATATACGCAAATACAAGCGTTAAAATGCCAATACCTGAGAAATATATTTCTTAGCGTATTGTACTAAAAAGTTAAAGGCCACCATTACAAATGTTCAGATATTGATTCAAGATCGTTTAAAAAGAGACATATTGCACTAATATACGCAAATACAAGGGTTAAATTCCAATACCAGAGTAATATATTTCTTAGCGTATTGCACTAAAAAGTTATAGGACTCCATAAAATATGTTCAGATGTTGATACAAATTCGTTTGAAATGAGACATATTGCAGTAGTATACTTAATTACAAGCGTTAAAATGCCAATACCAGAGTAATATAATTTCCTAGCGTATTGCACTAAAAAGTTATAGGACCCAATAAAATATGTTCAGATATTGATTCAAATTCGTTTTAAATGAGACATATTTCAGTAATATACGCAAATACAAGCGTTAAAATGCCAATACCAGAGTAATACATTTCCTAGCGTATTGCACCAAAAACTCATAAGACCCCATAAAATATGTTCAGATATTGATTCAAATTCATTTAAAATGAGACATATTTCAGTAATATACACAAATACAAGCGTCAAAATGCCAATACCTGAGTTATATATTTTGTTATGATTTAGGTTAAACCTAATTAATGAAATGGTTATTTGATATTGTAATGAACTTTATTAATAGTAAAGATGTACATAAAACAAAACGAAACACATTTTTATATATAATTACCGTTGACATTTTTTTATGTCAAAGAACATGTATATCAACTTAATAAAACAAAAATACGGACCTATGTCAAAACACTCAATGGCGGGACATTTAAAGTGTGTATTGGAAAATATACAGATATTTCTAACACGCCCCCTCAATACACACATTTACGCACACAACGCTCTCGCAGAAGTTAAACCAAGTCCTTCCAAACACTTTTGGTGACTTACACGCACTAACGGTTTAGTCAACACATCTGCGATCATTTGTTTCGTTGACACATGCTCTAACGAAAACATTTTTGCGCTTATCGACTCACGTACGAAATGATGTTTGATGTCAATTTGTTTCGTACGCGCGTGAAACACAGGATCATTCGCAAGACACTGAGCTCCTTGATTGTCCACGTTAATAACGATATCAGTCCAATCTTCTAAACCTAGCTCATACAATACACTGCGTAAATATAGCGCCTCCTTTGCCGCTTCCGCTATGCTCACATATTCGGCCTCGGTTGAAGACAACGCAACAGTTCGTTGCTTTTGCGATTTCCACGTAATCGCAGCACCACTGAGTAAAAATGCGTACCCCGTATACGAATGACGGTCAATGGTACAGCCACCCCAGTCGGCATCCGTATATCCAAACAACGGATCATCAGTCTTCGTATAATTTAGTCCTATATTTGCAGTTCCTGCGAGATATCTTAGGACTCTTTTCGCAGCAATCCAATGACATTTGCGTGGCTTTGTCGAGAACTGCGCTAACCTCGACACAACATTGGCAATGTCCGGTCGCGTGGCTACCGATAAATACATTAGCGCACCAATTAGTTTGCGATACGGACAATTTTCAATCGAATCGTCGTCACTTGCGCTGTCAAAACGCACGTTCACCTCCGACGGTGTCGCAACAGAATTACACGCTTTCATTCCGTATTGATTCAACAATCCAAGAACATAACCAGTCTGTGATAACTTAATTTGACCTTCACGTTGGTCAATCTCTAAACCAAGACAGTACTTTGCGCTTCCAAGTTCTTTTATTTCGAAGTCTTCTAGAAGTTTTGTTTTTAAATCTATCACACGGTTGAATTTTCTTGATGCCACTAGTATATCATCTACATATACTAGCACAAGGAAGATATCATCACCTGCATTATTGTAGAATAAACATGGTTCATTCTTCGTTGGTTTCAGTCCTAAGTTCATTAGCTTCTCACTAAGTCGTGAATACCACTGACGGCCGGCTTGTTTCAGTTCATACAACGCCTTTTTCAATCTACATGCGTTTCCACCGTCACGAAGACTCTTCAGCATCTTCCTTGCACGAACACCAAAATCTCTAGATCCATGCTTGGACCCAATTCTCTCTAGTATTTCGTTCAACAACTCTGGCACTCTCATGATCACTTCTTCATTCAGCGATCCATTTAAATATGCCGTCACAACGTCGAATTGCCAAATGTTCAATCCAAACTGTACCGCGAGCGCTAACAACAGTCTTAGCGTTTCTAATCTCGGAACTGGTGCAAAAGTTTGATTGTAATTTACACCAAATTTCTGACTAAAGCCTTTAGCGACCAATCGAGCTTTTGGTCGCTCTACTTCACCATTCGCACTGTGCTTATTCGTCAGCACCCAACGACATCCAACAATGTTTTTATTGTCACTTTTGACAATAACGTTCCAAGTGTCGTTTTTCAGTAAACTTGCAATTTCTGACTCCATCGAGTCTTTCCATTCGTCGCGCGCTTCACTATTCAAAGCATCTTCAACGCTGACCTCAGCGACTCCAGCAAAAACATCGTCTTCTACATCACTGCTCGTACCGTCTACTTTGACATTTGGCTCATGCGTTACAGCGTTTCTTGATCGAAATAACTTCTTCGGTCGCCCCCTGCTTCCTGTACGCACTATACGCGGTCTACCAGGACCCCTTGGCAAGTCCTTATCCGTTTGTATCCTGATTTCGGATACATCAGGTCGCGATGTTTCTACCATTTCCTCTCTCATCGGACGTGGTGAAAATTCGACTGTCCTTGGACTACCGTTAACACTTTCTACCAGACCCTCCACATATGACCTTTCGGTTGACGTAAACAATTCGTCCAACACACTGTCGTCGCGTACACATTCCTGAGCCTTTTCAAGAACTTTTACATCACGAGCGTGAATTATTTGTCGCGTACTTGGAATCCAAACTCGATATCCTTTATGATCTCGAGGATAACCAATAAACACGCCTTCCACGGATCTTTGTGCGAATTTATCCTTACCAGGACTCTTATCTAGCACAAATGCTTTAGATCCAAATTTTCGAAGGTGGTTTATCTTCAATCTACTCCCAGTCCATTTTTCATATGAAATTTGTCCATTTAAAGTGCTTGCAGGACATCTATTACGCAAGTGGCAGGCTGTCGCGATAGCCTCCGACCAAAATGATGCACTCAAACTAGACTGCAATAGCAAGCATCGAGCCATATCGAGCAGGGTACGATTCATTCTTTCAGCTACCCCGTTTTGTTGAGGAGTACCTGGAATCGTTGATCTCCGCTCAATTCCCTGACATGCTAAATACCTATCAAACTCTGCGTTACAGTACTCGCGACCGTTATCAGACTGTAAATACTTCACTTTCTTTCCGGTTTGCTTCTCAACGAGTTGTTGATACAGTTTAAACGCGTCAAATACGCCGCACTTCTGTCGCAAGAAGTACACTTCGCACCACCTCGTGCTATCATCTATAAACGTAACAAAATATTTAGCACGACCAGCAGATTCCGTCCTAAATGGACCAACTACATCCGAATGAACAATTTTTAATGTTTCTGCGCATGGTACTCTACCTTTTGAGAAAGGTAACGCGGTCATCTTCCCTTTTATGCACACTTTGCACTGTGACAGACGCTCAGCATTTCTTGCATCACTCACAAAAACTTTTCCGTCACGAACAAGTTTCAATAAGTCTTTACCGTTTAAATGACATAACCTTTCATGCCACTTCAACAGTTCGGAGCAATCGGGTTGTTCTACCGCCTTCGCGCATTCTATATCTTCGCGCATATAATAAAGATCACCCTTGCGATCTGCTATCACCGACACTTTACCGTTTGTATCTCGAATATAAGCGTCACTTTTACGAAATGTCACTTCGTGTCCTTTATTTGTGATCTTCGCAACAGATGTTAAATTGGTTCGCAACTCAGGAACATAAAGTGTATCTTTAAACTCAATCAAACGAGAACCACTGTCACTCGCTACTGATACATGAACAACACCTTTTCCCTTAACATCGGTAGATGCATGACTTGCAAGGTTCAGTTTTGTCTTACTCGACGCACACATTGACTTAAATAGTTTTTCGTCACCACACAAGTGCGCGGTACATCCACTGTCCAGAAGCCAGGTTTGGCTAGTTGTCTCTGTCTTCGCGCAACTCACATTGTGCACGCCAGAGGTAATCGTATGATTTGCTACGTACGACTCATCAACACTATTCACCGACTGTCTAAATTTTCTCCGACTATCTTCGAATTTCTTCGTAGGGCACACATTTGCTTTGTGTCCTATCGTACCACACTTGAAACATTTGATCACATTAGTTTTTGAACCACCGGTCCCTTTTCCTTTCCAAGGGTGCTTTTGATGTACATTTACGCGGTTTCCAGCAACCATTGCTGTAACCAGGCTTCCTGACGCTTGCTTTCGTGCTTCAAATTCCTCAATTATCTTGACCTTCAATACTTCGGCGTTGGGCAATTCATCCCGCGACTCTATGGCGCATCGGACATTTTCATATGACGAGGGCAAACTATAAAGAACCATAATAGCTAACAAATCACCATTAATTTTTACATTCATGTTTTCCAACTTATCTACTGCGTCGAAAAATCGCGCTAAATGATCCCTAACATCTCCGCCATCTTCTAAGCGTTGCAGCATCAACTGTTTCAAAAGGGTCGCCTTTCTTGCTGGACCTTTGGATGCGTAGATGGACTCCAGCTTGAGCCATACATCTCTCGAGATTTCGCATCCACGTATCTGCTTTAACTCGGACGGTTGAATGGACAAAATTAAATCAGCCTTAGCTTTCGCGTCCTGATTCAACCACGCCCCAATCGCGACTTTTCCTGCGTCTTCCGCTGGCATCGGGGTCTTACCGTTTACGTAGCCCCACAAGTCATTTTTTACTAAAAGTGCTTCTACTTGCATACTCCATGTATCATAGTTCTCTTTCGATAAAAGTTCGAGTCTCGAAGCACTAACCACTGAATGTTTAGCCATTTCAGAACAGACTTGCACGTGGCAGATAACACAACAACATTAACTCAGTTTTTACAATTCAAAAATAGAACTGGGCCCATAACCTGTAAAGATTTAGGTTAAACCTATTTATTTGATATTGTAATGAACTTTATTAAAAGTAAAGATGTACATAAAACAAAACGAAACACATTTTTATATATAATTACCGTTGACATTTTTTTTGTCAAAGAACATGTATATCAACTTAATAAAACAAAAATACGGACCTATGTAAAAACACTCAATGGCGGGACATTTAAAGTGTGTATTGGAAAATATACAGATATTTCTAACATATTTCTTAGCGTATTGCACTAAAAAATTATAGGACTCCATAAAATATGTTCAGATGTTTATACAAATTCGTTTGAAATGAGACATATTGCACTAATATACGCAAATACAAGCGTTAAAATGCCAATACTTGAGTAATATATTTCTTAGCGTCTTGCACTAAAAAGTTATAGGACTCAATAAAATATGTTCAGATATTGAATCAAATTCGTTTCAAATGAGACATATTGCACTAATATACTCAAAAACAAGCGTTAAAATGCCAATACCAGAGTAATATATTTCCTAGCGTATTGCACCAAAAAGTTATAGGACCCCATAACATATGTTCAGATATTGATTCAAATTCGTTTTAAATGAGACATATTGCAGTAATATACGCAAATACAAGCGTTAAAATGCCAATTCCCTGAAAAATATATTTCTTAGCGTATTGAACTAAAAAGTTATAGGCCACCATTAAAAATGTTCGGATATTGATTCAAATTCGTTTAAAAAGAGACATATTGCAGTAATATACGCAAATACAAGCGTTTAAATGCCAATACCAGAGTAATATATTTCCTAGCGTATTGCACCAAAAAGTTATAGGACCCCATAAAATATGTTCAGATATTGATACAAATTCGTTTCAAATGAGACATATTGCAGTAATATACGCAAATACAAGCGTTAAAATGCCAATACCTGAGAAATATATTTCTTAGCGTATTGTACTAAAAAGTTATAGGCCACCATTAAAAATGTTCAGATATTGATTCAAATTCGTTTAAAAAGAGACATATTGCACTAATATACGCAAATACAAGCGTTAAAATGCCAATACCAGAGTAATATATTTCTTAGCGTCTTGCACTAAAAAGTTATAGGACTCCATGAAAGATGTTCAGATATTGATTAAAATTCGTTTCAAATGAGACATATAGCAGTAATATACGCAAATACAAGCGTTAAAATGCCAATACCTGAGAAATATATTTCTTAGCGTATTATACTGAAAAGTTATAGGACTCCATAAAATATGTTCAATTGTTGATACAAATTCGTTTGAAATGAGACATATTGCAGTAATATACGCAAATACAAGCGTTAAAATGCCAATACCAGAGTAATATATTTCTTAGCGTATTGCACTAAAAAGTTATAGGACTCCATAAAATATGTTCAGATGTTGATACAAATTCGTTTGAAATGAGATATATTGCACTTATATACGCAAATACAAGCGTTAAACTGCCAATACCAGCGTAATATATTTCCTAGCGTCTTGCACCAGAAAGTTATAGGACCCAATAAAATATGTTCAGATATTGATTCAAATTCGTTTTAAATGAGACATATTTCAGTAATATACGCAAATACAAGCGTTAAAATGCCGATACCTGAGTAATATATTTCTTAGCGTATTGTACTAAAAAGTTATAGTTCACCATTAAAAATGTTCAGATATTGATTCAAATTCGTTTCAAATGAGACATATTGCAGTAATATACGCAAATACAAGCGTTAAAATGCCAATACCTGAGTAATATATAACTTAGCGTATTGTACTAAAAAGTTATAGGCCACCATTAAATATGTTCAGATATTGATTCAAATTCGTTTCAAATGAGACATATTGCAGTAATATACGCAAATACAAGCGTTAAAAGGCCAATACTAGAGTAATATATTTCCTAGCGTATTGCACTAAAAAGTTATAGGACTCCATAAAATATGTTCAGATGTTGATACAAATTCGTTTGAAATGAGATATATTGCACTTATATACGCAAATACAAGCGTTAAAATGGCAATACCAGCGTAATATATTTCCTAGCGTCTTGCACCAAAGAGTTATAGGACCCAATAAAATATGTTCAGATATTGATTCAAATTCGTTTTAAATGAGACATATTGCAGTAATATACGCAAATACAAGCGTTAAAATGCCAATTCCCTGAAAAATATATTTCTTAGCGTATTGAACTAAAAAGTTATAGGCCACCATTAAAAATGTTCGGATATTGATTCAAATTCGTTTAAAAAGAGACATATTGCACTAATATACGCAAATACAAGCGTTAAAATGCCAATACCAGAGTAATATATTTCCTAGCGTATTGCACCAAAAAGTTATAGGACCCCATAAAATATGTTCAGATATTGATACAAATTCGTTTCAAATGAGACATATTGCAGTAATATACGCAAATACAAGCGTTAAAATGCCAATACCTGAGAAATATATTTCTTAGCGTATTGTACTAAAAAGTTATAGGCCACCATTAAAAATGTTCAGATATTGATTCAAATTCGTTTAAAAAGAGACATATTGCACTAATATACGCAAATACAAGCGTTAAAATGCCAATACCAGAGTAATATATTTCTTAGCGTCTTGCACTAAAAAGTTATAGGACTCCATGAAAGATGTTCAGATATTGATTAAAATTCGTTTCAAATGAGACATATTGCACTAATATACTCAAATACAAGCGTTAAAATGCCAAATACCAGAGTAATATATTTCCTAGCGTCTTGCACCAAAAAGTTATAGGACCCAATAAAATATGTTCAGATATTGATTCAAATTCGTTTTAAATGAGACATATTTCAGTAATATACGCAAATACAAGCGTTAAAATGCCAATACCTGAGTAATATATTTCTTAGCGTATTGTACTAAAAAGTTATAGTTCACCATTAAAAATGTTCAGATATTGATTCAAATTCGTTTCAAATAAGACATATTGCAGTAATATACGCAAATACAAGCGTTAAAAGGCCAATACCTGAGTAAAATATTTCTTAGCGTATTGTACTAAAAAGTTATAGGACTCCATAAATTATGTTCAGATATTGATTCAAATTCGTTTCAAATGAGACATATTGCAGTAATATACGCAAATACAAGCGTTAAAATGCCAATACCTGAGAAATATATTTCTTAGCGTATTGTACTGAAATTTATAGGACTCCATAAAATATGTTCAATTGTTGATACAAATTCGTTTGAAATGAGACATATTGCAGTAATATACGCAAATACAAGCGTTAAAATGCTAATACCAGAGTAATATATTTCCTAGCGTATTGCACCAAAAAGTTATAGGACCCAATAAAATATGTTCAGATATTGATTCAAATTTGTTTTAAATGAGACATATTTCAGTAATGTACGCAAAAACATGCGTTAAAATGCCAATACCTGAGAAAAATATTTTTCAGCGTATTGTACTAAAAAGTTATAGGCCACCATTAAATATGTTCAGATATTGATTCAAATTCGTTTCAAATGAGACATATTGCAGTAATATACGCAAATACAAGCGTTAAAATGCCAATACCAGAGTAATATATTTCTTAGCGTATTGCATTAAAAAGTTATAGGACTCCATAAAATATGTTCAGATGTTGATACAAATTCGTTTGAAATGAGACATATTGCAGTAATATACGCAAATACAAGCGTTAAAATGCCAATACCAGAGTAATATATTTCCTAGCGTCTTGCACCAAAAAGTTATAGGACCCCATAAAATATGTTCAGATATTGATTCAAATTCGTTTTAAATGAGACATATTGCAGTAATATACGCAAATACAAGCGTTAAAATGCCAATACCTGAGTAATATATTTCTTAGCGTATTGTACTAAAAAGTTATAGGCCACCATTAAATATGTTCAGATATTGATTCAAATTCGTTTCAAATGAGACATATTGCAGTAATATACGCAAATACAAGCGTTAAAAGGCCAATACTAGAATAATATATTTCCTAGCGTATTGCACTAAAAAGTTATAGGACTCCATAAAATATGTTCAGATGTTGATACAAATTCGTTTGAAATGAGATATATTGCACTTATATACGCAAATACAAGCGTTAAAATGCCAATACCAGCGTAATATATTTCCTAGCGTCTTGCACCAAAAAGTTATAGGACCCAATAAAATATGTTCAGATATTGATTCAAATTCGTTTTAAATGAGACATATTTCAGTAATATACGCAAATACAAGCGTTAAAATGCCGATACCTGAGTAATATATTTCTTAGCGTATTGTACTAAAAAGTTATAGTTCACCTTTAAAAATGTTCAGATATTGATTCAAATTCGTTTCAAATGAGACATATTTCAGTAATATACGCAAATACAAGCGTTAAAATGCCAATAGCAGAGTAATATATTTCCTAGCGTATTGCACCAAAAAGTCATAAGACCCCATAAAATATGTTCAGATATTGATTCAAATTCATTTTAAATGAGACATATTTCAGTAATATACACAAATAATAGCGTCAAAATGCCAATACCTGAGTTATATATTTCTTAGCGTATTGCACTAAAAAGTTATAGGACTCCATAAAATATGTTCAGATGTTGATACAAATTCGTTTGAAATGAGACATATTGCACTAATATACGCAAATACAAGCGTTAAAATGCCAATACCTGAGAAATATATTTCTTAGCGTATTGTACTAAAAAGTTAAAGGCCACCATTACAAATGTTCAGATATTGATTCAAGATCGTTTAAAAAGAGACATATTGCACTAATATACGCAAATACAAGGGTTAAATTCCAATACCAGAGTAATATATTTCTTAGCGTATTGCACTAAAAAGTTATAGGACTCCATAAAATATGTTCAGATGTTGATACAAATTCGTTTGAAATGAGACATATTGCAGTAGTATACTTAATTACAAGCGTTAAAATGCCAATACCAGAGTAATATAATTTCCTAGCGTATTGCACTAAAAAGTTATAGGACCCAATAAAATATGTTCAGATATTGATTCAAATTCGTTTTAAATGAGACATATTTCAGTAATATACGCAAATACAAGCGTTAAAATGCCAATACCAGAGTAATACATTTCCTAGCGTATTGCACCAAAAACTCATAAGACCCCATAAAATATGTTCAGATATTGATTCAAATTCATTTAAAATGAGACATATTTCAGTAATATACACAAATACAAGCGTCAAAATGCCAATACCTGAGTTATATATTTTGTTATGATTTAGGTTAAACCTAATTAATGAAATGGTTATTTGATATTGTAATGAACTTTATTAATAGTAAAGATGTACATAAAACAAAACGAAACACATTTTTATATATAATTACCGTTGACATTTTTTTATGTCAAAGAACATGTATATCAACTTAATAAAACAAAAATACGGACCTATGTCAAAACACTCAATGGCGGGACATTTAAAGTGTGTATTGGAAAATATACAGATATTTCTAACACGCCCCCTCAATACACACATTTACGCACACAACGCTCTCGCAGAAGTTAAACCAAGTCCTTCCAAACACTTTTGGTGACTTACACGCACTAACGGTTTAGTCAACACATCTGCGATCATTTGTTTCGTTGACACATGCTCTAACGAAAACATTTTTGCGCTTATCGACTCACGTACGAAATGATGTTTGATGTCAATTTGTTTCGTACGCGCGTGAAACACAGGATCATTCGCAAGACACTGAGCTCCTTGATTGTCCACGTTAATAACGATATCAGTCCAATCTTCTAAACCTAGCTCATACAATACACTGCGTAAATATAGCGCCTCCTTTGCCGCTTCCGCTATGCTCACATATTCGGCCTCGGTTGAAGACAACGCAACAGTTCGTTGCTTTTGCGATTTCCACGTAATCGCAGCACCACTGAGTAAAAATGCGTACCCCGTATACGAATGACGGTCAATGGTACAGCCACCCCAGTCGGCATCCGTATATCCAAACAACGGATCATCAGTCTTCGTATAATTTAGTCCTATATTTGCAGTTCCTGCGAGATATCTTAGGACTCTTTTCGCAGCAATCCAATGACATTTGCGTGGCTTTGTCGAGAACTGCGCTAACCTCGACACAACATTGGCAATGTCCGGTCGCGTGGCCACCGATAAATACATTAGCGCACCAATTAGTTTGCGATACGGACAATTTTCAATCGAATCGTCGTCACTTGCGCTGTCAAAACGCACGTTCACCTCCGACGGTGTCGCAACAGAATTACACGCTTTCATTCCGTATTGATTCAACAATCCAAGAACATAACCAGTCTGTGATAACTTAATTTGACCTTCACGTTGGTCAATCTCTAAACCAAGACAGTACTTTGCGCTTCCAAGTTCTTTTATTTCGAAGTCTTCTAGAAGTTTTGTTTTTAAATCTATCACACGGTTGAATTTTCTTGATGCCACTAGTATATCATCTACATATACTAGCACAAGGAAGATATCATCACCTGCATTATTGTAGAATAAACATGGTTCATTCTTCGTTGGTTTCAGTCCTAAGTTCATTAGCTTCTCACTAAGTCGTGAATACCACTGACGGCCGGCTTGTTTCAGTTCATACAACGCCTTTTTCAATCTACATGCGTTTCCACCGTCACGAAGACTCTTCAGCATCTTCCTTGCACGAACACCAAAATCTCTAGATCCATGCTTGGACCCAATTCTCTCTAGTATTTCGTTCAACAACTCTGGCACTCTCATGATCACTTCTTCATTCAGCGATCCATTTAAATATGCCGTCACAACGTCGAATTGCCAAATGTTCAATCCAAACTGTACCGCGAGCGCTAACAACAGTCTTAGCGTTTCTAATCTCGGAACTGGTGCAAAAGTTTGATTGTAATTTACACCAAATTTCTGACTAAAGCCTTTAGCGACCAATCGAGCTTTTGGTCGCTCTACTTCACCATTCGCACTGTGCTTATTCGTCAGCACCCAACGACATCCAACAATGTTTTTATTGTCACTTTTGACAATAACGTTCCAAGTGTCGTTTTTCAGTAAACTTGCAATTTCTGACTCCATCGAGTCTTTCCATTCGTCGCGCGCTTCACTATTCAAAGCATCTTCAACGCTGACCTCAGCGACTCCAGCAAAAACATCGTCTTCTACATCACTGCTCGTACCGTCTACTTCGACATTTGGCTCATGCGTTACAGCGTTTCTTGATCGAAATAACTTCTTCGGTCGCCCCCTGCTTCCTGTACGCACTATACGCGGTCTACCAGGACCCCTTGGCAAGTCCTTATCCGTTTGTATCCTGATTTCGGATACATCAGGTCGCGATGTTTCTACCATTTCCTCTCTCATCGGACGTGGTGAAAATTCGACTGTCCTTGGACTACCGTTAACACTTTCTACCAGACCCTCCACATATGACCTTTCGGTTGACGTAAACAATTCGTCCAACACACTGTCGTCGCGTACACATTCCTGAGCCTTTTCAAGAACTTTTACATCACGAGCGTGAATTATTTGTCGCGTACTTGGAATCCAAACTCGATATCCTTTATGATCTCGAGGATAACCAATAAACACGCCTTCCACGGATCTTTGTGCGAATTTATCCTTACCAGGACTCTTATCTAGCACAAATGCTTTAGATCCAAATTTTCGAAGGTGGTTTATCTTCAATCTACTCCCAGTCCATTTTTCATATGAAATTTGTCCATTTAAAGTGCTTGCAGGACATCTATTACGCAAGTGGCAGGCTGTCGCGATAGCCTCCGACCAAAATGATGCACTCAAACTAGACTGCAATAGCAAGCATCGAGCCATATCGAGCAGGGTACGATTCATTCTTTCAGCTACCCCGTTTTGTTGAGGAGTACCTGGAATCGTTGATCTCCGCTCAATTCCCTGACATGCTAAATACCTATCAAACTCTGCGTTACAGTACTCGCGACCGTTATCAGACTGTAAATACTTCACTTTCTTTCCGGTTTGCTTCTCAACGAGTTGTTGATACAGTTTAAACGCGTCAAATACGCCGCACTTCTGTCGCAAGAAGTACACTTCGCACCACCTCGTGCTATCATCTATAAACGTAACAAAATATTTAGCACGACCAGCAGATTCCGTCCTAAATGGACCAACTACATCCGAATGAACAATTTTTAATGTTTCTGCGCATGGTACTCTACCTTTTGAGAAAGGTAACGCGGTCATCTTCCCTTTTATGCACACTTTGCACTGTGACAGACGCTCAGCATTTCTTGCATCACTCACAAAAACTTTTCCGTCACGAACAAGTTTCAATAAGTCTTTACCGTTTAAATGACATAACCTTTCATGCCACTTCAACAGTTCGGAGCAATCGGGTTGTTCTACCGCCTTCGCGCATTCTATATCTTCGCGCATATAATAAAGATCACCCTTGCGATCTGCTATCACCGACACTTTACCGTTTGTATCTCGAATATAAGCGTCACTTTTACGAAATGTCACTTCGTGTCCTTTATTTGTGATCTTCGCAACAGATGTTAAATTGGTTCGCAACTCAGGAACATAAAGTGTATCTTTAAACTCAATCAAACGAGAACCACTGTCACTCGCTACTGATACATGAACAACACCTTTTCCCTTAACATCGGTAGATGCATGACTTGCAAGGTTCAGTTTTGTCTTACTCGACGCACACATTGACTTAAATAGTTTTTCGTCACCACACAAGTGCGCGGTACATCCACTGTCCAGAAGCCAGGTTTGGCTAGTTGTCTCTGTCTTCGCGCAACTCACATTGTGCACGCCAGAGGTAATCGTATGATTTGCTACGTACGACTCATCAACACTATTCACCGACTGTCTAAATTTTCTCCGACTATCTTCGAATTTCTTCGTAGGGCACACATTTGCTTTGTGTCCTAACGTACCACACTTGAAACATTTGATCACATTAGTTTTTGAACCACCGGTCCCTTTTCCTTTCCAAGGGTGCTTTTGATGTACATTTACGCGGTTTCCAGCAACCATTGCTGTAACCAGGCTTCCTGACGCTTGCTTTCGTGCTTCAAATTCCTCAATTATCTTGACCTTCAATACTTCGGCGTTGGGCAATTCATCCCGCGACTCTATGGCGCATCGGACATTTTCATATGACGAGGGCAAACTATAAAGAACCATAATAGCTAACAAATCACCATTAATTTTTACATTCATGTTTTCCAACTTATCTACTGCGTCGAAAAATCGCGCTAAATGATCCCTAACATCTCCGCCATCTTCTAAGCGTTGCAGCATCAACTGTTTCAAAAGGGTCGCCTTTCTTGCTGGACCTTTGGATGCGTAGATGGACTCCAGCTTGAGCCATACATCTCTCGAGATTTCGCATCCACGTATCTGCTTTAACTCGGACGGTTGAATGGACAAAATTAAATCAGCCTTAGCTTTCGCGTCCTGATTCAACCACGCCCCAATCGCGACTTTTCCTGCGTCTTCCGCTGGCATCGGGGTCTTACCGTTTACGTAGCCCCACAAGTCATTTTTTACTAAAAGTGCTTCTACTTGCATACTCCATGTATCATAGTTCTCTTTCGATAAAAGTTCGAGTCTCGAAGCACTAACCACTGAATGTTTAGCCATTTCAGAACAGACTTGCACGTGGCAGATAACACAACAACATTAACTCAGTTTTTACAATTCAAAAATAGAACTGGGCCCATAACCTGTAAAGATTTAGGTTAAACCTATTTATTTGATATTGTAATGAACTTTATTAAAAGTAAAGATGTACATAAAACAAAACGAAACACATTTTTATATATAATTACCGTTGACATTTTTTTTGTCAAAGAACATGTATATCAACTTAATAAAACAAAAATACGGACCTATGTAAAAACACTCAATGGCGGGACATTTAAAGTGTGTATTGGAAAATATACAGATATTTCTAACATATTTCTTAGCGTATTGCACTAAAAAATTATAGGACTCCATAAAATATGTTCAGATGTTTATACAAATTCGTTTGAAATGAGACATATTGCACTAATATACGCAAATACAAGCGTTAAAATGCCAATACTTGAGTAATATATTTCTTAGCGTCTTGCACTAAAAAGTTATAGGACTCCATAAAATATGTTCAGATATTGAATCAAATTCGTTTCAAATGAGACATATTGCACTAATATACTCAAAAACAAGCGTTAAAATGCCAATACCAGAGTAATATATTTCCTAGCGTATTGCACCAAAAAGTTATAGGACCCCATAAAATATGTTCAGATATTGATTCAAATTCGTTTTAAATGAGACATATTGCAGTAATATACGCAAATACAAGCGTTAAAATGCCAATTCCCTGAAAAATATATTTCTTAGCGTATTGAACTAAAAAGTTATAGGCCACCATTAAAAATGTTCGGATATTGATTCAAATTCGTTTAAAAAGAGACATATTGCAGTAATATACGCAAATACAAGCGTTAAAATGCCAATACCAGAGTAATATATTTCCTAGCGTATTGCACCAAAAAGTTATAGGACCCCATAAAATATGTTCAGATATTGATACAAATTCGTTTCAAATGAGACATATTGCAGTAATATACGCAAATACAAGCGTTAAAATGCCAATACCTGAGAAATATATTTCTTAGCGTATTGTACTAAAAAGTTATAGGCCACCATTAAAAATGTTCAGATATTGATTCAAATTCGTTTAAAAAGAGACATATTGCACTAATATACGCAAATACAAGCGTTAAAATGCCAATACCAGAGTAATATATTTCTTAGCGTCTTGCACTAAAAAGTTATAGGACTCCATGAAAGATGTTCAGATATTGATTAAAATTCGTTTCAAATGAGACATATAGCAGTAATATACGCAAATACAAGCGTTAAAATGCCAATACCTGAGAAATATATTTCTTAGCGTATTATACTGAAAAGTTATAGGACTCCATAAAATATGTTCAATTGTTGATACAAATTCGTTTGAAATGAGACATATTGCAGTAATATACGCAAATACAAGCGTTAAAATGCCAATACCAGAGTAATATATTTCTTAGCGTATTGCATTAAAAAGTTATAGGACTCCATAAAATATGTTCAGATGTTGATACAAATTCGTTTGAAATGAGATATATTGCACTTATATACGCAAATACAAGCGTTAAACTGCCAATACCAGCGTAATATATTTCCTAGCGTCTTGCACCAGAAAGTTATAGGACCCAATAAAATATGTTCAGATATTGATTCAAATTCGTTTTAAATGAGACATATTTCAGTAATATACGCAAATACAAGCGTTAAAATGCCGATACCTGAGTAATATATTTCTTAGCGTATTGTACTAAAAAGTTATAGTTCACCATTAAAAATGTTCAGATATTGATTCAAATTCGTTTCAAATGAGACATATTGCAGTAATATACGCAAATACAAGCGTTAAAATGCCAATACCTGAGTAATATATAACTTAGCGTATTGTACTAAAAAGTTATAGGCCACCATTAAATATGTTCAAATATTGATTCAAATTCGTTTCAAATGAGACATATTGCAGTAATATACGCAAATACAAGCGTTAAAATGCCAATACGAGAGTAATATATTTCCTAGCGTATTGCACTAAAAAGTTATAGGACTCCATAAAATATGTTCAGATGTTGATACAAATTCGTTTGAAATGAGATATATTGCACTTATATACGCAAATACAAGCGTTAAAATGGCAATACCAGCGTAATATATTTCCTAGCGTCTTGCACCAAAGAGTTATAGGACCCAATAAAATATGTTCAGATATTGATTCAAATTCGTTTTAAATGAGACATATTTCAGTAATATACGCAAATACAAGCGTTAAAATGCCGATACCTGAGTAATATATTTCTTAGCGTATTGTACTAAAAAGTTATAGTTCACCATTAAAAATGTTCAGATATTGATTCAAATTCGTTTCGAATGAGACATATTGCAGTAATATACGCAAATAAAAGCGTTAAAAATGCCAATATCAGAGTAAAATATTTCTTAGCGTATTGCACCAAAAAGTTATAGTACCCAATAAAATATGTTCAGATATTGATTCAAATTCGTTTTAAATGAGACATATTTCAATTATATACGCAAATACAAGCGTTAAAATGCCAATACCTGAGTAATATATTTCTTAGCGTATTGTACTAAAAAGTTATAGTTCACCATTAAAAATGTTCAGATATTGATTCAAATTCGTTTCAAATGAGACATATTGCAGTAATATACGCAAATAAAAGCGTTAAAAATGCCAATATCAGAGTAAAATATTTCTTAGCGTATTGCACCAAAAAGTTATAGTACCCAATAAAATATGTTCAGATATTGATTCAAATTCGTTTTAAATGAGACATATTTCAGTAATATACGCAAATACAAGCGTTAAAATGCCAATACCTGAGTAATATATTTCTTAGCGTATTGTACTAAAAAAATATAGTTCACCATTAAAAATGTTCAGATATTGATTCAAATTCGTTTCAAATGAGACATATTTCAGTAATATACGCAAATACAAGCGTTAAAATGCCAATACCTGAGTAATATATAAATTAGCGTATTGTACTAAAAAGTTATAGGCCACCATTAAATATGTTCAGATATTGATTCAAATTCGTTTCAAATGAGACATATTGCAGTAATATACGCAAATACAAGCGTTAAAAGGCCAATACTAGAGTAATATATTTCCTAGCGTATTGCACTAAAAAGTTATAGGACTCCATAAAATATGTTCAGATGTTGATACAAATTCGTTTGAAATGAGATATATTGCACTTATATACGCAAATACAAGCGTTAAAATGCCAATACCAGCGTAATATATTTCCTAGCGTCTTGCACCAACAAGTTATAGGACCCAATAAAATATGTTCAGATATTGATTCAAATTCGTTTTAAATGAGACATATTTCAGTTATATACGCAAATACAAGCGTTAAAATGCCAATACCTGAGTAATGTATTTCTTAGCGTATTGTACTAAAAAGTTATAGTTCACCATTAAAGATGTTCAGATATTGATTCAAATTCGTTTCAAATGGGACAGATTGCAGTAATATACGCAAATACAAGCGTTAAAAGGCCAATACCTGCGTAATATATTTCTTAGCGTATTGTACTAAAAAGTTATAGGACTCCATAATATATGTTCAGATATTGATTCAAATTCGTTTCAAATGAGACATATTGCAGTAATATACGCAAATACAAGCGTTAAAAGGCCAATACTAGAGTAATATATTTCCTAGCGTATTGCACTAAAAAGTTATAGGACTCCATAAAATATGTTCAGATGTTGGTACAAATTCGTTTGAAATGAGATATATTGCACTTATATACGCGAATACAAGCCTTAAAATGCCAATACCAGCGTAATATATTTCCTAGCGTCTTGCACCAAGTTATAGGACCCAATAAAATATGTTGAGATATTGATTCAAATTCGTTTTAAATGAGACATATTTCAGTTATATACGCAAATACAAGCGTTAAAATGCCAATACCTGAGTAATATATTTCTTAGCGTATTGTACTAAAAAGTTATAGTTCACCATTAAAAATGTTCAGATATTGATTCAAATTCGTTTCAAATGAGACAGATTGCAGTAATATACGCAAATACAAGCGTTAAAAGGCCAATACCTGAGTAATATATTTCTTAGCGTATTGTACTAAAAAGTTATAGGACTCCATAAAATATGTTCAGATGTTGATACAAATTCGTTTGAAATGAGACATATTGCAGTAATATACGCAAATACAAGCGTTAAAATGCCAATACCAGAGTAATATATTTCCTAGCGTATTGCACCAAAAAGTTATAGGACCCAATAAAATATGTTCAGATATTGATTCAAATTCGTTTTATATGAGACATATTTTAGTAATATACGCAAATACAAGCGTTAAAATGCCAATACCAGAGTAATATATTTCTTAGCGTATTGCACCAAAAAGTTATAGGATCCCATAAAATATGTTCAGATATTGATTCAAATTCATTTTAAATGAGACATATTGCAGTAATATACGCAAATACAAGCGTTAAAATGCTAATACCTGAGAAATATATTTCTTAGCGTATTGTACTAAAAAGTTATAGGCCACCATTAAAAATGTTCAGATATTGATTCAAATTCGTTTAAAAAGAGACATATTGCACTAATATACGCAAATACAAGCGTTAAAATGCCAATACCAGAGTAATATATTTCTTGGCGTCTTGCACTAAAAAGTTATAGGACTCCATAAAATATGTTCAGATATTGATTCAAATTCGTTTCAAATGAGACATATTGCACTAATATACGCAAATACAAGCGTTAAAATGCCAATACCAGAGTAATATATTTCTTAGCGTATTGCACTCAAAAGTTATAGGACTCCATAAAATATGTTCAGTTGTTGATACAGATTCGTTTGAAATGAGACCTATTGCACTAATATACGCAAATACAAGCGTTAAAATGCCAATATCAGAGATATATATTTCCTAGCGTATTGTACTAAAAAGTTATAGGACTCTATAAATTATGTTCAGATATTGATTCAAATTCATTTCAAATGAGACAAATTGCAGTAATATACGCAAATACAAGCGTTAAAATGCCAATACCCGAGTAATATATTTCTTAGCGTATTGCACTCAAAAGTTATAGGAATCCATAAAATATGTTCAGTTGTTGATACAGATTCGTTTGAAATGAGACATATTGCACTAATATACGCAAATACAAGCGTTAAAATGCCAATATCAGAGATATATATTTCCTAGCGTATTGCACCAAAAAGTTATAGTACCCAATAAAATATGTTCAGATATTGATTCAAATTCGTTTTAAATGAGACATATTTCAGTAATATACGCAAATACAAGCGTTAAAATGCCAATACCTGAGTAATATATATCTTAGCGTATTGTACTAAATAGTTATAGTTCACCATTAAAAATGTTCAGATATTGATTCAAATTCGTTTCAAATGAGACATATTGCAGTAATATACGCAAATACAAGCGTTAAAATGCCAATATTAGAGTAATATATTTCCTAGCGTATTGCACCAAAAGTTATAGTACCCAATAAAATATGTTCAGCTATTGATTCAAATTCGTTTTAAATGAGACATATTTCAGTAATATACGCAAATACAAGCGTTAAAATGCCAATACCTGAGTAATATATTTCTTAGCGTATTGTATTAAAAAGTTATAGTTCACCATTAAAAATGTTCAGATATTGATTCAAATTTGTTTCAAATGAGACATATTGCAATAATATACGCAAATACAAGCCTTAAAAGGCCAATACCTGAGTTATATATTTCTTAGCGTATTGTACTAAAAAGTTATAGGACTCCATAAATTATGTTCAGATATTGATTCAAATTCGTTTCAAATGAGACATATTGCAGTAATATACGCAAATACAAGCGTTAAAATACCAATACTTGAGTAATATATAACTAAGCGTATTGTACTAAAAAGTTATAGGCCACCATTAAATATGTTCAAATATTGATTCAAATTCGTTTCAAATGAGACATATTGCAGTAATATACGCAAATACAAGCGTTAAAAGGCCAATACTAGAGTAATATATTTCCTAGCGTATTGCACTAAAAAGTTATAGGACTCCATAAAATATGTTCAGATGTTGATACAAATTCGTTTGAAATGAGATATATTGCACTTATATACGCAAATACAAGCGTTAAAATGGCAATACCAGCGTAATATATTTCCTAGCGTCTTGCACCAAAGAGTTATAGGACCCAATAAAATATGTTCAGATATTGATTCAAATTCGTTTTAAATGAGACATATTTCAGTAATATACGCAAATACAAGCGTTAAAATGCCGATACCTGAGTAATATATTTCTTAGCGTATTGTACTAAAAAGTTATAGTTCACCATTAAAAATGTTCAGATATTGATTCAAATTCGTTTCGAATGAGACATATTGCAGTAATATACGCAAATAAAAGCGTTAAAAATGCCAATATCAGAGTAAAATATTTCTTAGCGTATTGCACCAAAAAGTTATAGTACCCAATAAAATATGTTCAGATATTGATTCAAATTCGTTTTAAATGAGACATATTTCAATTATATACGCAAATACAAGCGTTAAAATGCCAATACCTGAGTAATATATTTCTTAGCGTATTGTACTAAAAAGTTATAGTTCACCATTAAAAATGTTCAGATATTGATTCAAATTCGTTTCAAATGAGACATATTGCAGTAATATACGCAAGTAAGAGCGTTAAAAATGCCAATATCAGAGTAAAATATTTCTTAGCGTATTGCACCAAAAAGTTATAGTACCCAATAAAATATGTTCAGATATTGATTCAAATTCGTTTTAAATGAGACATATTTCAGTTATATACGCAAATACAAGCGTTAAAATGCCAATACCTGAGTAATATATTTCTTAGCGTATTGTACTAAAAAAATATAGTTCACCATTAAAAATGTTCAGATATTAATTCAAATTCGTTTCAAATGAGACATATTGCAGTAATATACGCAAATACAAGCGTTAAAATGCCAATACCTGAGTAATATATAAATTAGCGTATTGTACTAAAAAGTTATAGGCCACCATTAAATATGTTCAGATATTGATTCAAATTCGTTTCAAATGAGACATATTGCAGTAATATACGCAAATACAAGCGTTAAAAGGCCAATACTAGAGTAATATATTTCCTAGCGTATTGCACTAAAAAGTTATAGGACTCCATAAAATATGTTCAGATGTTGATACAAATTCGTTTGAAATGAGATATATTGCACTTATATACGCAAATACAAGCGTTAAAATGCCAATACCAGCGTAATATATTTCCTAGCGTCTTGCACCAACAAGTTATAGGACCCAATAAAATATGTTCAGATATTGATTCAAATTCGTTTTAAATGAGACATATTTCAGTTATATACGCAAATACAAGCGTTAAAATGCCAATACCTGAGTAATGTATTTCTTAGCGTATTGTACTAAAAAGTTATAGTTCACCATTAAAGATGTTCAGATATTGATTCAAATTCGTTTCAAATGGGACAGATTGCAGTAATATACGCAAATACAAGCGTTAAAAGGCCAATACCTGCGTAATATATTTCTTAGCGTATTGTACTAAAAAGTTATAGGACTCCATAATATATGTTCAGATATTGATTCAAATTCGTTTCAAATGAGACATATTGCAGTAATATACGCAAATACAAGCGTTAAAAGGCCAATACTAGAGTAATATATTTCCTAGCGTATTGCACTAAAAAGTTATAGGACTCCATAAAATATGTTCAGATGTTGGTACAAATTCGTTTGAAATGAGATATATTGCACTTATATACGCGAATACAAGCGTTAAAATGCCAATACCAGCGTAATATATTTCCTAGCGTCTTGCACCAAGTTATAGGACCCAATAAAATATGTTGAGATATTGATTCAAATTCGTTTTAAATGAGACATATTTCAGTTATATACGCAAATACAAGCGTTAAAATGCCAATACCTGAGTAATATATTTCTTAGCGTATTGTACTAAAAAGTTATAGTTCACCATTAAAAATGTTCAGATATTGATTCAAATTCGTTTCAAATGAGACAGATTGCAGTAATATACGCAAATACAAGCGTTAAAAGGCCAATACCTGAGTAATATATTTCTTAGCGTATTGTACTAAAAAGTTATAGGACTCCATAAAATATGTTCAGATATTGATACAAATTCGTTTGAAATGAGACATATTGCAGTAATATACGCAAATACAAGCGTTAAAATGCCAATACCAGAGTAATATATTTCCTAGCGTATTGCACCAAAAAGTTATAGGACCCAATAAAATATGTTCAGATATTGATTCAAATTCGTTTTATATGAGACATATTTTAGTAATATACGCAAATACAAGCGTTAAAATGCCAATACCAGAGTAATATATTTCTTAGCGTATTGCACCAAAAAGTTATAGGATCCCATAAAATATGTTCAGATATTGATTCAAATTCATTTTAAATGAGACATATTGCAGTAATATACGCAAATACAAGCGTTAAAATGCTAATACCTGAGAAATATATTTCTTAGCGTATTGTACTAAAAAGTTATAGGCCACCATTAAAAATGTTCAGATATTGATTCAAATTCGTTTAAAAAGAGACATATTGCACTAATATACGCAAATACAAGCGTTAAAATGCCAATACCAGAGTAATATATTTCTTGGCGTCTTGCACTAAAAAGTTATAGGACTCCATAAAATATGTTCAGATATTGATTCAAATTCGTTTCAAATGAGACATATTGCACTAATATACGCAAATACAAGCGTTAAAATGCCAATACCCGAGTAATATATTTCTTAGCGTATTGCACTCAAAAGTTATAGGACTCCATAAAATATGTTCAGTTGTTGATACAGATTCGTTTGAAATGAGACCTATTGCACTAATATACGCAAATACAAGCGTTAAAATGCCAATATCAGAGATATATATTTCCTAGCGTATTGTACTAAAAAGTTATAGGACTCTATAAATTATGTTCAGATATTGATTCAAATTCATTTCAAATGAGACAAATTGCAGTAATATACGCAAATACAAGCGTTAAAATGCCAATACCCGAGTAATATATTTCTTAGCGTATTGCACTCAAAAGTTATAGGAATCCATAAAATATGTTCAGTTGTTGATACAGATTCGTTTGAAATGAGACATATTGCACTAATATACGCAAATACAAGCGTTAAAATGCCAATATCAGAGATATATATTTCCTAGCGTATTGCACCAAAAAGTTATAGTACCCAATAAAATATGTTCAGATATTGATTCAAATTCGTTTTAAATGAGACATATTTCAGTAATATACGCAAATACAAGCGTTAAAATGCCAATACCTGAGTAATATATTTCTTAGCGTATTGTACTAAATAGTTATAGTTCACCATTAAAAATGTTCAGATATTGATTCAAATTCGTTTCAAATGAGACATATTGCAGTAATATACGCAAATACAAGCGTTAAAATGCCAATATTAGAGTAATATATTTCCTAGCGTATTGCACCAAAAGTTATAGTACCCAATAAAATATGTTCAGCTATTGATTCAAATTCGTTTTAAATGAGACATATTTCAGTAATATACGCAAATACAAGCGTTAAAATGCCAATACCTGAGTAATATATTTCTTAGCGTATTGTATTAAAAAGTTATAGTTCACCATTAAAAATGTTCAGATATTGATTCAAATTTGTTTCAAATGAGACATATTGCAATAATATACGCAAATACAAGCCTTAAAAGGCCAATACCTGAGTTATATATTTCTTAGCGTATTGTACTAAAAAGTTATAGGACTCCATAAATTATGTTCAGATATTGATTCAAATTCGTTTCAAATGAGACATATTGCAGTAATATACGCAAATACAAGCGTTAAAATACCAATACTTGAGTAATATATAACTAAGCGTATTGTACTAAAAAGTTATAGGCCACCATTAAATATGTTCAGATATTGATTCAAATTCGTTTCAAATGAGACATATTGCAGTAATATACGCAAATACAAGCGTTAAAATGCCAATACGAGAGGAATATATGAGACATATTGCAGTTATATACGCAAATACAAGCGTTAAAATGCCAATACCAGAGTAATATATTTCTTAGCGTATCGCACTAAAAAGTTATAGGACTCCATAAAATATGTTCAGATGTTGATACAAATTCGTTTGAAATGAGACATATTGCAGTAATATACGCAAATACAAGCGTTAAAATGCTAATACCTGAGAAATATATTTCTTAGCGTATTGTACTAAAAAGTTATAGGCCACCATTAAAAATGTTCAGATATTGATTCAAATTCGTTTAAAAAGAGACATATTGCACTAATATACGCAAATACAAGCGTTAAAATGCCAATACCAGAGTAATATATTTCTTGGCGTCTTGCACTAAAAAGTTATAGGACTCCATAAAATATGTTCAGATATTGATTCAAATTCGTTTCAAATGAGACATATTGCACTAATATACGCAAATACAAGCGTTAAAATGCCAATACCAGAGTAATATATTTCTTAGCGTATTGCACTAAAAAGTTATAGGACTCCATAAAATATGTTCAGTTGTTGATACAGATTCGTTTGAAATGAGACCTATTGCACTAATATACGCAAATACAAGCGTTAAAATGCCAATATCAGAGATATATATTTCCTAGCGTATTGTACTAAAAAGTTATAGGACTCTATAAATTATGTTCAGATATTGATTCAAATTCATTTCAAATGAGACAAATTGCAGTAATATACGCAAATACAAGCGTTAAAATGCCAATACCAGAGTAATATATTTCTTAGCGTATTGCACTCAAAAGTTATAGGAATCCATAAAATATGTTCAGTTGTTGATACAGATTCGTTTGAAATGAGACATATTGCACTAATATACGCAAATACAAGCGTTAAAATGCCAATATCAGAGAAATATATTTCCTAGCGTATTGCACCAAAAAGTTATAGTACCCAATAAAATATGTTCAGATATTGATTCAAATTCGTTTTAAATGAGACATATTTCAGTAATATACGCAAATACAAGCGTTAAAATGCCAATACCTGAGTAATATTTTTCTTAGCGTATTGTACTAAATAGTTATAGTTCACCATTAAAAATGTTCAGATATTGATTCAAATTCGTTTCAAATGAGACATATTGCAGTAATATACGCAAATACAAGCGTTAAAATGCCAATATTAGAGTAATATATTTCCTAGCGTATTGCACCAAAAGTTATAGTACCCAATAAAATATGTTCAGCTATTGATTCAAATTCGTTTTAAATGAGACATATTTCAGTAATATACGCAAATACAAGCGTTAAAATGCCAATACCTGAGTAATATATTTCTTAGCGTATTGTATTAAAAAGTTATAGTTCACCATTAAAAATGTTCAGATATTGATTCAAATTTGTTTCAAATGAGACATATTGCAATAATATACGCAAATACAAGCCTTAAAAGGCCAATACCTGAGTTATATATTTCTTAGCGTATTGTACTAAAAAGTTATAGGACTCCATAAATTATGTTCAGATATTGATTCAAATTCGTTTCAAATGAGACATATTGCAGTAATATACGCAAATACAAGCGTTAAAATACCAATACTTGAGTAATATATAACTAAGCGTATTGTACTAAAAAGTTATAGGCCACCATTAAATATGTTCAGATATTGATTCAAATTCGTTTCAAATGAGACATATTGCAGTAATATACGCAAATACAAGCGTTAAAATGCCAATACGAGAGGAATATATGAGACATATTGCAGTTATATACGCAAATACAAGCGTTAAAATGCCAATACCAGAGTAATATATTTCTTAGCGTATCGCACTAAAAAGTTATAGGACTCCATAAAATATGTTCAGATGTTGATACAAATTCGTTTGAAATGAGACATATTGCAGTAATATACGCAAATACAAGCGTTAAAATGCCAATACCAGAGTAATATATTTCCTAGCGTATTGCACCAAAAAGTTATAGGACCCAATAAAATATGTTCAGATATTGATTCAAATTCGTTTTAAATGAGACATATTGCAGTAATATACGCAAATACAAGCGTTAAAATGCCAATACCAGAGTAATTTATTTCTTAGCGTATTGCACCAAAAAGTTATAAGACCGCATTAAATATGTTCAGATATTGATTCAAATTCATTTTAAATGAGACATATTTCAGTAATATACGCAAATACAAGCGTTAAAATGCCAATACCTGGGTAATATATTTCTTAGCGTATTGTACTAAAAAGTTAAAGTTCACCATTAAAAATGTTCAGATATTGATTCAAATTCGTTTCAAATGCGACATATTGTAGTAATATACGCAAATACATGCGTTAAAATGCCAATACCAGTGTAATATATTTCCTAGCGTATTGCACCAAAAAGTTATAGTACCCAATAAAATATGTTCAGATATTGATTCAAATTCGTTTTAAATGAGACATATTTCAGTAATATACGCAAATACAAGCGTTAAAATGCCAATACCTGAGTAATATATTTCTTAGCGTATTGTACTAAAAAGTTATAGGACTCCATAAATTATGTTCAGATATTGATTCAAATTCGTTTCAAATGAGACATATTGCAGTAATATACGCAAATACAAGCGTCAAAATGCCAATATCAGAGTAATATATTTCCTAGCGTATTGCACTAAAAAGTTATAGGACCCAATAAAATATGTTCAGATATTGATTCAAATTCGTTTTAAATGAGACATATTTCAGTAATATACGCAAATACAAGCGTCAAAATGCCAATATCAGAGTAATATATTTCCTAGCGTATTGCACTAAAAAGTTATAGGACCCAAAGAATATGTTCAGATATTGATTCAAATTTGTTTTAAATGACACATATTTCAGTAATGTACGCAAATACAAGCGTTAAAATGCCTATACCTAAGTAATATATTTCTAAGCGTATTGTACTAAAAAGTTATAGGCCACCATTAAAAATGTTCAAATATTGATTCAAATTCGTTTAAAAAGAGAAATATTGCACTAATATACGCAAATACAAGCGTTAAAATGCCAATACCAGAGTAATATATTTCTTAGCGTCTTGCACTACAAAGTTATAGGACTCCATAAAATATGTTCAGATATTGATTCAAATTCGTTTCAAATGAGACATATTGCACTAATATACGCAAATACAAGCGTTAAAATGCCAATATCAGAGTAATATATTTCCTAGCGTATTGCTCCAAAAAGTTATAGTACCCAATAAAATATGTTCAGATATTGATTCAAATTCGTTTTAAATGAGAAATATTTCAGTAATATACGCAAATACAACCGTTAAAATGCCAATACCAGAGTAATATATTTCCTAGCGTATTGCACCAAAAAGTTATAAGACCCCATAAAATATGTTCAGATATAGATTCAAATTCATTTTAAATGAGACATATTTCAGTAATATACACAAATAGAAGCGTAAAAATGCCAATACCAGAGTAATATATTTCTTAGCTTCTTGCACTAAAAAGTTATAGGACTCCATAAAATATGTTCAGATATTGATTCAAATTCGTTTCAAATGAGACATATTGCACTAATATACGCAAATACAAGCGTTAAAATGCCAATATCAGAGTAATATATTTCCAAGCGTATTGCACCAAAAAGTTATAGGACTTATTAAAAATGTTCAGATATTGATTCAAATTCGTTTCAAATGCGACATATTGTAGTAATATACGCAAATACAAGCGTTAAAATGCCAATACCAGTGTAATATATTTCCTAGCGTATTGCACCAAAAAGTTATAGTACCCAATAAAATATGTTCAGATATTGATTCAAATTCGTTTTAAATGAGATATATTTCAGTAATATACGCAAATACAAGCGTTAAAATGCCAATACCTGAGAAATATATTTCTTAGCGTATTGTACTAAAAAGTTATAGGACTCCATAAATTAAGTTCAGATATTGATTCAAATTCGTTTCAAATGAGACATATTGCAGTAATATACGCAAATACAAGCGTCAAAATGCCAATATCAGAGTAATATATTTCCTAGCGTATTGCACTAAAAAGTTATAGGACCCAATAAAATATGTTCAGATATTGATTCAAATTCGTTTTAAATGAGACATATTTCAGTAATATACGCAAATACAAGCGTTAAAATGCCAATACCTGAGTAATATATTTCTTAGCGTATTGTACTAAAAAGTTATAGTTCACCATTAAAAATGTTCAGATATTGATTCAAATTCGTTTCAAATGAGACATATTGCAGTAATATACGCAAATACAAGCGTCAAAATGCCAATATCAGAGTAATATATTTCCTAGCGTATTGCACCAAAAAGATAAAGTACCCAATAAAATATGTTCAGATATTGATTCTAATTCGTTTTAACTGAGACATATTTCAGTAATAAACTTAAATACAACCGTTAAAATGCCAATACCAGAGTAATATATTTCCTAGCGTATTGCACCAAAAAGTTATAAGACCCCATAAAATATGTTCAGATATAGATTCAAATTCATTTTAAATGAGACATATTTCAGTAATATACACAAATAGAAGCGTTAAAATGCCAATACCAGAGTAATATATTTCTTAGCTTCTTGCACTAAAAAGTTATAGGACTCCATAAAATATGTTCAGATATTGATTCAAATTCGTTTCAAATGAGACATATTGCACTAATATACGCAAATACAAGCGTTAAAATGCCAATATCAGAGTAATATATTTCCTAGCGTATTGCACCAAAAAGTTATAGGACCCAATAAAATATGTTCAGATATTGATTCAAATTCGTTTCAAATGAGACATATTGCTGTAATATACGCAAATACAAGCGTTAAAATGCCAATACCAGAGTAATATATTTCCTAGCGTCTTGCACCAAAAAGTTATAGGACCCAATAAAATATGTTCAGATATTGATTCAAATTCGTTTTAAATGAGACATATTTCAGTAATATACGCAAATACAAGCGCTAAAATGCCAAAACCTGAGTAATATATTTCTTAGCGTATTGTACTAAAAAGTTATAGTTCACCATTAAAAATGTTCAGATATTGATTCAAATTCGTTTCAAATTAGACATATTGCAGTAATATACGCAAATACAAGCGTTAAAATGCCAATACCTGAGTAATATATAACTAAGCGAAATGTACTCAAAAGTTATAGGCCACCATTAAATATGTTCAGATATTGATTCAAATTCATTTCAAATGAGACATATTGCAGTAATATACACAAATACAAGCGTTAAACGGCCAATACTAGAGTAATTTATTTCCTAGCGTATTGCACTAAAAAGTTATAGGCCTCCATAAAATATGTTCAGATGTTGATACTAATTCGTTTGAAATGAGATATATTGCACTTATATACGCAAATACAAGCGTTAAAATGCCAATACCAGAGTAATATATTTCCTAGCGTATTGCACCAAAAAGTTATAAGACCCCATAAAATATGTTCAGATATTGAATCAAATTCATTTTAAATGGGATATATTTCAGTAATCTACACAAATACAAGCGTCAAAACGCCAATACCTGAGTTATATATTTCTTAGCGTATTGCACTAAAAAGTTAAAGGACTCCATAAAATATGTTCAGATGTTGATACAATTTCGTTTGAAAAGAGACATATAGCGCTAATATACGCAAATACAAGCGTTAAAATGCCAATACCTGAGTAATATATTTCTTAGCGTCTTGCACTAAAAAGTTATAGGACTCCATAAAATATGTTCAGATATTGATTCAAATTCGTTTCAAATGAGACATATTGCACTAATATACTCAAATACAAGCGTTAAAATGCCAATACCAGAGTAATTTATTTCCTAGCGTCTTGCACCAAAATGTTATAGGCCCCAATAAAATATGTACAGATCAATTGATTCAAATTCGTTTCAAATGAGACATATTGCTGTAATATACGCAAATACAAGCGTTAAAATGCCAATACCAGAGTAATATATTTCCTAGCGTATTGCACTAAAAATTTATAGGCCTCCATAAAATATGTTCAGATGTTGATACAAATTCGTTTGAAATGAGATATATTGCACTTATATACGCAAATACAAGCGTTAAAATGCCAATACCAGAGTAACATATTTCTTAGCGTACTGTGTACTAAAAAGTTATATACCTCCATAAAATATGTTCAAATATTGATACAAATTCGTTTCAAATGAGACATATTGCAGATATATACGTAAATACTGGCGTTAAAATGTTAATACCAGAGTAAAATATTTCTTAGCGTATTGCACTAAAAAGTTATAGACCTTCATAAAATATGTTCAGATACTGATACAATTTCGTTTCAAATGAGACATATTGCAGTTATATATGCAAACACAAGCATTAAAATGCCAATACCAGAGTAATATATTTCTTAGCGTTTGGTACTAAAAATGTATGGGCCTCCATAAAATATATTCAGATATTGATACAAATTCGTTTCAAATGAGACACAATGAAGTAATATACGCAAATACGAGCGTTTAAATGCCAATACCAGAGTAACATATTTCTTAGCGTATTGCACTAAAAAGTTATAGACCTCTGTAAAATATGTTCAGATATGTATACATATTCGTTTCAAATGAGACGTATCTACCACTCTTATTTTTATGGTAGTGTCACAAACGTCTAGAGATGCTAAACTAAGTTCAATTGTGCAGCATTCACACATAAATAGGTGACAATAATAATTTTTCACCCCTTAATACCCTGGATAGAATATTCTTTTTAGCATAATTATTTAGCCAATATATGTAACAATCACCCCTATTTTTATGGTAGTGTCACAAACGTCTAGAGATACTAAACCAGGTTCAATTGTGCAGCATTCATACATAAATAGGTGACAATGCAAATTTTTCACCCCTTAATCCCCTGGATAGAATATTTTTTTTAGCATAATTATTTAGCCAATAAATGTATCTAACACCCCTACTTTTATGGTAGTGTCACAAACGTCTAGAGATACTAAACCAGGTTTAATTGTGCAGCATTCACACATAAATAGGTGACAATACTAATTTTTCACCCCTCAATCCCCTGGATAGAATACTCTTTTTAGCATAATTATTTAGCCAATATATGTATCTACCACCCCTATTTTTATGGTAGTGTCACAAACGTCTAGAGATGCTAAACTAAGTTCAATTGTGCAGCATTCACACATAAATAGGTGACAATACCAAAGTTTCACCCCTTAATCCCCTGGATAGAATATTCTTTTTAATATAATTTTTAGCCAATATATGTATCTACCACCCCTATTTTTATGGTAGTGTCACAAACGTCTAGAGATACTAAACTTGGTTCAATTGTGCAACATTCACACATAAATTGGTGACAATACTTAATTTTCACCCCTTAATCCCCCGGATAGATTATTCTTTTTAGCATAATTATTTAGCCAATATATGTATCTACCATCCCTTTTTTTATGAAAGTGTCACAAGCGTCTAGAGATGCTAAACTAAGTTCAATTGTGCAGCTTTCACACATAAATAGGTGACAATACTAATTTTGTCCGCGCAGTAGAAATGCGTTTCTGAATTCGTCTAAAATCTGTCTCCACGAGTAATCGCGCCCGTTAACGTTAATGTTATACCATGTTTCTGCCGCGCCGAGCAGGTATAATTTAAAATATTGTTTCTTGAGCGCGTCGTTCCAACGGTTCGTTTCTGCCGCTGTGGTAAATTGTTTTATAAATTTTGTTACGTCTTGCTTTGCTTTGGGGTCAAAGCTATCACGAATTATGCAGTTCTTTTGGTTTTGAACTTACATCTTCCGCTTCGTCAATCAACATATTGTTATGTCCTTGCGCCATATTTGTGCTAATGTTATTTATGTTTTCTACGTTTGATATGTCTAAGTTTTCAAATCCCGAATGAATAGTGTAGGGTCTCTAGTGTTCGCGCTTTCTTTACTTAATTCAGCTTCTGAATTACTCGATTCTAACGCGCCTAACGGGCTTGTATCTGGGGGTGTGAATTGATTAATTATTTGTGTTTCGTTGCTAGCTGACGTTACGTTTCGTCTACTTGTTCCCGCTGAAGGGGTTCTCAACAGATTATTCGTTTTTCCGGTTAATACTAATCGCGCTGTGTTTAAATTGTTTTCTCGCGGTCGTAGATTATATTCGTTCTTGCTCATAACTTATATGATTCATTATTGTTTAAAAATGCGTTAGTTGCCTGTATATTTTAATGACAGTCCCTCACCATACATGCATTAACCCTCTTTCTCCTGTGCTTGGTCTTGGTCAAAATGAAAAAAAAAATTTATTTAAATTATAAATCAATTATTTTGTTTTATCAAATTTACTGATTTTACTTCGAGTTCCAAAAGGATTACACCGGCCTGTGAACTAAGCAGTGGTCCGTTTTGTTCTTGCTTTTATTCTTTTTCCCACAAGGTATTCTCGCTACTTCTAGTTCCCTACTCGTTCAAATTGAGTTTAACTTTAATTGCTATTATATTTTTAAGAGAAAAAATGTTACGGTTTTTGAGAATACCCTGCACTCCACCAATTGTCACGGCTGGGGTTTGGCTGTGACTTTATTTTATGAAATGATTTGAGGTACCAGCCAAGACTGTAACTCCTGCAGGGTTTATATCATATCAGGAGTCAAGCACGAGAGGATGTGAAAGGTGTTTACCAATTCATAACACAGTTATACATTTATACGTTTTAGTTTAGTGTTTTATTGCACAAAGGTACTTACAGCATTGCGTTTAATGGGCACATGACTTACACTGAATCGATCGTTTGAGTTTAGAATAAGTTTATAACGTAGTCTGGGAAGACTATGAGAAAGACTGTCCAGTTTGTCTCTTCCTGGTTCCTTATATAAGATTGGGTTATCCCTGGTGTGGGTTTTGTGGTATGTGGAGGGAACCTTGGCATTGTATTTCTATTTGACATATGTGTAATCGTGACGTTTCGAGATGCCGTCGTAAAATAGTACTGGGTTATAAGTACTATTTATTAGGCCTATCGGACACTTGTCCCGGAGGGTGGTCCGTCGTCGTTAGATGGTTTTGGGCAATAGTTGTTGTTTAGGTTACGAGATGCTTGTCTAGCCCGGTGGTCCGTCTAGTTGTGGAATCGTATTCGTGGATGGCCTAGGTGTGGCTCTAGCGTGGCTCTTAGGGTGGTCTAGGTGTGACCCTAGCGTGGCACGGGCGTGACAATATATATATATATATATATATATATATATATATATATATATATATATATATATATTGTGCCAGGAGTATGCCTACAGTGAGTACGAAATTTTTTTTTTTTTCCTACAATATATATATATATATATATATATATATATACATCCCTATGACATTTCGGCATCCTTTCATGGTTTGTGGGTTTTGGCATCTACCTTAAATACTTGAGATATCCAAGGGTTATAAGAAGTATATTGATTAATTATAACTAACAATAAGCGTAGACAAATGTGTAATTTTAAAATATACATTTCACTTTCAAAACAAGGTCATTTTGACATCCTTTTATTTTACAGTTTATGTTGTCTCCAGCGTATATTTTTCATTTACATGCCCGTGAATCTGCCATCCATGCCAATATATTAGTTTTATTGCATCAGTAAAACAGCATCCGGCGATGTAGCCGTTCTTAACTTCGTATTTAAATATTATTTGCTCAATTTTATTAGTGTCGGCTGACAGATAAAACTATGATAGAGCTGAAAAATATAATATCACAAATATTTAATTCGAATATTAGAATTACGTGTGTTAGCCATGCAGCCATTAATGAAAATTATTGTTCTACATTATAAAGAGGTTTTATTATGTATCAAACAAGAATACAGATATATTTGAACACCTTCATTAATTTATTTACTATATTTATTTTGTTTATAAACCTTAATTTTAAGCCAGTTTTTATTGTGTAAGATATCAGGTTGTAAATTTATTAATTCCATACATTCAGATTTTTTTGGGAGGTCGTTTTGTAGATATATGATTAATAAAATGTTCATTGACAATTCTTTTCTGTTCTCCTGTCCATGGTATCAGTTGTCTCTTTTGTTTAAGGTTGCTTTCATTTATTTTGTTTGATTTATCGTTTTCTTTCGATAATTCTATGTTAACAGTATTTTTTGATAAATCATTCTTATTATTTTCATAAATGTGATCTATTATATTTATATCTTCTCCGTCCGTATCAGAGTTATTGTCTCTTTCATCAAGTAAATTTTCTTCCATGTTTACATCTATTTCATCCAAAGACTTTCCTTTAAATTGTGCCGCTGTTCCTTTTTCCTTAAGCAATAATAATTTCGAGATTTTTGCTGTCTGATAAACATCATCTGGAAGCCGATATGCTTTTGTATGGATGCCATCAGTATGACCCATAAACGTAGCTTATTGTTCAATTTCGATAAAATTTAAATTGAAAATTTGGGTAATTGTAGCGAGATGTTTTCTCAATTTTGTTGCAGTTACAGCGGCTAGATGCTGAATTCCACTAGCCAAAGCGTGTTTTTTTCAAAATTTTGTAACCACAAATCGGAGTATTTCTACCGAAGAGATACAAATTAGTTTTTGGAACAAATGGATCTCTAAATGCTAAGAGAATTTTTATGTGATTTTGAACATTGCTTCCAAAAAGGACTGGAACACCTCGTCCTCGTTTACCACGAATGATGATTCGTTTAAACCGCTTCATTAAAATCTTTTCTGTAGGAGAGATAACTTCGGCAAATTCTTCATAATTTTGGGATTTTTTTATTTCAGATTGTTCATAAGTATGTACGAAGAGTCTCTCTAGCTCCCCTGGTCTTTTACGATTTAGTAATATTGTTTTGCAATATATTAGTTCCATGATCTCCATGTAGGCTAATTTATTGGTGTTGTTAGCTTTTAATTCCGTAACTGATTCATTTGCTTTTCTATTTAAATAATCATGGAATAATTTCAAGTTACTAGCTAGAGGTACAAGAGTGATTTTATTCCATTTTTGGCTGCTTAGATCGTCTGCTGCTTGAGAAGACACATCAAATTTCCAATTTGATTTAAGCAGTTCTATCATGGTCCTTAAATCAGCTTCCGTTTCGCCAGTTTTAGGAGAAACAAACATACCTTTTCTTTTGATTGCAAATAAAATTGCAATATCACAACATTGCTTTAAGGCTGTGCCAATGTTTATTGCATATGTTGGTGAAGCATATAAATCTTTCTCTACGTCATACTTTGATACCCTTTTTGTAGCTGCAACAATTATGTCATAATATGCCGGTCTCAAAGCTTGAAATTAGAAGCTTTGATAGCTCTCTCATTTTTCTAGATGTCACATTAATAAAATGTTTCTCACGGTGAATTTTAATATAACGTGCTCCAAACGAACATATTAGTGGGTCTTTTTTAGCAACAAGAGATACCAAATCTGCTCTCATCCGTGGAAAAACCGTAGTTTTTAATTGGTGATCAATTTTTAAATGACGAACTAACATGTTTTGAGCTTCAGAAAGTGGTGCCCGACCCTTACTCGTATGCGGATTTGCAACACATTTTTTCATATGTCTGGAGAGCTTTTCCTTTACGTAATATCCTAAGCAATGTGTCCACGGTAAAAATTCTGCTGATGGTAAATTAGGTTTTTTCACAGGTCTTGTACAATTTTCCGAATTATTCAAAAAATTTCCTTTTTTTCGTAACAAAGTCATTAAATTTTTGCGTTCTTTACTATTGACGGGCTTTGAGAAACATTTTTGTACTTCTATTTCCATCATGTGATGTCTCTTAATATGTCTGCTAAAATTTGATACTGAATTTTCACAGAAATAACAAAAGTCTTTACAGCGAACGCGTTTTTCTCGTTTAGGAAAATCAAACGATTCTTTAATTGGAGGATAAATACTACTCAATTCTTCCGTTGAATCTAAATTTTCGATTGACCTTAATAGCTGTGATTCTGATTTCTTAGGTTTACTTATTAAAATATCAGCTGGGTTCGAGTACCCTGAACAATTAGATTCCTATCATAAATAGAAGCATGCATTTTTATGAATTGATCTATATTTAGACAAGTTTTATATTAATATCTATTTTCGAAACCTACATCAGGCTCGTAAGCTGGGCCCTTTTGAGAGTCATAATAAGGTGATTCATTCTGTATTAAAATCAAGTAAAAGATTATTTTAATTAGAATCGTATTTTTTATTTACCTCGAATTTTGAAATATCGATAGAACTATGTGCAGAATCGGATACAAATGAAGATAAATTAGATGGTGGAACAGACTAAAAGTAATACATACAACAAAAATTACACAAGCTTCAAAACAAATATATATTTATTACCTCATCAAAAAATGTCAATTCATGACTATTTAAAACAGAATTTTCATTTTCCATTTCGAAATTAACGGAATTAGATTTTGATTTTATCTAAAAAATGGCATAAAATAAATTAGGGGATCTAGTTATTTAAACCATGTAAATTAAATAAATAATAAAATTAAACCTCATCTATTTTAACAATTGCTGTATCAGGTTCAATATTTTCTAATTTTGAATTCTTCTGAAAATGCCTAAAAAGATATTTGTATCAATTAATAATTCTCTCGTAAAACAAATTAATGCTATGTCATTAAGCGGTTTCTAAAATTAAATTACAAAATACGGATTATTAATGTGACTTAAAAATTATCTTTCAAACATCAGACACCTCTGAAATACTCATAGTCCCGCATGTTTTTTCTTTAATTTTTGGTGGACTTTTGAACATTAAGGGATGCTTGGCCCCTAAAATATAATATATTTGGTAAAACGTTATCCTAATGCATTTCATAATTGGTCAAATGTTAGTTTATTTTTAATAATCATTTTAATATTTATTAATAATTATATAAAATTAGTATTATGTACAAATATAAGTTATTTGCCCGTCGTACCTATATATCTAATACTATATATTTTCATGTGAATAAGCATTTATATTGGAAATATAACTTTTTGAGTGTGCAGTTTTCTTTTCGTTTATTAATAATTTTAAATTCATTGTTTCGATTGCATACCTAAGCAGTTACAGTAATCCATAATACAAAAATCTCGCAGTTTTATATTTAAATTATTTATTTTTATTTTATATTTCAACACAGATTATTAATTTATTTTGAAACGCTGTGAAGTTCAATGCGAGTGTGAAAATAGTTTTAAAGCAAGTTAAGGTAAACTCTATACAGTCTTTGGAAATGAGCTATTAATTGGACATATCCATATTTGATTGAAATTTTTATAATTTACAGTTATAATACATGGAAATGTATCTGAATCTTTTTTTCTGTCAAATAAATATTTAAATATGTCTAATTCCTATAAAAGTGTCTAATGACTATATTTTACTTATTCTATGTAAAAGGACACACCAAAATATATTGAGGAAATTCAAGTGAAGCCATAACTAAAGGAACGATACGTGCTTCTAATATTACTGCTGTCTAACGCTAAATCCTCTCTGCTTGAGTTTTACAAGTTTAAAAAGAAAAATAATGCTTAACTGTTCAATAACTGTATTGTTTACCTTACCTAGAATATATCAATATAATCATGGATAGAAAAGTTTGAGAGTGAGAGTTATTTGCCCTGAGTTAATTTTATGTATGTTTGAACAGCCTAATGATTTCGAAGAATGTCGCAATTTGAAATGAAAATATAATATAAATTATTTTCTAACATTATGCGGAGAAAGATCTCCTTATATAAATAAGGCGGTTGGGAACCGCCTGGTTATCCTAATAATATTAATAAACTATCTTTATGCTGCAAAAAGTGCCAAACTTAATTTTCGCCTTATGTTTTATACTAATGTAAATATTAATATGATTTATTATTAATTGTTTCCTAACACCTTTTTAATACTGATAATCATTCACTTACCTACAAGGGCCAACATTTTTGAGCTTCTCATAATGAGCACTTACACTTTACATTAAAACACAAATTGCCTCGAATGTGAGGTTCGGGCGATGCTAAGAGTGATGATTTGAAGTGAATCGAATTGTGTTTAATGTGAAAAACATAAACACTGAGTTGCCAAATTTGCGGTTGCCAAAAACACTCGTTTGTGAACGAAAAATATACACTTGCAATATACGTGTACCTGCACTAGCGCGCGGAGTGGCAATAGGCAGAACTGTTATATACACTTTTATTTCATTTCTTCATCATTTTGGCGACAAAACAAAAATTCATTTTTAGACAGTAGATGCCAGGGCAAGTACGAATATATATATATATATATATATATATATATATATATATATATATATATATATATATATATATATATATATTGTAGAACAAAAAATTTACACTTCTTAAATTATTTACAAATAATTAATTTTTCAATAATATAAAATATGCGGCATGAATTTCGCTAAAGTTTCTTATACGCACTTTGGTTAGATCATTACAATTTATAAATTTTTTTTAATTTCAAATTTTTTTAAATTCTAACATCCTAACCAAAATGGGTATAAGGGACGTCCGTGACATGTCTTATATGCATTTTGGTTAGATCGTTAGAATTAAAAAAAAATTGCAAAGTTTTATAAATTGTATCGACCTAACCAAAATGCGTATAAGTTCAGCGACAGACATGCCACATATTTTATTATTATTTAACAAAAATTTATAATTTTTATAAAATAAACTGAATTTTGATCATAAATGGCAAAGGTTTATGACACACAAGGGTGGAAACAAAAAACAATCTTAAATTAAATCTTAGTAGCACTACTTAGTTTTAATATTCGATTTTTCGGATGAATTTTAAGACCTGGTATTATTTTAGCACAAAAAAATTTACATTTTTTAAATAACTTGCAAATAATTAATTTTTCAATAATATGTAGTCTATGTTTATAACAATGTTCATTATTCAACCATTTTGTTAAAAACAGATGCTGCTTTATTATTTCTAATAATTTTACTTTGACACATGTTTGATAGTAAACTTTTAAAAAATTGCTTTCGAATGTTTCTAAACAAATATCTACAATTTTTGTAAATTCATTTGTAGGGGCCGTAAGACCTCTATCTGTTTCGTTAATATTGATATTTTCGTATGTCTTAAATAATAAAAACAACTCTCGTTGATTTTGCAACTCTGATGTTGACACTAAGTGAGCTTCGCACTTGTCGCAATGAAATTCTTCTATACATTTCTTAGCTAAATGCCCTGACAAGTATGTAGCGGAACAGTCTTCTAATGTTATCTGTTCGTCATTTGAAGAGTTGAGGGATCCGCCTTGTTCTGATGGCTTGCTTATTATTTTTATTGACATTGAGCTCTCATCCGAATCATATGTATCTATTGGTTGTTGCTCTGAATCTGATATGGATTTTTCCGGAATAAAACTTATCATGTTATCGTCGTCAGGTTCGCAATTTGATGAATCTACTGGCTTCATTAGGGAATTTATCGTGGTTGACCTAAACAATGTTCTGAAAGTTCTCGCGCTGGGATTTATATTATAACCTCCTTTTTGCCTAAATATTGAAAATAAATTTTCAATCACGTCTTGATTTAATCTATTTGTCATTAGAAATTCCATGCCATTATTGGAGCGTTCCTCTTCAAAAAATAATAAAATACCTTCTATGGTTTGCACTAATCCCAAAAAACATGGCAGTTTACTTAATTTATTTGTTTTTTTTATTAATTTTAGCTATATTAGAAAATACTGTTTTAGCCTTTAGCAAAACAGAGTTCACATGTGAGTTTTTTTCTGTTAAAGCGCATTGATATGGGTTCGGACTAAATAGGTTACGACTGTTTAACCCATCAAAAAGATTATTTAAAAAATCTACAAAATTCGCAGTTTCTTCTGCCGTTTCATTTGTCATTTCTTTAGTGGCAATACATGTTTTCATTGCTGCAGCTACAGAATGGCTTAATACCTGTACTGCCATTTTCACACTCATTTTTTGAATTGAATTGGGTGATATATGTGCCTCAGTCAATTTCATTAGTGCTGTACTCCATCTTCCATCTAATAGGAAATCGCCATTCAATAGATTATTTCTAAAAATTTTAAATAAATGCGGCGTATCATATATGGCGAATTTTTTTTTATTTTCTATTTCGAAGTATGGTTTAATATGTGAAACGTTTATTTGGTTAATTGCACTTTGGTTACTGGTTCCTTGGTCACAAATGGTAATTTTTGGCAGTAAGCCTACATCGAATAATCTTCTTAATGTTCTTTTAATTAAAAATAAAAGGTTTTTGCATCTTACACCTGTAGACGAAAGGAAAAATGCCACGAGTAGCTTCCATATATTCGATAAAAATTGTAAATGTATTATTTTTATAATAAGAATATATGTACATTCATAATAGAAGATGCAGATTTGTTTGTATTTAGTTAGCAATGGTGATTAATCGTCGCGATAAAAATGGAATGTCTTTGAATAAAAGATCAGTTTCGAAGACAATATTCGAAACGGAAGTGCATGTTTACTCTAGTCAATGTTTGCGGTTTCTGCAATTACTCAAAAATGGTTGCACTTACAGAGAAAATTTTGGTATACAAATTATAGATTTTAACATTTTATACAACCTGTATATGAAACATTTTTTTCAAAAAAAGGTACCCGAAATAAGATAATTCCAGTGGAAATTTGTTCTTATTATAATTAATTTCACATAAATCGTATCAACTAATTTGGTATTTATTATTAATAAATAAGTGAAAAAAGATTCCAAAGGTTAGTAAAATATTATAAATTAGAAAAATCGTGTAAATATGATATGATTTAACCCAAAAGCGTATAAGAAAGTTCGGTTCATGACACTGCAGATGTTTTGAATACGTTGTCGTCCATAGTTTTCCCAATATTTTTTATTACCGGGTAGGGTGCATTTTGGTTTCTTAAGTTTTTGGTATTTCAATATATTAATTTTAATTGGTGTGAACAAGCGTTTACAAATCAGGTTGAAACACTAATTTTAAAGGCATGTTTCATGCTGCTATGTTTGTCAATAATTGGTTACATATTATCACCTTAGTATATATTTTAGGGGCATCTGAATCTTCAATTGTCTAAACAACTTTTAAAAAACGCGGAATATATTTAAATCTCTGTCGATAATGCAGAAGGTTGCAGCCCTGCCATCTGCTGGTTGACAACGAATTACAAGAATAAAGTGCTGACCTCTGGTGTTCGCCTACGCTAAACATACTGCCAAATGTAATATAGTGATTGCAACTCTGAATATTTCGTACTCATTGGTTATACTAATCCATAAAATATGTTCAGATATTGATACAAATTCGTTTCATATGAGGCATATTACAGTAGAATACTCAAATACAAGCGTTAAAATGCCAATACCAGAGTAATATATTTCTTAGCGTATTGCTCTAAAAAGTTATAGGAATCCATAAAATATGTTCAGATGTAGATACAAATTCTTTTCAAATGAGACATATTAAAGTAAGATACGGAAGTACAAGCGTTATAATGCAAATACCAGAGTAATATGTTTCTTAGCGTATTGCACTAAAAAGTTATAGGACTCCATAAAATATGTTCAGATCTTGATACAAATTCGTTTCAAATGAGACATATTGCAGTAATATACGCAAATACAAGCGTGAATATGCCAATACCAGAGTAATATATTTCTTAGCGTATTGCACTAAGAAGTTATAGGAATCCATAAAATATGTTCAGATATTGATACAAATTCATTTCATATGAGTCATATTGCAATAATATACGCAAATACAAGCGTTAAAAGGCCAATACCAGAGTAATATTTTTCCTAGCGTATTGCACTAAAAAGTTATAGGCCTCCATAAAATATGTTCAGATATTGATAAAAATTCGTATCAAATGAGACATATTGCAGTAATATACGCAAATACAAGCGTTAAAATGCCAATACCAGAGTAATATATTTCTTAGCGTATTGTACTACAAAGTAATAGGCCTCCATAAAATATGTTCAGATATTGATACAAATTCATTTCAAATGAGACATATTGCAGTAATATACGCAAATACAAGCGTTAAAATGCCAATACCAGAGTAATATATTTCTTAGCGTATTGTACTACAAAGTAATAGGCCTCCATAAAATATGTTCAGATATTGATACAAATACATTTCAAATGAGATATATTGCAGTAATATACGCAAGCACAAGCGTTAAATGCCAATACCAGAGTAATATAATTCTTAGCGTATTGTACTATAAAGTTATAGTCCTCCATAAAATATGTTCAGATATTGAAACAAATTCGTTTCAAATGAGACGTATTGTAGTAATATACGCAAGCACAAGCATTAAAATGCCAATACCAGAGTAATATATATCTTAGCGTATTGTACTAAAAAGTTATAGGCCTCCATCAAATATGTTCAGATATCGATAAAATTTCGTTTCATATGAGACATATTGCAGTAATATACACAAATACAAGCGTTAAAATACCAATTCCAGAGTAATATATTTCTTAGCGTACTGTACTACAAAGTTATAGGCCTCCATAAAATATGTAAGGATATGATACAAATTCATTTCAAATGAGACATATAGCAGTAATATAAGCATGTACTAGCGTTAAAATGCCAATACCAGAGTAATAAATTTCTCAGCGTATTGTAAAATGTGTTCAGATATTGATACAATTTCGTTGCATATGAGACATATTGAAGTAAAATACGCAAATACAAGCGTTAAAATGCCAATACCAGAGTAATTTATTTCTTAGCATATTGTACTACAAAGTTATAGGCCTCCATAAAATATGTTCAGATATTGATACAAATTCATTTCAAATGATATATATTGCAGTAATATACGCAAGCACAAGCGTTAAAATGCCAATACCAGAGTAATATTTTTCTTAGCGTATTGTACTAAAAAGTTATAGGCCTCCATAAAATATGTTCAGATATCGATAAAATTTCGTTTCATATGAGACATTTTGCAGTAGTATACACAAATACAAGCGTTAAAATGCCAATACCAGAGTAATACATTGCTTAGCGTATTGTACTAAAATTTTATAGTCCTCCGTAAAATATGTTCTGATTTTGATACAATTTCGTTGCAAATGAGACATTTTGCAGTAATATACGCAAATACAATTGTTTAAATGCCATACCAGAGTAATATATTTCTTAGCGTATTGTACTAAAAAGTTAAAGGCCTCCATGAAACATGTTCAGATATTGATACAAATTCATTTCAAATGAATAATAAAGCAGTATTGTCTGCGTATTGGGCGAAGAGCGAATTATTTAGATGTTCTGGTCTTGGCATATCGCTTGCATAGATGATGAATAAAAGTGGAGCCAGGATTGAACCCTGAGGTACTCCAGCTGTCAGCATGTATTCCTTTGACATAGCACCTTGGTAACATACTCGAAATCGGCGATTTCTAAGGTATGACGCAATGATTTGACAAATATGTAGTGAATCCTTGTATTCCAACAGTTTGTGGATGAGACCTCGGTGCCACACCCTGTCAAATGCTTTGGCAACATCTAAAAACACTGCACTAGTAGACTGATTTTGGTTTATTCCATGAATTATGAAGTCTGTCACCCGAGTGAGTTGGTGTACGGTTGAGTGATGGGCACGAAAACCAAACTGATCGTCAGGAAGAACGGAACGCTGATCAGTGAGTGCTTGCAATTGTTTTAGCAAAAATCGCTCCACAACTTTGCCTTAAAATGCTCAGAAGACTGATTGGCCTGTAGTTTTCCGGGAACTTGTGGTCTTTTCCGGGCTTAGGTATAGTTATTACTGTTGCCATTTTCCAGACTGTTGGAAAGTGGCGTAGTCTAAGGCAAGCATTTGTTATGTTCGTCAAGGCAACGATGGCGCGTTTAGGTAGCATACGTAGAGCTGTACCAGGTATTCGATCAGGACCGGCGGCTTTCTGGGGTTGACACCTCTTAGTATTTCACCAATTTGTCGTGGAGTTGCAAATTCGATTGTCTCATCACAAATTTGACGTAATCGGTTTCGGACGGACCGGTGAATTCTTCCAACATTGTCGACATCTATGTGTTCATAGTTAGGAGTAAACTGCAGTTCAAGAGATTCAGCAATAGCTTCAGACTTCTCTTGGGCTGTAAAGACTAACCCTCTGCGCCCATGCAGTGCTTGAATAGGTGCCTGTTTATTACGGAGCAATTTGCTTAGTTTCCAGTATAGAATTTCGTTTTCGTTCGTGTTGAGAATAACCTCTTACCATTTATCATTTGAATGCTGGCGCAGGGCGTCTCGAACCTCTGTCGAAAGCCTATTAGATATACGGCGATCACACGGGTCTCTCGAATGCTGCCAAACGCGATGAGCTCTATTGCGTTTTCTGATAAGTTCAATGATTACAGTTGGTAACGAACTCTTGTAAGTTGTTGCAAGATGTTGAGTACTTGAGGAGAGCTGCATCGCGTTTATTATAGCATTTGTGAGCGTATTTACAGCTTTTTCTAGCTGCGTTGTGGTGGTTATCTCGGGTAAAGGATCAAGAACGCTTTCTAGATTTTTGCCAAACAATTTCCAGTTGATGCGAGGTTTACTTACGGCACAAATGTCATCGGAGAGTTCTTCGAGATCCAGTATCACAGGGTTGTGATCGGAACTCAGTTCTACCAACGCATGGATGGATGTTTGTATGGAGATCCCACGTAGTATGGCAACGTCGAGGACATCCGGGCGGCTGCCGATTGGGCAGTTATATGTTGGTTGCTCCGGTCCAACTACTGTTAATTGTGAGTTTATTCCATAACTTGCAAGCACTTTCCCTTTTTTGTTCGTAATTCGGCTGTGCCAGCTGGGATGTTTGGCATTTAAATCCCCAGCCAAGGTAGTTGGCAGATTGTCGGATAGAAAAATTGCATCCAAGTCTGCTGGGCATAATGTGCTGGATGGTGAAGCATATGATGAAACCAACTTTATTGGTCCCATAGAAGCAGTGTTTACTATCAAAGCATTGCACTCCAGATATTGTGTGGGTGGCAGTTCAATCAATGATTGGTCTTTGCAGGCGTAAATCGCAGTTCCGCCAGCGTTTGTGATCCTATCCTTGCCGTAGATGTTGTAATTGTGAATTTTTGGATCGCTAATATATGGTTTCAAGAAGGTTTCTTGCACCAGAATCACGTCTATGCGATGTTCGGTCAGGAATTCTGACAGTTCGCTCTTTTTGTCTCGAAGGCCGTTTGCATTCCAAAATGCTAGCCGAAGTGAATGCGGTATTCTGCAATTATTTTGTACCATTGTGAAGGGTGATCGCTTCGATTGTGGAGCCGACTAGTATGGCTATTATTTCGTTAGTTGTATTCGAGTTTTTAATTTTTTGCAAAATATCACTAACGAATGACAGCAGCTTTTTGTGCTCGATTTGCGCAAAGAATTGGATTGCTGCGGCAATACCACCAGTCGAGGTTTGAGGATCGTTTGGTGGTACAGGATTGGGAATGCTGGGAATTCCAGGTTGAATTTGCGTGGATGGAGAAGATCGTTCTACTTCGGAAGCATCATTGTTGACTGTTGCTGTAGCGTATGATCGGTTTGGAACAGTTTGACAGGATATTTTTAGACAGTTATTAGGACTTTTTGGTGTGACTTTTGGTTTCGGTTGCGGATAGGATTTACAACCACGATAGTTTGCGGTGTGGGCTTCTCCGCAGTTAGCACATTTAGCTTTGTCAGTAGCTTTATTTGTAGTGCAGTCTGCCGTTTGATGGTTTTCGCCGCATTCGACGCAGCGCCAGGAGTTGTGACAGCCGCTTGATGTGTGACCAAAGCGTTGGCAGCGGTGGCATTGGGTTATTTCGCGCCCTTCACTCTGAATAATAGCAGCAACATCTGTCAATTTGGATTTGGAGCTGACAAATAACGGCGGAGGAGCTTTAACCTTCGGGGTTATCATTTCATTGGTGTCCATCACCTGTTCATTCTCAGCATCAGGGATATCAGATAGTGTTTCAAATTTATTTTTGGTCGCGGCCGGGGAACCTCCATTATCGTTGACGGTTCGTTTTCGTTTTGCGGGTCCTACTTTGACAAAGCCATTTTCCGCCCTTTTGTTAGTGGTTCCACTACTGACAGGTAGTGGCGGGTTTTCTGAGGTGGAAGGACCGCCATTTTGGAATGGGGCGTTTGCAGTTGGTTGACCTACTTGTCGCGCAGTGGTAGCAGTGGCAATTTCTTGCGTGGTGGTAGCAGATGTTACTATGACATTGGTGGTCATTGTAGAGACCTCGATGGGCTCTAGGTTCACTGTTGTGTTTGAGGAAGCGGCCACCTCCGGTTTGGAATTACTGGATGATTTGACAGGCTTGTGCACTGCCATTTTGTTTTTAGCGAATGACGCCGTAGTCAGTTTTACTTTGCCTTGTAGTTTTGAGTGGTTTTTGGGACGTAGTTCATGCTTTTTCTTGGAGTCATGCATGCTTTGAAGTAATTGTTGCTTTAATGAAGCATGTCTTGCCAGCAGTAATTGAAGAAGCTCTTCAATTTGTTGTTTATTGTATGAGCCAACGGATTGCAGTACTGTGATGCGGCTCTCCATGGCTGCATCCGTCAACATAGAAATACGTTCCTTCGACATTTTAGCGGTACTTAAAAACAGTTACACTACACTAGAAAAGTTGTCGCAAATTTCACTGACGTCTCCACGTGAGACGCGATCACACTCGCACTACACATAAATGTTGTAGGAGCACTAACACCTGGCTGTGCTGGTTAAAAACCAACAGCAGCCGTAACACTAACTCACAGCGCTCGTTTTTATCACTGAGACATTTATAGAATAGTTTCTATTGCACAACACAAACCACAAAAATAAACATACAGTACTATGAATATCCTATTAGGACATAGTAAAATAACTCGTGACCGTTTGGAAACGAAAGACTATGATATGATGTTTAGCTGACCTAGATATTACTCTATCTGCGTTCTATCACTCACTCTTTTCTCTTTTTTTTCACAAGCGTTAAAATACCAATACCTTGTATTGTACTAAAATGTTATAGTCCTCCGTAAAATATGTTCAGATATTGATACAATTTCGTTGCATATGAGACATATTGAAGTAAAATACGCAAATACAAGCGTTAACATGCCAATGCCAGAGTAATATATTTCTTAGCGTATTGTACTAAAAAGTTATTGGCCTCCATAAAATATGTTCGGATATCGATAAAATTTCGTTACATATGAGACATATTGCAGTAACATAAACAAATACAAGCGTTAAAATGTCAATACCAAAGTAATATATTACTTAGCGTAGTATACTAAATTGTTATAGTCCTCCGTAAAATATGTTCAGATATTGATACAAATTCGTTGCATATGAGACATATTGAGGTAAAATACGCAAATACAAGCGTTAAAATGCCAATACCAGAGTAAAATATTTCTTAGCGTATTGTTCTACAAAGTTATAGTGCTCCGTAAAATATGTTCAGATATTGATACAATTTCGTTTTATATGAGAAATAATGAAGTAACATACGCAAATACAAGCGTTAAAATGCCAACACCAGAGTAATATATTGCTTAGCGTATTGTACTACAAAGTAATAGGCCTCCATGAAACATGTTCAGATATTGATACAAATTCATTTCAAATGAGACATAATGCAGTAATATACGCAAGCACAAACTTTAAAATGCGAATACCAGAGTAATATATTTCTTAACGTAACGTACTAAAAAGTTATAGGCCTCCGTAAAATATGTTCAGATATTGATACAAATTCATTTCAAATGAGACATATTGCAGTAATAGGCGCCAGCACAAGCTTTAAAATTTCTATACCAGAGTAATATATTTCGTACCGTATCCTACTAAAAAGTTATAGTCCTCCGTAAAATATATTCAGATATTGATACAAATTCGTTTCAAATGAGACATATTGCAGGAATATACGTAAATATAAGCGTTAGAATGCCAATACTAGAGTAATATATTTCTTAGCGTATTGTACTAAAAAGTTATAGGCCCCGTGAAATATGTTCTGATATTGATACGAATTCGTTTCAAATGAGACATATTGCAGTAATATACGCAAATGCTAGCGATAAAATGCCAATACCAGAGTAATAAATTTCTTAGCGTATTGCACTAAAAAGTTATAGTACTCCATGAATTATGTCCAGATATTGATACAATTTCGTTTCAAATGATACATATTGCAGAAATATACGCTAGCACAAGCTTTAAAATGCCAATACCAGAGTAATATATTTCTTAGCGTATTGTACTAAAAAGTTATAGCCCTCCATAAAATATATTCAGATATTGATGAAAATTCGTTTCAAATTAGACATATTGCTGTAATATACGCAAATACAAGCGTTAAAATGCCAATACCAGAGTAATATATTTCTTAGCGTATTGTACTAAAAAGTTATAGTCCTCCATAAAATATATTCAGATATTGATAAAAATTCGTTTCAAATTAGACATATTGCTGTAATATACGCAAATACAAGCGTTAAAATGCTAATACCAGAGTATTATATTTCTTAGCGTATTGCACTAAAAAGTTATAGTACTCCATGAAATATGTCCAGATATTGATACAATTTCGTTTCAAATGAGACATATTGCAGAAATATACGCTAGCACAAGCTTTAAAATGCCAATACCAGAGTAATATTTTTCTTAGCGTATTGTACTAAAAAGTTATAGTCCTCCATAAAATATATTCAGATATTGATAAAAATTCGTTTCAAATTAGACATATTGCTGTAATATACGCAAGCACAAGCGTTAAAATGCCAATACCAGAGTAATATATTTCTTAGCGTATTGTACTTAAAAGTTATAGTCCTCCATAAAATATGTTCAGATATTGAAACAAATTCGTTTCAAATGAGACATATTGCAGTAATATACGCAAATACAAGCGTTAAAATGCCAATACCAGAGTAATATATTTCTTAGCGTATTGTACTAAAAAGTTATAGTCCCTCCATAAAATATGTTCAGATATTGATAAAAATTCGTTTCAAATGAGACATATTGCAGTAATAGACGCCAGCACAAGCTTTAAAATTTCTATGCCAGAGCAATATATTTCGTACCGTATCGTACTAAAAAGTTATAGTCCTCTGTAATATATGTTCAGATATTGATACAAATTCGTTTCAAATGAGACATATTGCAGAATTATACGTAAATACAAGCGTTAGAATGCCAATACTAGAGTAATATATTTCTTAGCGTATTGTACTAGTACTAGTATCACATGGAGAACATGAAAAAAAATTAATTTGTTTATTAATAACTTAATTTTTCACATATAAATTAAACGTAAATTAATTTTTTTAAATATATTTAGATAGGTCTATTAATTAGCTACATTTTACCATAATTTCATAAATTTCTATTAACTACTATCTGAGATATTCATTATTTAATTGATTAACTCAAAAATATTCAATAGCTTATAACTCAAAAATTATATATTTTTTTTCCAAAATATTTTCAGCACCTAATTTTTATTCATTAGATCTACCTAAATATGAATTTTGAACAAAATCCGAAAACCTTGTGTAAATCAGTAGCACATTTGGGAAACTCTTACTCAATACTTTTATGTTCTTTGTATTATAACAATAAAGAATTTTGTAATTTAGAATGTATAAAATAATACGAATAGTAAAAAAAATTGTTAGCTGCTGTTTGAAAGTAAAGTGATACAAATTGAAGATCTTGGTAATATATGAAGTAGTTGCACTTATGCACAAAATTAGATAACTACGTGATCTTTTACTATGCATAATTTGCTTTATGACATTTTCGGCTCCCACTACTTTTTGCATTATATTAACATGCCACTATTAATGATTATAGCAGCAGAGTCGTCTTACTAGGACGTATGTGAATTATTTGTTCATTGACGAAATTTGCGTTAAATTTAAGCTTTGTTACTATAAATCCAATATTTTTGAACAATTTTCTTAAGTCTGCGGGAGGATATTTCGATCAAATACCGTAATTGTACTTTGTATGACTCTTTTTTTAATAAATCATTTCTTCATATAAATTTGTTTTGCTCTATTAAGTTTACAATCAGTTTAACAGTAACCGTACACAATTGTAATTAAGTTTAGGTGTACGATTGTAACATGTTCTCAGAAACGAAAAACCGTGTTTATTTTGTATAGCGTAGACACCTAATGGAACTACAAGGATATTGTGTTGTAGTTGTAAGAACCGGTCACATGAAAATTGTATTTTATATTTAAAAGAAGCAATTTTTATTGTCTACCGATTTCTTATTTAATTACACGAAAGTTGTAAATGTTAATAACATATTGCAATACTATTCTTAGATATGCCCGATACATATAAGTATTAAATTAAAATTACTATTGTAATATTTTGATGTCTTGTAAAATATACATAATGAAATATAAAGTTTGATGTTCTTATTACTTATTATTCAAACAATCAATTTTACAAATAAATTCGAAGTATAAATCATGGAAAATATAAGTTAGACGGATATCATCAACTGTTTCTATTCAAATTTAGGATATTACAAATATCACTTATTTATTACTTTCTTATATGCAGTATAAGTAAGTATTACAATCATGAAAAGCATCAATCTCGAGATTTTAACGGAAATATATCTCCCATGAAAATATTTCTTTAAGCATGAATCGATATTCTGTCAAATGGTATTTTTATTATTATTGGTTTTAATTACAAAAAAATAAATGATATGAGACGTTATTGATAGATATAGTGCTTGTTTACTCTAATCTTTTTTGCGGTTTCTTCAATTACTCAAAAATATTTGCACTTACAGCAAAAATTGTGAGAATAAAAATTAAAGCTATTAATTTTAAGCACAATACTTGTTTTTTTTTTCAAAAAATTTACGGCTTTTGAAATTTCTTCTTTGTACATAAATCGTATCATCTGCAGCTGTCAATCGTTCAACAGAAAAACAGAATTGGTTAAAATCATTTGGAATTTGACATTTAATTACTTTAAGCCATATATTTAGTGAAAAAGTGTTTCAAAAATTGGTAAAATATTATAAACTAGTAAAATATTATAAACTAGCAAAATATTATAAATTAGTAAAATAATAAAAATATGTATTTTTCCTTCTAAATACAATATGTTTAAAAAAGATCAGATAATTTTAAAACGCCTTTGAACTCTTAATAAGATGCCATGATAACTTACAAGGGGAAACCACGTAGTGTGGGTCACCGATTTTTCTGAAATTTTGCCAGATGGTAGGTGACGCAATAAAAATGATACAAATTTCGCCGTTTTGTGCACTTCTCAAGAAAATTCGAGAAAATCGCGTTCAAAGTTTTCACATCTTTTTTTCTACAAAAAACACTTTACCATACGCAGTGGATAGCGAGCTGGCGTACGGGCACAGTGGACAAGAGTTCTAGCCCGTACTCCGTCGTCTTTTTTATGCTGTATAAAATTTATTTTCGATTTATTTATTGGAAACAAATTTAAAATTTGAATTATTAAAATTATTAAATTATTAAAAAATTTGTAAAATTTATATATTAGAAAATATTTGAAATTTAATTGTTCCCGCTGTTTTTATTTCATTTATTAAATTTTTGGAGTCTGAAACGCAACTATAAACAAAATAATACAAAGTAAAACGCCACCACAATAAGTTCTTTCTCGCCACTTGCTTGCAATACCTACATTTTAAAATAATAATTACCATCCAGGTGAATGCTGCAACAGTCAATAATTTTATACTTTATTAATAATAGAAAAAATAAAGTCATACAGAGAAAAAAGCCGGCGGAGTACGGGCTAGAACTCCTAACCACTAGGACTGCGCGCCAGCTCCCTATCCACTGCGCTACGCCACCACTCAATAAAACGTTAATTTTTTTTCTACAAAACAAGATGTGCAAACTTTGAACGCGATTTTCGCGAACTTTCTTGAGAAGTGCATAAAACGGCAAAATTTGTATCATTTTTATTGCGTCACCTACCATCTGTCAAAATTTCAGCCAAATCGGTGACCCATACTACGTGGCTTCCCCTTGTTAGCTATAACATATTATTAATAGAACAGCGTTGACCATATATCTGCTAATTTATTCTCAAAACTTCAGTTGGTAGGTTTTGTTGTAGTTTGATTTCGACAACTATCAGGTTATTTCTGTTTATCATTATTTAGCTAGATTCTTTCCTGTATCATGTCTGGTTTACAAGTGTTCCATAGTTTTTTTGCCTTTATCTTCAGATAAGAGGTAAAGAATTCGTAACCGACAAATAACACGAGCTATAATCAAACTGTTTCGATGGAACAATGTTTATCAGAAAATAATGCCATATATTTACTAATTTACTGATTGGAGTTCACATCATTCTCTTTTAATTCATATTTTTAAAATTGCAATGTATTAAGAACAAATACATGCGTTAATAATTAGGGACACATAATTTGTATTCAAATATATCTTACGAATTTAAATTAATAACGTAATCATCAATAATTAAATTAAATAAAACGCCGATATTACTAAATTATACCATAAATATTGAATTATGTTTAATGTTTTTGTATTCGAAACTAGTCAGGAACACCGGGAAATTCATGTTAAATTAGACATTGTGAGGCTGAGAGTTTCTGAGTTTGAATATAAGTAATATGGTTACCAAAAAGAATAGTTGAATATTTTCAAAATATAGAAGTACGCGAACATAATATTTTTTCTGCATAATTTTTATTGCTTCACTATTTTAAATGTTCGTTAATTCAATAATTTTGGTATTATAATATATTAATATGAATAATTTCATACATACGTTTTTACTATTGAGGATAAAAAATAATTTATATTACTATTTTAAATTGTAAATTGCAATAGTCTCACATCATATGTTACGTCTGGAATATATTTTAATGGGGAAAACTATATTCACGTCAATCACTTATTCTCCTAAAATTTAGTTATCATGCAGTTGCAGTAATTCAAATTCATTTAAAACAAATTTATATTATAATCCTATAAAATGCACCCATTTAAATGTTTAATTATCAAATTGAGAAATATAATAAGTTTGAGCAGTCTTACATTTCAAAATACAAATATTTCATAATATTATTATAATTTAATAATTATTTATAAAAATGTCATTACTTTACAAGCCTTACTATATTTATGTGGATTATCATTTCCATAATTCTAATAAAAAATTATTTAGTTTATAACTATAAAAGTGCAATTGTGCAATTGTATCAATACAACCGGTTGGAAATTTATTTCGTTTCTCTTTTACCTCGAAGGTCATAGTCACTTTATTTCTATTGCGGTAACGATGAGGAATATAAACGCCGATATTACTAAATTATACCATAAATATTGAATTATGTTTAATGTTTTTGTATTCGAAACTAGTCAGGAACACCGTGAAATTCATGTTAAATTAGACATTGTGAGGCTGAGAGTTTCTGAGTTTGAATATAAGTAATATGGTTACCAAAAAGAATAGTTGAATATTTTCAATATATAGAAGTACGTGAACATAATATTATTTCTGCATAATTTTATATATTTTAAGAAATATTACCTTAAATTCAAATAGTTATCACTTATTCCTTGTACTGTATGAAAACTCACATTTTTCACTATTTTATAACAACCAATTTCCATTAAATACAATTTCATCTCTAAAATCTGTTCCTTTTCACTAACTATAATATCACATTTTGTATATCAACAAACATATACGTACATCATCTTTCAGGGGATTTCGCATTAATACTGACTTGGATTAGTTCCTTTATTGAATGCTTCCAGGGACAAAAACAATAGAAATCGGAAATTAGAAAAATGGCGGCTTATTAACTTGCTATTGGATGATGGAGAAACAATGGGGCATAATGATATTATTCTATATTTTTATTGGTCGTGCAAATCAAATATGGGAATACAAACGTTGTTTCTGACTCATATAGATTTAGTAGTTGTGATTTTTAACTTGGTATATTAAGGGGGATTTCCGGTTCAACTTTTTCAAAAAATCGATTTTTTTTTTGCATGAAATCAAAGCTAAACTTGTCTAGAATATGTGGATAAAAGGATATTTTAATCCGGCAAATATTTACGTCGCTACAGGCCTTTGAGTGCATCGACGAGCGGTATGGGTCGCGCAGGTATGTTTTGTCGCGCGCGCAAACTTTAAACGTGTTTTTCTCGAAACTACATTTTTCAAAACTGCGAGCACTCTAGCCTTTGAACGGTTCAACCAATTGTCTTCGTTTTTTGCTTCCCTTATTGAAAACACTTTTCTTCATAGAATGAACTACCCTTAAGGAAAAATGTGCAATTTTCGATTTTTCACAGCCTGTCAAAGTCGAAAAATCGACCGATAAAAACGATTTTTTTTCAAATGCCCGCCATTTTGTCAAATTTTGAGATTTTTCAAAGATTCTAGTTCATTCCATTTTCTGAACTATACTCTTCCAGAAACTGAGCCGATTTTTATTCTAGGTGATGATTTGCGACCTCTAGGCTGCTCGCAGTTTTGTGAAGTACCCGCCGGGCAGCCGCCATATTGGATGCCATTTTGAAGTTTTGATCTTGAAAAAATTCACAGTTGTAGAACAAGAACGAATAAAGATTTGATAAAAAACCCAGGTCTTTAACTCTTACCAGTTCCCTGGAAAAAAAATCCAAAGTTTAGGTCATTTGAACCGGAAATCCCCCTTAATTTTAATTAAGTATAATATTATTTGAATCATCAGAAATAATTTGATGAAAATTGCCACTACTTAGATGTTGGATGTGTTGTTTGATCGTTCGTTGGCACCTCGACCAAATGTTCTCCGCTGCAGGTAACTAACTTGGTTAAAATTTAATTTTGGCAATTATATTATGTTTACAAATGTATCATTCGTAATTTATATTTGATATACCTGAAATTTATCGTGTTACAAAGTTTTAGAAATTGCATTACACTTTTCATTAATAAGACAATAACAATTCGGAGTTTACGTAGTATATTGATTTCTCATAAAAGGAACAAAAGACATGTAAACATGTTAATAACAATAGATTAAAAGTTTGATTCAAACTATTATCCAATTTTATATAATAACTAAGAAATACCCATCAAAATTTATAATTTCGTGTAAAGAAAATGAGATTAAGAAAATGATATATTTTCTATATTTAATAGTATTCTAAAGTCAATCAAATAATACAGTTCATAAACATAGCAGGTTTTATATGCCTAGACGTTATAATATTTTTTTTATTTAATCACGAAAATTTAAACTTTGAACGACTTTCAAATGACAATGCGTACATTTACAAAGTAATGTACTGGGTTCCAAACAGATGCATAAATCTCATCAATTTTGAGGTATATACGTTGGCAATAAAGATATAAATAATACATATGAAATATAAATTTAATCATCAAATTATAATTGTATTAATTTCAGTTTAAATTACTTGTATACCTACAGGAACTGGAATCTTTAATTCGGAATTAATTATAATTTTGACGTTGTTTACTTATAAGGGAACATTCAGTTTGAAAGATATATGTTACGATAAAGGTAATTCAAATACATATTTTGTAATAAAATTCGAACAGACATTATTTTACAGCATAAATAATACATTGAATTGTTTTGTCTGTAAATAATACATATGAGGTATGTGGATAGTAATGAATTTTAAACACTTCTCTGTGCAAATTGTGTACTTTCATTTGATAAATATTATTTCAAAAGTGACAACCTTTCTTTAAAAGGTGCAAACATATATATAAGCAATTAATATTTTTAGTGAAACCTGTACAGAATTGCATTAATTTTAAAATTGTACCTTACCGCGTATTATTTAAAAATGACTTCCGAGCAACCATTTTCATAAGCTACAAATTAACGAATTTATAGTTTTATTAACAAAATACTTAATAAATTAAATTCAGAAATATTCTTTTTTGATGAGATTTGTAATGAATTAAATCGAAAACTTAATACTACGAGAACCAGAACATACTTTAGCACTTACTGTGGAGACAAATCATGCTACTAAACACTCATTAGAAAAAATAGATAATGTTATATTTTGCTTTATAATTTTAATTATTTTCAGAAAGCCTTTACATCATATTATAGTTAACTATACATATCCGAATACCTATAAAATTTAAGTAGTATATTAATTCAAGAAAATAGATAATCCAATTTATTTTCGAAAATATAATTTGTCTTTTATCCGACATAAAATTGCCAAGTGGAAATTGTATAAAATATAACTGAATTTGTTCAATTTAAAAAATTGATTAAATACCAAATACTTAATGATATCTGAGCTTTGCGAATTACGTATGTATACTTAAATCTAATATATATGATATAAATGATTTTCATTTAGATCCAAATTTAAGCTTTAATTTAGTTGTAATTTTTAAATTATACACACAATTAGCATTTGTGAAAAATATTAGCAGGAAATTTGATAATGATTTAGAATTTGGTATTTATAAATTTTTAGTTTGAACTAGATCGTTTATGAATAGTATGTTCTATGAAGGTACCACTGAAGTACTAGTAATAATAAAATAAAAAAAGTTTTAGATGAGAAACGTTATGATCATAGCACTTACTGTACTTCAAACGTTTTCAGCCATTGCGAATCTCTTTCGTTTATCGCGTTCTTTCTCTTATAAGAGCAAAAAAGTTGGCATCGATCTCCGTCTAACAGTAATATACATATTCAAATATGACTACGTACCATGTTTAGTTTTCAGTGTACTGAGTCCAATAAAAATGCTTCATTCCAAGTTACGTTCACTGATGATGGTTGCTGGATGCATTGAATATTTCCCCACTTTAGGGTCGTGCAAGGAGACACCGCAGAGTCAGAGGGGGCATACTCGTGTTTTCACCATCTCCCCGCCAGATATGAACGCACCGCCCCCTTAAATTATAGGTACGGAATCTACCTCCCCTACTTTTTATTCCAGATGCACTAGTTGTTGTCTGATTTAACACTAGCGGCTGCTTAAAAATATTTACAATACCTTAACATAAAAAAACTCCATTTTGAAAACTCCCGCGTTTCCAACTTCACCTAATTACTAATCTTACTGCAATTATTAATGACACACTGCTATCTATTTTATTTATAACTCTATAGTATCATCATCATATCGAGGTCAGATTTGAAAAAAAATTCCGGATCCAATATGGCGGACCAAAAATTGAAAATATCAAATTGGATGAAATTTGTAATATAAGGGTTTCTGGGGTCGCTGAATACGAATTCGAGGTCGGATTTGAAAAATAAAAATGGCGGATCCAATATGGTGGACCAAAAATTGAAAATATTTATCAATGTTAATAAAATTTTAAATATAAGGGTTTTCGGGGTCACTGAACAAGAATTTCAGGTCGAATTTGAAAACATTAAAATGAAGTTAACTTACAATTAATCCGCGATTCCAGCTCCATACAATATTCCCTCTTCTTCCTCAAACTCAATGTTCTTCTGGAGGTTCTCTGCCCTGTGGGCGATGGTCGCTGCTCTCGCCGCGCTGCTTATTCGCAATTCGGCGTTGCTGATCCGGGTGTGATCCACCGCTTTGGCGTAGTTCAAAGCTGTTGAGCCGACGGGAATCCCCAAGATGTTCATGATCCGCAACACGCTCTGCCAGCCCTCGTTGAACACGTTGGCGGCAATGTGTGTTGCGATTTCCACAGATTGCCGACCGCAGTGTAAGTGTTTTGGAGCCAGCTTCCACCCCGTCGCGTTGAAAGACTCATTCGAGTTTTGTGTATTCCCACCAGTGCAGCGTCGCAGCAGATCCATGTCGGAAAGAGCTTCAAAATCTGGTGTTATCGCATCCTGGACCTTTTTCTGAAATCAAACCGCATATGCAATTCTTCGTTACTAAACATAAAGGACAGACAATTCAAGTTACATAAGTGCGTCCTTTACGCCAATGAACAGCATCTTAAAATATACAGAATATTTTCAGTATTACCTGAAGAGGGGGGTCGTGTTTAATATTCGCTTGCGTCCCTTTAGAATCTGCTACACGCCATTTGCACCTTGACAGCATCCACCTCCAATTTTCCCGCGCTGTCCGTGTGGTTAGCCATGCAGTCATCCTCGTGTTGCACCTGCCATGTGAGATATTCCGGGGCGCCTTGCTTCGACCTCCAATTCGCGTAGGCCTGGGAAAACGAAGATTTTACCACAACGTCGACGATTTTCCCGGTGTATTTTCCAATCAGCGATGTGAGTCCAAAAAGCGACGAAAACCAGCGTTTCTTCGACGAGCCGTCCCCGGATATAGATAAATGTGTTGGAGTAGTGCCGGCTGCAGCATTGGCGCTTATTTCTTCTTCCATTGCCTTCTTCTGGATGAACTCGAACGCGGCCTTCGAAGCAACTAGCGTGCTTCGTATAAATGCGTCATACATCGATTGGCTGAATGTGTTCGAAATATCCATTATGGCACACTAAGTTTGCACGCTTTTCCGTCCGAGTCCTAAGAGCCTGGGACTTGACGGTACTCGGCACACTATAATAAGTGTGAGCACTTATTATAGTGTGTTTGCTTTAATGATGTGCGTTTCACACTGGAAATAAACTTTAAAAATTTCAATATTAACGAACAAATTGTTCACAAAAACTATTGCTAATCTTAACTTCAAAATAACGTCAAAATCGTAAAATATAAGAATGTACCCGGACTAATTTTAACAAAACCTTGCGCTCTGATGAAGGTCAGGATATGACCGAAACGTTAGCGAAAACTTGGTAATCTGATTATCTGCATTTATCCAACTTCCGATGAACCATCCTATTACATAATTATCTTGGATACGACCAACTACATTTAAATAAACTTAATGTATTTTGAGGAAACACGCTGCGTACCCAAATGAAGTAATTTTAGGTAATTCGCTTAAATATTGTATAATGATACCGACAATTATAACGGGACAACAATTCAAGATAAAATTTCCAAAAAGAATATCTGATGAGCTTTCTGGTTACGGACCTAGCATAAATATTTCAATGCAATATATAAACAATGTGTTATTATTTATTAAAAATATATGATCGACCAAAATGTTCTTTTAAATGCGCCATGTGTTTAGAATTAAATTAATGGACTCCTATTGTTTATATGCAATTATTTTGAAATATTTGTTGATATCAATAAACTTCTGAAGAAATTTCAATAGCCATTTTATTGTTTCCGGTACCGTTTAGGTAAAGAAAGTTCAAATAAAAGTAGTACAAAATGCTGATATATATAATTATATACAATACAAAATTATAACAATTTTTCTGTAACTGCAACTATTTTTGAGTAATTTCAGAAACTACAAAAAATGACTAGAGTAAACATGCACTTCCGGTTGGAATATTGTTTTCAAAAACAAAAGGTTTTCTTGCCAGGCAGATACAAATCTTAAGTTTTAAATATCATAATTTTCCCTTTAGTCGTTTGGGCTGGAGAGCGCTCACACACACACACACACACACACAGACGGACGTCATTCCAAAAATAGTTGGAATCGATTCAGGGATGGTCATAACGTATATTTCCATTAAAATCTAGAGATCGAAATATTTCAAGATTACAATACTTACTTATACTGCGTATAAGAAAGTAAAAGATCATCAACACGATTTACCGCGTTCTTCACGTACTCTCATATACTAACGAAGTTGGTATAATATATATTATTTGACAATCTAATATAGAATTTGTTATTATCTTAATACATCCCGATATCAAAAACGAATATATATGTAAGCTGAATTACTTCGACAAATTATAGTGTACACGTTTCGTAAGCCAGTTATGAATAGTTAATTTTTAATTTAAAATATTATGTTTGTAATATATTATTTAAACTCAAATATGTTCATTATTGATATGCTTTGAATAAAAAGTGAATATAAAGGCAATCCATGCACTTAATAGCTTTTATTGTATTTGACACAGTAGAAAGTTCTATAGATAAAATATTATTTTAAAGATAAATTATAACTTATCAATTAATCACACGTTTGCATTTGGTATAATAATACAAAAATGTCTGTAAAATATTCAAAAACAATTCTTGACGCACTTAAACCATTAACATTAGTTGCTAAATGTTTTGGCTTGCTGCCATTCAATATGAATACTAGAAATAGCAAATTACAAGTATTTTTAAATTTATTTTGGTTATCTTTAACAATATCATTGCTTGTTTTGTCAATGAAATATGCTGCTTCAGTTGGTAGCCAATCTAGACAAAAGGATATGAAAACAGTATACCTAAAGAACATTTTAACATTTGTTATAATAATTTGTGAATTCTTAAGCTGCATTGCAGTGATATTTGTTTTAGGTGTTATACAAAGTAGTCAAATAATTAGAATTGTAGATACATTAGCAGTTATTGATTTAAAACTTAAAAAATTTCAATGTAAAAATTATTACGGTAGATTTCAGCGTATTATATCTTCTTTCATAATATTATTTATTACAACATTTCTTATTTTATATAAAGGTATGCTGCAAGGTGCAATTCGGAATAATCTGTTATTATTTATATATATTTATCTTTTTATTTCTAAATCATTGTTTAATATAGCGGTAGGTTTATTAGTGGCTTTGTTAATACTAATGAAACAAAAATTTTATGGTATAAATTGCGTATTAAGAAATATGCCGGAACGTGCTGATTTGTGTTTGATATCTGATTTTGTGTTAGTTTGCAAAATACATCAAGATTTAGTGTTACTGGCAAAATATTTGAATAGAATTTATTCGCCTGTTTTATTATTTCTATTTACAATATCAATGACTGGATTTTTTCAAACCGTTCTTGAAATATATATTACGTTTATTCGAAATCAGGGTTTGGTAGTGATTGATCTAGTTCTATGGATAATTTATTATATTTTCATGATATTTGCACTGACGGCAATTCCCGACTTCGTCTATAAAGAGGTATGTATTGTATATATATTTAAAGCATCATTTTGTTCTGGAATTGTTTGCAATGCAAGCTGTGTGTATGCGATACATGCATGTAACTTCATAACGATAAGTTATTCTAAAAATGTTATTCTTTCCACAAATGAATAAAGAATATCTGAGTAAAATGAGACTGAAAATATGAATTTAAGTGCAATTGAAAATAATATGAATCTTGTACGGAATGTATGCAAGTAAAAGTCTATTTTGTTTGAAAAGGATGAATTCAGAACATTGTGGAATATGTTTGTTAAACATCGAATATTGAAATTTAAACAGCTTGTGTCCTTTGTTTGTTTATTCTCTGGGATGGCAATTATGTTTGCAATATTGAGAGAATTTAAGGACTTTACGAGAATATTTTACAACTACAAGGTAAATACAGGCTGAAGATATGCAATTTAAATAATAGGGATATAGAAATTGTTAAAGAAATGAATGAAATAGCTTAGTATTAGGTTTTTCGTATGTATTAAATATGTATCGACAAGTTTCACCACACTGTGGTATCTTCAGAATAAATAGTTTCTATATATACCGATGTAATTTTAGAAAACTACTTAGTGTGGTGAAACTATTCGTTATATTTGTAATAAATATACGTAATGATATTTTATTCATTTCCTTATATAAAGAAGTTTTACAAAAAACTACACAATTTTAACTGTAACTACAATATATTTAGCTTTACTTTAACAATCTCTTTTGCATGAACAATGCCAATTCCAAATTTATTCCTGTTCAGCAGTTGATACGCATAGTAGACTTAAATGTACATGAATTTATAATTGGCTCGGTATCTTGATATAATAGAAAAAAAAACGATTATAACGTGGTCGGTTTAGCCAAGACGCACTGAAAAATTTATGAGCAGAAGGGTATTACTCTGATTAGAGAATAGTTCATTTTCGGCAAAATTTATCAATTATTTTTTTGTGGTTTAATTAAAGAAGTAGAACTGAAACGTTTTGCGTAAAATTATAGATATTTAGAAATTCATATCTACTCTCAAGAAGCGGCAATGGTAAAATTTCGCAGTAGGTAAACGATAGTATATAATTTTCTTGCGTTCCGAATAATTTTCTTAAATATAGCTTGGTTTAATTTACGCATAATTTATTTGTTAGCTCTCAAAGAACCAGACTATATTTCGTTATGGTTTCAGAATTGCAAATTTATACTTTTTTAATAAGGATTCGGGAATAACGTGGTGGTTATCAATTAAATCAAACTCCGTTCCATTTTATTGTTTTCTTTATACATTTAGATTATGGCTGCTACTGACATATTGCAGAAATTATGAAAATAAAAACTACTGTACACAAACACTTATGTTTTGAATATTCTTTTTAAAAATAAAAGATTTTATACCGTTCTATATATGATTCACAATATTTAAGTTCAATAATTATATCTTTAGCGTTTATAGACGCACATCCAGACATTCGAAAAGATATCATTCAAAAAATAGTCTGACTCAATCCAAGTTAGGCAAACGTGTACTTCTCGTCAGCATTTATTATCTTTTTTACTTTCTCATACGTAGTAAAAGTATTGTTATCATGAAAAATTTCCATCTCGAGTAATATATCTTTTGACCTTCTCTGAATTGAGTCTGTGTGTGTGTGTGTGTGTGTGTGTGTCTGTTTGTCGGTCTGGCTGTTTATATTTGTGCGCTCTACAGCCTAAACGGTAGAAGATAAAATTATGAAACCTCAAACTTGAGGTTTGTATATGGCTGGCAGGCAAATCTTTTATTTTTTGAGGGAACATTTCAACCGGAAGTGCATGTTTAATCTAGTCAATTTTTGCATTTTCTACTACAATATTTGTTAGAATGAAAATAAAAAATATTAAAATTACGCATAACTTTTATTTGAAAATATTATCAGAAAAGGTTATAAAAAAATTGTTATTTTTAAAAATTAAATTCCTCCGCCAGTAGTTGATGTACTCACCTCGGCATGTCTGTCGCTGAACCACAGACAAGTGTACATTGACGTAAAATGTAATGCAGCACTTAATACTGTAGTGCTATCCCCGCACTAACGGTGGCTACTATAAAGATGTCATACGTTATGCCATGACTAACTAAAACCATACATGTCCAACAGTTTCCGTTTTATCTTGATAAGAAATCTGATCTTATATTGAATAGTTCGTGTATTGTTGCTGATTATTTCATTTGTTTACAATTGCGGATATATTTAGCGGACGACCTTTTTGTTATATTTATCCAAGTTCCAAATTTCTTTAAAATTATTATAAGATGTCTTTGCATCAGTGTGTTTATTCTAATAGTAAAACATCTGCAGTGTCATGCACTGAACTTTCTTATATGCATTTGAGTTAAACCACAACGTAGTTTCATTATTTATCTAATTTATAGTATTTTTTCTAACCTTTCGAACACATTTACACTAAATATATTTCTTAAAATAAATATAAATGTCAAACTTCGAATTAATAAAGTCTATAATAAATATAATAAGAAGAAATTTCAATAGCCATTATTTCGAAAGTAGTACTCTTATTGAAAAAAAATTTCAAACAAAAGTTATGCGAAATATATTAACTATTAATGTTTTTATAACAATTTTTCCTTAACTGTAACCATTTTTGCAGACAACGCAAAAATTGACTAGAGTAAACAGGCACTTCCGGTTTGAATATTTTTTTCAAAAAAAAAGAGGTGCACATGCTAGGCATATACAAATCTTAAGTTTTTAATTTCATAATTTTCCCTGTAGCTGTAAAGCACACACATACGCACACACAGACACACACGCGCGTAAACGCACGCGCGCGCACACACACACACACACACACACACACAGACACACAAATGCACAGACGAACAGACACAAGCACACACACACAGGCACACACACACCACACACACACACACACACACACACAAACACACACGCAGACACACACAGACACATACAGGCACATACAGGCACACACAGACATACACAAATTCACAGACATATACAGACACACACAGTAAGACACAAAACACACTATTGCGTAGAGTTTGGTTTGTTCATCTTTATATTTAATATAGAAGTATCTGTTGGAAAGGTATGATTTGAGGATTTGGAAGTAATTATGTGGTAGGATTCTTTAGATTTTAAACAATAACCCGGGTGACAGACTTTATGGACTGCTTTGTATAAGAAGGTAGCTGAGCAGAATTTTTTCTCTTCTAGATTTTTGCCTATTTCGTTCACGACTCTGTGGATTTGTTCAATCGTTGCGTGTTGCGTACTAAATCCGAATTGGTGATTTGGAATTATGTCTTTTTTTTCTAGAACAGGATTTAGACGCTTAAGCAATAACTTTTCGAAAAGTTTGGAGATTATAGAAAGGAGACTGATGGGTCTGTAAGAACTTACTTCTTATGGTGGTTTTCCTGGCTTGGGTATAAAGATGATTTCAGCTACTTTCCAGTGAGAGGAAAGTATTCTAATCTTAGGACTGAGTTACAAATCATTGTTATCAGATTGATTCATTTGGAAGAATGTTCTTGTAGAATCCTTCCTAGAGCTTTTTTGGGGCCAAGATTTACAAAAGCGTTTTTTTTTTCACTTGTTTTTAATTTTTCTATAAGCAAAGTTTTAGGGGGGTCTCTAAGTACTGCAGGATTTCTTGTTCTTCTTCTACCGAAATTTCGCTAGGAATGGGTTGAAAAACTGATGCTAGGTGTTGCGCAAATGATTTCGCTTTTAACTGGTCGGTTCTGGTCCAGCTGCCAATTGCTAAGAGTAAGGAAGGATTTGACTGTTCCGGTTGATTGAGCTTTTTTGTTGCTCGGCAGAGGGAATAGTCTGAGGATGCTGTCGAGGTGAGATTTTTTAGGTATTCTCCGACAGATATATTTCGTAGGTTGCTTAGTAACTTTTCGACTGCTTTTATTGCCTGGTTAAGTTTTGTTTTGTCCTGTGGTGATCTTGTGATTTGCCATTATTTACGTAGCTTTCGTTTTTCACCAACGACGTAACTAAAGATGTTTGGACAATTTTCTCGTTCTTGATTGGCGTGTTGTACTGGTGTCGCACCCCATACTGATTCTTGTATTGCGTCATTTGGGAATTCTATGGCTTCGTCTATTTCGTTTTCAGATTTTAGTGCTATTTCGAGCGACAGCTTGTTGTCCAGCAAATTTCTGAATGTGTGCCAATCTGTTTTTTTACTAATGAGTGATGGTGGTTTTTGTTTAATTATTTTTCGACTATTTAGAATAATTATGACTGGAGACTGGTCCGATGATATGTCTAAGCAGCTTTTGTCATTCAGATAATGTGATGACACACCTCTTACTACACCAAAGTCTATGAGATCCGGAACTTTTCTTCTGTCACTAGGCCCGTAAGTAGGTTGGCCTGTAGATATATGATGTAGATTATTCTTTTGCATTGCTTGGTAGAGTTGTGTACCTTTAGGGGTGGTCAGTCGTGAACCCCAGTAGGGATGTTTCGCATTGCAGTCACCTCCAGCTATAAATCTAGGCGCAGAGTGTTATAAAAGTCTTTAAATTGTGCCTTGTTAATTGTGTGTCTATGCGGACAGTAGACATCTGGGATAGTTAGAGGTCCTGTTGTCTCTTCGTTAGATAAAATGCTAGGAGCTTGCAGATGTTCGTGCTGGTATTTATTTAGTTCATGATGTTTAATTTGCTGTCGTATGATTACAGCAGTGCCTCCATGGGTAGAACCATCTGGGTGTTTAGTTTTGTATATTGAGTATCCTGGTATCTGCAGATACGTCTTATTAGTAAAGTGAGCTTCGGAAATGAGCATCTCATCTATGCTGTGTTCTGCTATAAAAATTTTTACTTCTTGTCTGTGTTGTCCAAGACCATTGGCGTTCCAGAGGGCAATTTTTCGGAGCTGGGGCATTATTTCATTTTAGCCACAAGAGTAGTGAAGAGATTTAGCAAGGTGTCCATGCGCCCCATCAGTTAGATCATCATAGCTGCTAATTTACTATCTTCCTGTTTGTCGGAAGTATGTTTTAAATTTTGTTGAATGTTATGTTCTTTTCGTGTACGATACGCCTGGTTGTGTTGGATTTTCGGTTATGTTATGTTTGACTGTATTCTGTCTTAGTCTAAGGGGGGGATCTTTTGTGACTATATCTATTTGAACACACAACAGCCTTTGTAGTTCGCTGGGTGGTTTCCTCCACAGTTGGTGCAGGTTGCAACAGTACTTTTATCATGTTTGGGGCAGTCTCTAGTCAGAAGATCACCAGTGCACTTCACACAACGTGGTGAAAGGTTGCAGAATTTTTTCGTTTGGTTGAATCTTTGGCATCTTGTGCATTGAGGTATTTCTCTTTTTTGCCGTGGAGGTTCAAATTTTATTTTCGATTGCATAAGTTATTTAGTGTTGTAAATTACTTTATAATTGTTTTTTTGTTGCAACTCAACAAAGAACATAAGTAGAAAGGCTTTTGTTATTTTATGCTTAATGTTGCATTTATTCAGTGCATTGTGTCCATATGAATGCATTTCTTTCTTTCGATGTCAACATTGTGGTGCAGATCACGTAGTACAACTTTGATTTTTTTTTCCGATTTTAGTTGGAAAATTAATTTAATTCTGTTTTATTTTCTTCTAGTTCTTTCGTTATGACGCTATAAAATCTAGACTCGGTCAGTTGAATTTTTTCCTTGCGAACTTCCAATGAGCTTAGTTACATAATTGTCTTTTGTTTGGATGTTCAAGAGGTCAGAGGCCGGATTTATGTTTCCTATGCCGTGTACGAAAATTGGTGCAGGTTTAATAATATCAGGACTCTTCTTCTATTAATTTTTCTAAATTTAATATTTCAAATTTATTTGAAGTTTCTGGACCGCTGAGCCAGTAGTCTGTTTTCTGTCTTACGTTTCTATTAGTTCGGTTTGAGTTGTGTGAAGATGTGTTAAATTTAGAAAATAAAACAATTGAGACTTTCCTTCACAATATATTCTGATGGAAAGTCCCAATTGTTTTATTTTCTAAATTAACGTTTCTATTTACTTCCGGGCTGGATCTTTTGTTCTTTCTGGAATTGATAACTGTCCAGCTGTGTTCAGTTTTATCTAGAAGTGCAGGTTCCGAGATCGACTAGATGTTTGAGGTCGAAGAGATTTCTTGTTCAAGTAGACTGCCTGTTGAGGTTACTCTCGTGTTGGAGCTGTTGGTGGTACTATGTTGGGTTCGAAATTTGATAATTTCTTAGCAAAATTGGGAATTAAAGGTTGTGCGTTTGCATAATTAAGTAATACAGAAATTGAGGTATGTGTAATTTGCTATTTGTAAGCTAAACTAATCGCAGAAGCGACGAACCGCACGTCTAGCCCTTACAAATGTTCGAGTCAGACTGGCCCTTTATGTGAAAATAATAATATATATAAAACATCTGCAATGTCATGACCGAACTTTCTTATACGCATTTGGGTTAAACCATATCGCAGTTTCATTATTATTCTAATTTATAGTGTTTTTTCTAAAGATTGCTTGAGATTGCTTTTGCACTAAATATAATTCTAAGGATAAATATTAAATGTCAAACTTCAAATAATTTAAGTCTATTTTGTTAAGCAATTGACAGGCGCACATGATACGATTTATGTAATTATATATATATATATATATATATATATATATATATATATATATATATATATATATAACTTTTATTTCTCACAATACAAGGTTAACAAAAAATGATATCTTGTATAATTTTATTGTACGTGTTTATTATGTTGTTTAAACAGAACAAGATCTGAACAGAATACGTGACTTATATCTAATATTCGGAACATTTATAGGTTTCATAACTTCCACTTGTCACGTGACAATAAACATGTGTTGTCGAACAATACAAAGAAATCAAATCATCAGCTAATAATGCAACATGTAATATGCTTATAATGCACCAATATAACTCCTCCCTTATTAAGAGATTATTTATGTTCTTTTTACAATATTACCGAATTTCTGACATCTTCCAAAATTATATCGGTATTAATCTTATTTTTCTTAATTTTCAAATATTTAACTCTTACTTTATAAATTATTACAATGATTAAAATTACAATTATAATTACTATCATTGCAGAGTTAGTTATACTATGTTCTCCGTTAGTAATTATTTCTTTTATCTTTGGGATTTCGGGTATGATTATATTTTGTTTATGAATAGTGTTGATTTCAAAAGATCTATTAACAATTTTGTCATTTCTGATTTCAAAATTCATGTTTTCAAAAATGATTTCTCAAGCATTATTCATTGTTGGGACTAAATTATAATTATCTATCGTACAATCATTTCCGACAATAAATTTGCATATTCCTATAATTCTCTTTTTAATATAATAACGTGTTCAATTTATTTCCAAATTTCTTGTTTTACTACTAGCGATGTAAGCTATGTTTGAATTTTCAAGTTTGAATAAGGCAAATATTTCATTTATGTTATGATATTCGCATTGTTCATTATTTTGATAGTTTATTAATTGTTTATAACATTCATTGACTTCTATAAAGTTTGTTTTACAATAATTATTATTATTAATCATTTTACAATCATAGACGTAATACAATTTATTATTATGTTTCATAATCAATTCTTTTTCTTTATTTAGCAAATACATCTGATTTTCAACTAACGTTGGTATAGGTGTTGTTTGTATTAATAAGTAATTTTAATTTTCGAATAGTGGTATTTCTAGAAGATATTTTATTTGATCTTGTTCAATTTTACAATGACTGGTTATTTGGATATCTAAATCCCAAAAATTTAAATTTATATTAAATTCAGATTAAATGTTTTAATTCATTTATATTTATTATGGAACTATGTAGTTTTCCTATATTACAAAAAGTAAGGCTGGTCTCTATTTCATCTATCATTTCGAGAATATTAATTAACATGAAAACAATCTGATTTATAATATCTTTTATCCTAAATAAGTTTTCGTAAGTCATTTGATTTTGTAACAACCCATATAACTGCATTATTCTGGACCGTATTAAATTTTCGTTCTGAAATAGATTTTCGATTTGTTTATTAAATTTATTAATCATTTCCTTATTTAATTTAATATTTTCTATATTTTGTTCTTGTAATAATTTCTGGTTTTCCTTAATTTTTTCGAGCATTAATTCATATTTTTCCGCATCTTGTGAATCTAAATTTCCTGTTATACTTTTGATTATGTTACCCAGTCCATTTATTAAACCTCTTTTTGACCTTTTATTGAATAAATTTACGAGTTTTGCCTTAACTTTTGCATAGTTATAATTATATTCAAATTATTTTGTAATTCCCTTTTATAATGTAATTCACTCTTACTATTGCTAATTTTTTCTTTTATATCCAAAATATATATTGTTATTTTATCGAATTCTACACTAATTTTATTAAAATTAAAATGATAATATGAATATTTAGAATGCGTATAAATATTTACATTGCCGAGTTCTAATAAATTAATTCCGGCGGTTGAATCGATCCTGCTTAAGATTTCTGTTCATCGGCAGGAACATCTGAAACGAACATACGTTTTCTCTTTAGTTTATTTATTTTAAACTTTCTCCCGTCCTTTAAAGTTACTGTATTTCTTATTTTATTGAATTCTGTCAAGGATTGTTTTTTAAATAGAGGCTTTTTATATTTTGTTATTAATCTAGGATTTTCTTTTACTAGAACTTCTTTTGTTTTAATTTCTAAATCTTGGTCTTTTGTTGGTTTTTGTTTCAGGAATCTTTTAATTTTATTCATTTCTGCTCTTTGTTTCACCTTCTCGCGTATTTTCTTCAATTTGTCTTTCCAAATGCTTAAATAATCCTGATCTGTATCTTGAAATTTTAGTATTTTATTTTCACAATCGTTTCCAAATAGTGTTTCAATCGGGGTACATTTGGTTGAATTTAACGAATTGTTATAGGCTATTATTGCGATATTTATTTTATTAACTGTATGCAAGTTTTTAAATTCATGTCTTTGCTCCAAAATTCGAAGATGTTCTATCAAAGATGAGTGTAAGCGCTCGATTAAACCGTTACTTTGCGGGTTGCTAGTTGAAGTAATATGAAGTACAATTTTATAACCGGTTAATAAATTTTTGATCATTTCATTGTTAAATTCTACACCATTATCGGTAATAATTCTGTTAGGCACTTGATATTGGGCGAAATATTCTAATAAATTTTCAACAATTTTAGTGGATGTGGTATTATCTAATAATTTACATGCTGCGAATTTAGTAACGGAATCTATTATAGTTAAGTACTTTTCTTTATTTAGGGTTAATACATCAAGGTGTAATATATCGAAAGGATGTTTGGCATTGAGAGTTAACTGATCGGGTATTTGGTATGGATTTCGTTCATACTTACAAGTTTGGCATAATTCGCAGTTATTAATAAATCTCTGAATATTTGAAATCATATTAGGCCAATAATATCTTCTTTTTAATTTCTGATACGTTTCTGTTATACCTCTATGATTTGTTTTTCCTTAATGATACAACTGTATTTGTAAATTTTGATCGTTATCATTTAAAACATCTTCTAATTGTATTGTCGTTTGAATAATTTTGAAAGAATTTTTAACAAATGTAGTTTGTAATATATTATTAATTATTGCAATTAAATCGTTGTCAATTAGACAATAAGAATTTACATTTGGTACAAGATAATTTTTAAACATTTCACAAATATTTTTATTTGTATTTTCTTTATCTACGGTTACTATTAGTCTTTGTTTAATTTTGAATAATTTTTCTAAATTTATTTGAAATTTGTCACCTATTTTTATTATTATTTGGTTTTTTCCAACATTTAAAGGAATATCCTTGAATATAACACCGTTAATTTCATTTTCGTTATCAGAATGGATTGTCTGTTCGTCGGTATCATCTAAATTGGGTAGTAAACTTTCTAAAGAATCACTGACATTTATTTCTGGAAGTTCGTGGATAACCCAAATTATATGAGTGTCTTGAAATATTTTACAAATTAAATTTTTAATTAATTTAAAATTTATTTCGTCTAGCCCGGAACATATTTTGGGTGAATGAATTTCAAAAATGTCGTTTTCAATTAAATAATTTTTGATCTCGATAAGTCTATCTTCAATTGTATTTAACGTTGGTTTATCGAAGTAATTTGATTTTGTTATTAAATGTATTAATTTACATTTTTTTTTCATATATTGGTTGTATTGCAAAATTTTGACTATTCATTTTTATATTTTGTAAATAATGTTTGCTATCGAAATTTTTATTGACTTCTAATGCGAAACTTTTATTTAATTTAAAATCTTTGCTTATACAATGTATTATGTTATTTGGTTTTTCAAAAATGTTTTTGTGGGTAAATTTTAGTTCGAATTTGTTTCGTATTCTCGAGTTCAATGTTCCTTTTTTATATATAATTTCGTAGTCGTATTTTTCGAGTTTAATATGCCATCTCATTAATTTCCAATTGGGGTCTTTTAGATTCATAAGCCAAGCTAGTGGGTGGTGGTCTGTTACGATTTTGAATCTCACTCCATAAACATATGGTCTAAAATATTTACATGCTCAAACTAATCCCAATAGTTCCTTTTCTGTTGTGGAATAATTTATCTCATGCTTGTTTAATGTTTTAGACGCGTATGCTACTGGTAGGTCTTTTCCTTTTACATTTTGGCTTAATACGTCTCCTATGGCGTAATTGCTAGCGTCAGTGGTTATAGTGAAGGTCTTTGTAAAATCAGGATATTGGAGAATAGGTGAATTTATTAATTGCAATTTTGAATTTTCGAAACTTTCAATATATTGTTTATTATTAGTATCTACTTTGTTTCACTTTTTAAATAGTTTGTTAAAGGTTTAGTTAGTTTGGCGAAATTCGGAATAAATTTTCTATTATAGCCAATAAGTCCTAGAAATTGTTTGATCTCCTTTTGAGTTTTAGGGATGGGAAAGGATTTTACTGCTTCGATTTTTGAAGGGTTAGGTTTTATTCCTTCCTGTGAAATAATATGACCCAAATAGGCAACTTCTTTCCTTAAAAACTCACTTTTATCTAGCTTTATTTTTATATTATGCAATTTTAATGTTTTAAATACTTTTCTGATATTTATGCTCTTGTAAACTTTTTCCTAAAATAATAATATCGTCTAAATATATTAAGCAAATTTTATTTAAATGTTCCCTTAAAGCATAATTCATCAGTTGCTGAAAGGTTGCGGGTGCATTCTTTAGGCCAAAGGGCATTCGTGTGAATTCGAAATGTCCTTTATCGGTGTTGAAGGCGGTTTTACTAATAGAATCAGGATGCATCTGGATTTGGTAGAAACCGGATGCTAAGTCGAGAGTTGTATAATATTTATTTTTTCCTAATTTATCAAGCACTTCTGTTATGTTGGGTATCGGGAATTTGTCGTCTACTGTTTTTTGATTTAGTTTTCTATAAACGATGACCATTCGAAATTTCTTTTTACCGCTTGCATCTAATTTTTTAGGCACCATCCACACTGGGGACGACCAAGGTGAATAGGATGGTTGGATTATTTTGTCATCTAAAAGTTTGGCTATTTGGTTATTAATCTCGTTTTTATAAATCTCGGGGTGCCGGTAACTTTTTGTGTATATAGGGGTTTCGTCTGTAGTCGTGATTTTATGTTGTATTACACTTGTGTGTGTTAAGGGTTCTTTTTCTTTTGGGAAAATCATTTGGTATTCACAGATTACTTTAAACAGCTCTTTTTCCTCTTCTTCGTTTAAATGATCACTTCTGATATAAATTTCATTTAATTCGCCGTTGAAACAATTAGTATTATGGGCGTTAAAATATTCGCAGTTACATTCTTTATTATTTAATATTGCCTTTTTATTCTTTAAATCAATAGACATGCCTAATATTTCTAGAGTGTTAATATCCAATAATAAATTAAAGTTTTTATGGAAATTATTAATATAACATTTAATCGGATGTTTATTAACATTGATTATAACATATGAATCTCCGGAAGATTTGCCACTAGCTGTTTTAAAAGTGAAGTTTTCTTTAAAAATTTTAAACCTATTGTTTTTTTTGTTTTCTGATTCCACAAAATTCTTGTTTATTAGATTAATAGTGCTGCCTGTGTCTAAAAGTATAATATAATCTTTAATTCTGATAAAGGGTAATTTTGAATTACAGTTTATATTCATCAATTCTCCTGTTGTGTTATTTCGTCTAAGTCTAAAAAAGAGTTTTCGTCAGTGGTGTTTTCTGATTCATCAATGTCTTCGACATTTTCGTGCAAAGGTAAATTATTATCATCTTCGTTTGTGTTAAGTTCTTCTACAATGTAATTTTGTGTGGTTGTGCCGAATTGTCTATTTTGTCTCATAAAGTAACTGTTAGGTTGATTGGAACTAGTTGTCATTCTGGATTGGGTTGACATGGGTGTTGGTGGTTTTTGTCTTTGGTTATTAATAATATTTTGACGTCGGGCGAATCTTTTAAGTTGGTTACTAGTAAAATTCCTGAAGATTGGTCCGGTAGGGAAGTTTGTATTTGCTAATGGAAATTTCGTAGGAGGAATATTCGGTAAAGGGCGGATTTTATTTTCTGAATACTGCATATATTGAAAATCATTTAATAATAAGTTTTCAATATCACTAATAGTTTCCGGATTTCGTGTAGCCAAGTTATTTCGCATAGGGTCTCTCAATGAACTAATGAAATGAGTTACTATTAAAGACTCGATAAATTTTTTTAATTCGTTTGCAACATAATTGTCATAGGTGGTGATAATTTTAGTTTTGAATAATTCAAATTTATCTTTTATATTATTTAATAAGTTCCTTGCATTTTTCGGAGAATGACAATCTCTAAAAATATCTGGAATAATAGTAGTAGGTTTTTGATCATTTTGGAAACAGCTTAATAAATGGGTTTTTAGGTTTAGCCAATTTTCAAATTTATAATTACGCAATTCCTCGGTGGCTTTATCCGTTATTTTACTTTTTTTGTGAAATAATGCACTTTTTTTTTGTAAATCCGTTATTCCGACTATAGAATTTAATATGTCTACTATTTCGTTGCAGGTCATAATAAAAGAAGCTAAAAGTTTTGGGTTTCCATTAATATTTGGAATACCGTCCAACAAAAATTTAATTTCAGATGTATTTGCCATACTTGTAGTATTACAATTTGAAATATTTGAGTCCTGCTCGATTTCGAGTATTGATTCAAATAAGGTTGATAAATTTAATGCCAGGTTGGCTTTTTTTTTTATACTAATCTATTTGTTAGTTAAAATTCACTCCTATGTCGGGAGTTCGAAGTGTTAGCCGAATCGCACTTCTCTAGTAAACTAAATAATATGTTAAACATTTATGCGGCGGAGACTTCGGGCACTCGGTTTGCGGGCTCTGTGAAGTTGCTGGTGCTTAGCTTTGCTGCGGCTGTAGTGCTGCAGGTTCCCGGATCCTGGACGTATCTGTTTTCTTGACGTTGAATTTAACCCTGGTATCGAGTTAGGCGATTCTGCGGGTGTGAATTCTTCCTTGATCTTCCGAATGAACGATTAAAATCGACCGAGTACGTTAATAACGAATTTACGCTTTTTTAAATTTATTTAATAGCGTTTCGAACGTCACTCTTTTCGGAGATCCTACCGACTGCGCCACTTTTATTTCTCACAATACAAGGTTAAAAAAAAATGATATCTTGTATAATTTTATTGTACCTGTTTATTATGTTGATTAAACAGAACAAGATCTGCACAGAATACGTGACTTATATCTAATATTCGGAACATTTATAGGTTTCATAACTTCCACTTGTCACGTGACAATAAACATGTGTTGTCGAACAAGACAAAGAAATCAAATCATCAGCTAATAATGCAACATGTAATATGCTTTTAATGCACCAATATAACTTATATATATTAAGCAGAAATTTATTTTGAAATTAGTACTCTTTTTTGAAAAAAAATTCAAACAAAAGTTGTGTTTAATATGAATACCTTTAATTTTTATAGTTAAAATCTGTCTGTAACTGTAACCATTTTTGAGTAATTGCAGAACCTGTAAAAGTAAACAGGCACTTCCGGTTTGAATCTTTTTTTCCAAAATAGGAGGTGCACACCCCAGGCATATGTAAATCTTAAGTTTCATAATTTTAGCTTCAACCGTTTAGGCTGTAGAGAACTTACACACAGATAGTGATGCCGCGGAGACCGAGACTGGTCTCGGTCTCGTCTCGTCTCGTATTTCGAGACAAGATTGTGATCCTGGTCCCGTCAGGCAAGCCGAGACCGATTACTGGTCTCGCCGAGACTCTCGACAAAACCTATGAGAATTTTAAAATATTGTTATTGATGTTGTAGGTTTGTTATTGTAAATTCATGATATATATATAAATATATATATATATATATATATATATATATATATATATATATATATATATATATATATATATATATATATATATATATATATATAAATATATATATATATATATATATATATATATATATATATATATATTTACTGTAACGTTTCAATATTTTATATTTAAGTTGCCCATGGGTTCAACAGTAAAATTGACCCATGGAAACATTAGGGCAGTTGTTATTGATTTTCTATAAAAAAAAGTTGTTGTTATTGATTTTCCAAAAAAAGTAGTTGATATCGATTCGTCATAGACGAAAGGCTGTTTTTTATCAGAAGCTTATGTGTCTGTTTACTTTCCATCAAATATATCAATACGAAATATTGTGTTTTCATTTCGGCATAACTCACTCCTGATTGATAATAAAAAGGTTCTTCGCCCAACATAGGTGCCGAAAGTGAAGACAGAATATTCGTATTGAATTTGTGTTTTATTTTCTCTATCAAGTCTCGTGTTGTCAAGAAATTTTCGCCAAAACGCCGCCGAAACGTAAGCCGACAGCGTTGCCAGTACAAGCATCTCGACGTGGAGCTTATTCGAGAAAAGCACGAGTGACAACCATTGAAGGCGCACCACCCGTCGTAATGTCAGCACAACAATTCCAGGATCTGCTCCAGGGATTGCGTACTATGTTCACCGAACAAACAAATGGGGCACGTTCTGTCACACCCACATCGGTGACGCGTCAAACGTACGGAAACTATTTACGCTGCACATCACGTTCCGAAGGAAAACCAGGAGAATGCGTTGACAACTTCATCGCCGCAATTTCCGTATATAAAGATTGTATGGAAATCACCGACGAAAACGCGTTAAAAGGGTTACCAATGCTACTAACAGGATTGGCCGCAGAATGGTGGACTGGTGTAAAAATGAATTTCAGCGAATTTAATACCGCGATGACAGATTTAGAAAATGCTTTTGGTGCAAAGAAACCTGCATATCAAATCTACCGTGAACTGTTTGCGCAAGAACAGAGCATAGAGACAAAAACCGACATCTTCGTTTGTAAAGCGCGCTCGCTACTAACAAAGTTGCCCGAGCCGCACAGAGGCATCCGCAAGAGAGTCAGAAGAGAAGAGGTGAGTTCTTTTGATGACCTTCTACGCTTAGCTAGATCTGCAAAAGAAGCACTGCAGGAGAAGCGTCGTATCGTGGAAGGAAACAAGTCAGAGAATGCTGAGAAACGCAAAGAGAAGCGACGCTGCTCTTTCTGCGATAATCTGGGCCATCTGAAGGCAGATTGTCGAAAATTCGCCGCTTCACAGGCTGCAATGACGACGAGGTCCAACGTAACTAATCCGATCGACACCATACGAGGATCGATTACCTGTTACGGATGTGGTTCTCCGGGCGTGATTCGTAGCAACTGCACTACGTCCAAAAGTAAACTAACAGCAACGAGTGCTGTGGGATTTTTTTCTTTTCGTGCAACCATGGATACCCAGATTATTCCGCGACCGCGTGCGCGACTGATTTTAGGAATTTAAATCATGGGTGTTCCCGGCACAGGATATACCGCCACCGCTGCACAACACAGTGTTGCAAGTCACTCTCTATACAAGGTTTTGCTTGAAAAAGGACAGAGGTTAAAACAAGCGAGCCTAAATATGACACTAACGGATGGAGAGATGAAACTGAGGACATTTTTAACTACTACCGTTAGTGTACGCATCAAAGAGCGCACAATACCGACGACGTTTATCGTGTTTCGCGAGGCCCGAAACAACCGAACACAACTTGGTGTGGACTTTCTATGTGACGCTGGAATAGTTGTAAACGTCACTTATCGGAATTGGTTCTTCGCTGATACTCCAACCACCCTGTATGAGTTTCAAACAGAGCTCGAAACCTGAGGTAGACACTACGAACGTTGCGTCTCTTGATTGCCTTCGGTCTGATGAAGAAACCATGCTAAACTCTGATCAAGGGAGTAAGCTAAATAACATTATACGTCGATTAGAAGATGTTTTTGCACTAGAAGGAGCACCAATGAGTTTTGCAGAGCAAAGAAGAAAGCGTCGGGAGGCATCAGAGTACAAAGTGGGCGACCTTGTACTTGTAAATTCGCACATATTAAGCGACGCGAGTACCGTATACGAGGTGGCCATTCCAAGCAATCCGACGATACCTATAGGATGCTATCACGTCTCCGCTCTGACACCGTTTCGCACTATTAACGAAGAGCTTCCTGAGCCAGTAATTCCGATCCGTAAGAGAGGAAACTAGCGATTTAATTCTGGATCTCTTTCGAGGACGAATTTTCGATCCAGAGGGGGAGACTGTAACGTTTCAATATTTTATATATAAGTTGCCCATGGGTTCAACAGTACAATTGACCCATGGAAACATTAGGGCAGTTGTTATTGATTTTCTATAAAAAAATTGTTTTTATTGATTTTCCAATAAAAGTAGTTGATATCGATTCTTCATAGAAGAAGGGCTGTTTTTATGTGTCTGTTTACTTTCCATCAAATATATCAATACGAAATATTGTGTTATCATTTCGGCATAACTCACTCCTGATTGATAATAAAAGGTTCTCAACAATATATATATATATATATATATATATATATATATATATATATATATATATATATATATATATATATATATATATATATATATATATATATATATAAATATATATGTATATGTATATATATATATATATATATATATATATATATATATATATATATATATATAAATTATATAGCAGACTCGCCTCTATTGCACAATAATAAATTGAATCATCCTGTTCTTTTTTCATAACTCAGCAAGTTATGTTATTCTCATAAAGACACGTACAAAGAGATAATCTTTGTATAAATAAGAAATAAGCACAATATTCTAACCACTCTTATTACAACTAGTGTTGATGTAAGAACTAAAAAATTCAAACCATATCTGTATAACATTGTATTAAAAGTGAAATAAATCTTTTTTAAAACAAGTCATCAGATTCTCATACTTAATTGGCGCAATCGGTAGGATAGCCAAAGGCTTAGTGAATCGAAAACACAAGTGTTCAATTCGTTATAATTACCAAGTCATCGATTCCAATCGTTAAACGTGCTATCCAAGAATCTACGAGGTACAAGTCAATCCTGAAGACATCAGCGAAACCTCTGTTCCACCTCAACGCAACACTACGACCTCAACAAGAAGCCTTCCGCAGAAAGTTCCTGAGAGCACACCAGAAACGCCGAAGTAAAAAAAAAAATCACCGGTCCAACACCAAGCATCGAGAAAAAAACCCGAGCTGGAAGTCACCACATCATCAACTGTCCACAGCAAAGCCGAACGAACATCGAGCGAAAGCAACAGCCAGATATGATTAAAGAATTCGTACTATTATTGTAAGTACATTTGTAATAATAAATTTACTCCAAACTGGAGGAATTATTAGGAACCTTAAATAATCTCAATATCAACATGACAACTCCACATAATGCACCTGCAAATATCTTTGCTAATGTATATAATGAAATATTCAAATTACTTGATTTAATACCATGCTTCGATGGAGACATTAAGGCAGTTTCAAATTTTATAACCACTGTAGATGATATCATTGACTTAATTAACCAGTCAAACCCATCAGAAATTACAAAAAAACTTGTTATACTAACGTTAAAAAATAAGATTAAAGGTAAAGCTGCACAATGCCTCAGTAATACCACTATAAAAATTTGGAAAGACTTAAAACACATTTACTAGACAATTATTTCGATACTCGATCAGAATACACCTTGATGTATGAAATCACCCATTTAAAACAAGTTAAAGAAAATATATCAGAATATTATGCAAAATTCAATAATGTATTCTTAATATACAAAAGTAAAATGGAATGTAAATATGATAGTAATGCAAGCAAAGTAATAATAGAAAACGCATTAAAATATTTTACTCAATGCTTTATAAATAATTGTAAAGACCCGTTTAGATCACAATTATCTGCCAGAAATCCACAGAAATTATCTGAAATTTTAGACCTTATCTCGAACGATATACGATATATGCACAATCAACATTCATACAATCAACAAAGCACACAAATACAAAAACCCGTTCCAACTAAACATCAAATACAATTTAACAGACACCAATCTCCTCTCCATAAATACCAACAACCTCAATACCAACAGTCTCAATACCAACCACCACAATACCAACGACAACAATATCCAAAACCTTTTGCCCCAAGTGCTAATATCCGTAACGCACAACAAAGAGTTTCACCCATGAGTACACAAACCAGAAATATCCAACAGAGAACAGAGCATTTTTTCAATCAAAATTTAGAAGACGATATAAAATTAGATACAGAGAACGAATTTTATAACGAAACTGAAAATGAATACATTGAAAACTCAGAAAATTCAGATAATAATTTTTTAGACTTAGGAAACGACCAACCAGAATCGAATCCTTAACTAATAACATCAGCAAATTGCCATTTATTAAATTCGGAAATTACAAAATTTTACTAGACACCGGATCAACCCAAAATTATATTAATCCAAAATTAATGAGACCTGAATACACTAAATTCCCAGAATCATTCACAGTACACACCTGCAATGGTAAATCATCAGGAAAAGAATTCACCTTTTTCAAATATAAAGATAATAAAATAAAAAATTACATATTTCATTTTCATAAAGATTTTGACATATTACTAGGAATACCAAGTATAGAATTATTATAAATCATCAAAACAATGTATACCTTAACATGGAAATAAATAAACCAAGAGATACGCGACGAACACCTAACCAATAACGAAAAACACTCATTATTTAACACATTAAATAAATATAAAGATCTAATTTTAAACGAAAACGAGAAATTAACATTCACTAGCAAAATAAAACACCCTATTAATACTATAGACAATACAAATACCCCGACATTTACAAACAAGAAGTTCATTCCCAAATAGATAAAATGTTACAAGATGACATCATTCAGCATTCATATTCACCTTGGTCATCACCAATATGGGTAGTCCCAAAAAAAGCAGATGCATCAGGCAAAAAAAAATTTAGAGTTGTGATAGACTATCGCAAATTAAATGACAAAACTGTAGACGATAAATTCCCAATATCCGACATAACAGACATCCTTGATAAATTAGGCAAATCCAACTATTTCACTACCATAGACTTAACCTCCGGATTCCACCAAATAGAAGTTCACACAGACGATATCCCTAAAACAGCATTCTCTACAAATTTCGGACATTATGAATTCAAACGTATGCCTTTCGGCCTCAAAAACGCTTCCTCAACCTTTCAAAGACTTATGAATTTCGTCTTAAAAGATTTAATCAACAAAATTTGTTTCGTATATCTCGACGACATAATAATACTAGCTACATCCCTTCAGGAACACCTAGAAAATATAAATAAAGTATTTCAAAAATTACGTGAAGCCAATCTAAAAATTCAATTAGATAAATGCGAATTTCTCCGCAAAGAAGTCGCCTACCTAGACCATGTAATAACTGCAGAAGGAATAAAACCAAACCCAGATAAAATTCAAGCTATAAGAAACTTTCCAATCCCTAAAACAACTACAGAAATCAAATCTTTTCTTGGACTAATCGGATATTATAGACGATTCATTGACAGCTTCTCAAAAATAACAAAACCACTAACCCAATGCCTAAAGAAAGAACAAAAAATTGACATAGAAAACACAGAATACATAAAATGCTTTGAAAAATGCAAAACACTTCTTTCTCACAACCCTATTTTACAATACCCAGACTTTTCAAAAACATTTTCTTTAACAACTGCCGCAAGCAATTACGCAATCGGAGCTGTGTTATCACAAAATCACGATTACAAAGATTTACCCATAGCCTATATATCGAGAACACTTAACAATCACGAAATAAACTATTCAACCATCGAAAAAGAACTTTTAGCAATAATTTGGGCAACGAAACGATTCCGATCTTACCTGTTAGGTTACAAATTCAAAATTATCACAGATCATAGACCACTAGTTTGGTTGAACTCATTAAAAGAACCAAATTCTAAACTTATACGTCGGCGCTTAAAATTGGAGGAATTTAATTACACTATAGAATATAAAAAAGGATGCCAAAACGTTGTAGCTGATGCACTGTCCCGAATTAAACCAGAGTTTAAAATCGAATATAAAAATTCAAATATATTCGAATCAAACAAAACATTAGTACATTGTATTTCTAAAGACACCACAATGCAAAAAGGTTTCGCATTACAAGTTAAACAACATTACACTTGTAAAAATTACCACAACTTATATAGCAAAATTCTCATTCAGAATAATCCATGATTAATTTGTCATTTAATCACAAAAGAAAATTATAATAATAAACCGACAATTAAAAATATCAAAATATGTCTTGAAAAATTACTAGACTATTGCATACAAAATAAAATAAACGAATTAGATAAGCCAAAAATCTGTTCCGGCCTAGATAAGAAAATTTGGAATAAAACAGAAAATTTAATCAGAGAGATATTTCAAAATTCTAACATTAAAATCAATATTTACGAAAAACCTAAAGATGAAGACTTAAATCTAAACTCAGACACAGACTCAGTAATGGTACAAACAGGTAGTGAAACTGACACCGCACACTCCGACGACGAAAACCCCAAAACGGCCTAATATATCTAGACACCCCAATTAATACTTGTAAAAATCAAATAGTCGTTAAAGAAACAAATAACAAAACCGACGTCAAAACTAATAAACTATTTAATAATAAAATACACCGAATATATCTCTATCAAAATATTAACTATCGTAGACTCCTTCTCAAAATTTGCAGTAGCATACGTAATAAAAGATAAAAATGCAATTACAATTTTATACAAATTAATTAAATATTTTACGCACTTCATAACTCTTAAAGAAATTATATCCGATAACGGGTTAGAGTTTATTAATAAAACGATTTAAAATTATTTACCACTGAGACAAATTAATATTCATTACATCTCCATTGATAATCCAAAAAGTAATGGAATAGTTGAAAAATGCCACTCATCCCTGATAGAACACATGAGAATTATTAATCAAAATCCAATAATCAAAACCCTACAACTAAAAGAAAGATTAAACTATGCCCTAATATCCTCTAATAACAGCATCCATTCCACTACTAAAAGAACGCCGCTAGAAATTATATTCGGACAAATATCGGAACCAAACTTAAAATCAGAAGAAATACAAATCGACGAATATTCACGAAAACACGCCGAAACATTAAAACAAATCAATGAACAAGTAAAAACTAACATAGAACAAAATAAATTAAAATATTCAAAACCAATCGAAAAACAATATGAAATTCACGAGCAAGCCTATGTAAAAATAAATAAAAGAAATTGTGGAAAAATATAAAAATCCAAATTTAAAATACTAAATGTAAAAACAATACGTCACGAAAGAGGACAAATCATCGACGAAAAAGACAAGAAACACAAAATTTCTAATCTCAAAACACCCCGACTTGTTACAGATTAATACCCTTCGGGATATCACAAATCATCAAAGATGACACAAACACCGGACTTAACATACTCGAACTAGGAACTGCCTACATACAGATAAACACCCAAATAATATCACTCCAAATCCCTCTTACCAACATTCTGAAACAATGCCATATGCTAGACGAAAATGTAAACACCTTATATCAAAAGATGCAAAATTACAAATTCAAAGAAATACTGCAACCTATAAAAACACGTTAAATAACATAATGCTATACATAAAAGATAAGATAAAACTTCTTGAACCAAAAAGAACAAAACGTGGATTAATTAACGGACTCGGGTCCATTATCAAAAGCATATCAGGAAACCTAGATTCAACAGATAAAGAAAGATATGACACAATAATAGATAACATAGTTAATAACGAAAATAAATTAACCAATAAAATAAACACCATGGTAACAATCAATACAGTCTCTCCCGAATTAGCATACAGTAAGGTTGTGAAACTAATTAAACTCGCTCGTGCGGAATTAAACTGTTCAACTACATTTACCTATACAAAATATTAATAATAACAAACCAAAAATCGTATTAATATAGTGATATACACTGGATCCCTCTATGAAAATGAGGGAACCCCTGCAATTTGTCCTTAAATCAGCTTTGATACAAGCCGGCGAAGATACCAACATGCTGGAATCAACAGACGATGAAGAACCTGAGACACGGAAAAGAAAACCGGCCTCCGAATTAGACCAAACAATAAAGAGGTATCAACTAGACAATACCCTTCTATCCCAAAACAGATCTTTCGCTCTTCAAAACGATGTACCCGCTCCTGGAAGCAGTACAAGCCAAGTACAACAAGTAGACCAACCGAAACCTAATATCTCACCAATATTACTTAACGATGTCAACAACTATCAAGAAATTATAACTGACATTAAATCCATCCTCAAAAGTAATTTCACTACAAAACAAAATGGACCAAATTCTATTAAAATAAATACATCAACAATTAACGACTACAGACATCTTACTGCATTCTATGATGCACAAAATCTAAAGTTTTACACTTTCAGTGCAACGATAGATAAAATAATCTCAGTAATTATCAGAAATGTCCCATATTCGCTCACTGAAAAAGAATTAAAAACAGAATTGATTGAAAAATATCCAGTACTACGAGTCACGAGATTAACGAATAAGAAAAAAAAATTACACCAATCGTTGCTGTTGAATTGGAAAAAACGGAAAACGCATTGAATATATTCAAATTAAAACATTTAAACTATGCAATTGTAACAGCTGAACCGCGCCACAAGAGCCAAAACATCCCTCAATGCACCAGATGTCAAAACTATGGCCACACAAAAAAATTCTGCCGTATGGACCCAAAATCCACAGATGCGCGGGAAATCACCACTTCAGCAAATGCACCAAAAGTAAAAGCGAACCACCACGATGCGTCAACTGCAATGAAGAACACCCGGCCAACTATAGGGGATGTAAATACTATAAAGAAATTAAAGAGAAGATTAAAAACCGCCAACAAATGAATACCGCCAGAAAAGACAATAATACAACAGAAAAGCAAAAACCAAACCAACATCCTACACAACATTCAAATCAACAAAACATCCAACAAAATAAAACCTATACAACAAACAAAAATATATATGCCTCACATTTCCACAAAAAAACCTCAAGAAACGCAAAATCCCCCAACAGAAATCAACCAATCAACCTCATGCCTTATTAATATCATCCTAGAGCTAATTAAACCTCATTTTGAAACCATAAAATCCTTCCTCACAAATATATTAGCAGCCTTTTTCAAATAAAAATGGAGCTCGCTCTTCACACGAAACATTTAAAAATACTCAACTGGAACGCAGACGGAATCAAATCGAAGCGAGCCATTACTATCGACTTCCTACAACGGCACAATATTGACATCGCTTGCAACTCTGAAACTCATCTTATCACAACTGAAAATATTAAATTCCCACAATACAAAATATACCGTTCAGACCGAGAAGCACCATGGGCCTTAGGTGGAGTTGCAATTATAATCAAAAGCAAAAGAAAACATCACGAGCTCCCTCCCAACAATTGCAAACACTAGAAGCTATAGCAATAGAAATATTTCTACATAATAACTTAGTGATTAAAACTGTAGCAGCTTATCAAGCACCTAACCGAAGAATAATCGAACAAGACATCGCAACAATATTTAACAACAACAAACCGACTATATTATTAGGAGACCTCAGTTCCAAAAGACAACAGTGAGGATGCCGAAAAAACAACCCAAATGGAACGAGACTACAACGAATCCTTAATAATCTGAATATTCACCTATCAGCACCCAACGAACCAACACATTACCCCTACCGCACTACTCATACACCCGATATTCTTGACGTAATGTTACAAAAAAACTTCACATCGCCAGTTGCACAACAAGTGCTCTGTGAGCTCATCTCCCAGTAGTAATCACTTACAACAAAGAACCAGCAGCAATTCCATCAAGTAATAAAACCATTAATGGAAAAATTGACTGGGAAATATTTAAAAATGAAATAAATAAAACGCTAACACCACCTTATGCTTTAAAATCTACAATAGAAGTAGACATCGCAATCGAGACGTACACAACATCAATTATAAAAGCGGCAAAAACTTCAAAAAAAAAAAAAAATGCCACACACAAGATGTAACACAAACTACACTGCTCCATACATTTTACAGATTATTAAACAAAAGTACAAAGCAAGGCGATTGTGGCAAAGGACACGAAACGTAAGATACAAAAGGAAACTGAACCAACTAACCCACAAAGTATTTCTCGATCTTGAAAAATACAGGATAAACCAATACCGCAAGTACTTGACAGAAATTAACCCTGGCGATACACAGATGTGGCAAGCAACCAAACGGATCCTAAGAAAACAAACAATTATACCACCACTGAACGTAGGCAATAACATATACACCAGCGATGAAGAGAAAAGCAATGCATTCGCAGACTTCCTTGAAAATGCATTTTCACTTAATACCAATACACATACACCGGAAAACTGCAATGAACCAATAAATATCCCATCACAAGATTCAATAATATATCCAGCTGAACTAAAAACACAAATTAACAATTTAAAGAACAAAAAATCCCCTGGCCACGATAATCTTCCAAACGTCATACTCAAATACCTTCCCAAAAAAGCTCTATCCTACTTTGCCAGCATAATGAACTACTGTTTAACAAATGGTTACTTTCCAAAAACCTGGAAGCATGCAAAAATTATAATCTTCAATAAACCTGGAAAAGACAAAAGCTTACCTTCAAGTTACAGACCAATTAGCCTCCTTCCGAACCTATCCAAATTATTTGAAATAATCATAAGAGACAGGCTATATTTTTTCCTAAACCAAAACAATATAATCCCTCCTCATCAATTTGGTTTCCGGCGGGAGCATTCTACAAACCAAGAATTACTGCGTCTGACTGAAATCATCACCAGAGGCTTCGAAAGAAAGCAATGCACAGTAGCAGTCTTTTTTGACGTACAACAAGCCTTCGATAAAGTATGGCACGAAGGACTATTAAAAAAATTAAAAAGCATAAATCCTCCACCTTACTTTTATTTTATTATAAAATCGTTTCTAAACAAAAGAACGTTTGAAATGTCTGTTAACAATGCAAAATCTACTACAAGAGACATCACCGCTGCAGTACCGCAAGGCTCGATCCTCGGACCCACACTTTTCAACATATATATGTGCGACATACCCACCTTCGAAGAAACTACTCTCGCAATGTTTGCAGACGATATGGCAATCTTGTCACAGCACCCATCGGCAGACACAGCAAGAAACAACACACAATCGGCAATAGATATACTTTCACCCTGGCTTCACAAATGGTAGATAACCCTAAATCCAACAAAATGCGAAGCAAAAATCTTTAGTCTAAAAATACAACGAGATCCAACAAACATTAATATCAATAACATCAATATACCATGGAACCCTGAAGATCAAACCGTAAAATACCTGGGAATTCACCTAGATCGACGCCTCACCACAGTCTAGGAAATCGTTCTAAAACAACAAGACTAAGAACGGTTACCACAAGATATATTAATTAGCCCCGCAGAAAGTGATAGTGACAATACATAAATTATTAGTACCTAGCCAACAGGAATTATTGCCCCTGACCGCCGCCCAATAACGCCATCAATACCATGATAAAACATACACTGTTGAACTGGTAACATATATAATATAAAAAAAATTAATCAATAATAATATCACCACACAATTTGATAATAAAATAAAAACTATCAATGAAAATAATCATATCCTAAATACAAGATTAAACAATTTGGAAAAAATAAAAGGAAAAGTTTGAGATGAAATAGATATTGTAAAAACACAAAACATTATAAATGATATAATTCAAGTAGGACAAGAACTTTACTTCTCTTTAGTATTATTAGAAGAAACTATAACCTTCTCTCAATTAAATACTATATACCTTGGTATAAATAATCACAACGAATTACTAATAGAAATTAATAAAATCGAAAATACCTTCATAAAAACTATCCTATTAGATAACATTCAAGATAACAATATCCTAAAAACTTATTGCTCAATTAACAACAACGTACTAGTTATCCTTATTGAAATCCCATCTAACGTCATTAAAGAGGAACTCTTACAAGCCACTCCAATACCTACCTACTTACACAATACATATGAAACCATAAATGTTTTAACGGGCCTATATACGAAAAATAACTGTAGAATTAGATCTGTAAATAACTGTACTAAGATTAACCATAAAGAATACTGTCGGGTCACCAGTTTGTCGAGTCGATCTCCCGATCGCCGACTATTTGTTTTCGCGATCAGCGAAACAGTCGCGCACAAGTCCGGGGACGAGTTTGTCATTCACTAGGGGAGTTCACGAACAGTTTTAGTTCACCGGGGTATTCACACACAATGTTACTGTCCAGTGGGGGTTCACACACAGTTTTAGTTCAGTGGGGTATTCACACACAATGTAACTGTCCTATCTGAGGAGTGCACTTAGGGCTTGGCTGTGTCGGCGATAGCCTTGGTGCACCAGGGTCAACCTAGGATCTCGGGGGTGCACTCGACTGCGGTTCACCGTGTGGTAGCTGGGCGATGAAGGGCTGCACGGTTGCGGCCGGTATTGCGGCGGTGTCGGTAGCGGTGCGGCACCGGCGTTGGTACCTGGCCGGGGATGCTTCAGGGACCGCTTCCGCGGAGACCTAGACCGGGGGCGCTTGGTTGCTGCTGCTGGGGTCTCTGGTTTCGCCAGGGACCGCGGTTTAGTTGGTGACGCAGGGAGAGGCGATATGGGTCGTCCAACGTGTGAGGCCCGTGCGGTATACCTGAGGGCTTGACGGCGTGACGGGGTGGTTTCCTCGGGCCTTTTTGTTGGAGACGGTGGCAAGGGTGATACGGCTCGGATGCTGCGGGTGGCGCGGGCGGCGCTCCTCAATGCTAGGCGCCGGATCCTGGCCGTGCCGTGGCTCTTCTTGCGTGGGGACGCCGTGATTGTAATGCTTACCCCTGGGTTCTCGGAGATCTGCTGCGGTGCTTCGACTTCGTCCTAGTGGGCCTTTCGGATCTAGGTATGGTGTGCGTTGGTTTGGTTGGCTGACCTATTCGGCTAGCGAGTTATCTTCTAGCTGCCTTTTTGGGATGCGAGCGGCCTTTCTTATACCCCTGCTGGGATGAGTTGAGGTGCCTAGGCGGGGGTGATGTGCACCGTGGTTGGTTGACCATCTTCCCTTGCGTGGTAGGTGGGGGAGCCAGGGTTGTTGCTTCAGCCACGAGCGTATACCGTTATCTGGCCTTAGTGTGCGATCACGGTACGAAACGTGTTGGAGAGCGCACGGTTCTTCCGCTCCAGGTTTGCCGTGGCCCGGTCGTCGGCTTGGTGTCGGAGGCTTCGTTTGTGCTGGATGGTTCGGGGGTGCCCGGTTCGGCCTGGTATGCCAGTTTTAGCCGATTGATGGATACAGTCACTTGCTGCCCTCGTCTATCGATCGTGAAATGCTTTTCGCGGCGCACGATTACGCTGAACGGGCCATCGTACGGGCTTTGTAAAGGCGTCTTTTGCCCGTCGTGTCGGACGAAGACGTGCGTGGTATCTGCTAGGTCCTGGAATACAAAAACCCCCAGCTGTTTCGGGTGTGTCCGCTGGGTAGGGCGGAGCTCCCGGAAGCGATCCCGCAGTTGCTCCACAAAATCAGGTTGTTCGCAGTGGTTTGAAGAATCCGCGGTCAGAAACTCTCCGGGAAGGCGTACGGTTTCTCCGTATGTTAGCTCGGCGGCGGAGGCGCCGAGGTCGTCTTTCCATGCGTTGCGAATGCCCATGAGGACGGTGGGTAACGTACTGGTCCATTAATCCTTGTTGTGGCACTTCAGCGCGGCCTTGAGTTGCCGGTGCAACCGCTCTACCATACCGTTGGCCCCAGGGTTATAGGCGGTGGTGTGGATTCGGGTGAAACCAATGAGTCCTTCCAAGCGCTTGAACAGGCGGGACTCGAACTGCCGGCCTCGGTCGGTGGTTACCCTAATTGGCACTCTGAAACGGGTGACCCACCCGTCATTACACGCTTGGGCCACTGTTTCGGCTTCGATGTTAGGCAATGGGAATGCCTCCGGCCACCGGGTGTAGCGGTCGATGCACGTCAGGAGATAGCTTTGCCCGTCCGAGATTGGCAGCGGTCCGACGAGGTCTATGTGTATGTGCTCAAACCGTGTTGTTGGTGGCGAAAAACTCCCCCTCGGGGTAACTACGTGTCGGCTGGTTTTATTGCGCTGACATGGTAGGCACTGCCGTGCCCACAGTCGACAATCCCTCTTGGCCCCTGGCCAGACGAACCTCTCTGTTACTAATTTAGCGGACGCCTTGCCCCCGGGGTGAGATAGGTTGTGAAGGCTGTCGAACGCGGCTTTCCGATAGGCGGGCGTGAGATACGGCCGTATGCGTCTGCCCGAGACGTCACAGTAGACCGTGGCGCGTGAGGTTACATGTCTCTTCTGTTTGAGCGTTATGCCGACATCGGGGTCCTCCAATAGCTTTGCTAATTCGGTATCGGTGGTTTGGTCAAGCGCTAGGTTGTGGTAATCCGGGGCTCCGGTTACCATCTCAATACGAGACAAGGCGTTTGCTACGAAGTTGTCTGAGCCGGTGATGTGTTGCAAGTCGGTGGTGAACTGGCCGATGTAGTTCAAGTGTCGGAACTGCCTGGGGGTACACTTGTCCGGTTTCTGGCGGAAAGCGTAAATGAGCGGTTTGTGGTCTGTGTAAATGGTGAAAGCTCGACCCTCAATGTGGTGACGGAAATGGTGGATGGTGCTGTAGATAGCCAGCAGTTCTCGATCGTAGGCTGAATACCGCTGTTCGGCATCAACTAGTTTCCGGGAAAAGAAAGCCACCGGCTCCCAATCCGGTCCGTCTGACCGTTGTTGCAGGACCCCTCCTATGGCTACCTCAGATGCGTCGCTGGCGATGGAAAGTTCGGCTCCTGGGTTTGGGTGTCGTAGGAGGGTAGCTGCAGCTAATTGTGCTTTGACTTGGTCAAACGCGGCACTAGTAGTTATTGTCCAATCCACGGGAGCGTTACCTTTGCCCTGTCCTTTCAGAAGGTCGTTTAGTGGTGCTTGGGTTTCCGCGACTTTGGGCATTCAACGACGGTAGTAGTTTACCATGCCCAAGAAGCGTCGTAGTTGAGTCGTCGTCTTGGGTTTCGGGAATGCTTGTACTGCGGCCACCTTCTCGGCCAACGGGCCGATACCTTTGCGCGAGACCTGATATCCAACGAATTTGATGTCGGTGACGCCAAATATGCATTTTGACGGGTTGACGACTACGCCGTAAGTTTGCAAGCGTTTGAACAAGGCGTGTAGGTGTTGGGTGTGTTCTACCCTTGAATTTGATGGGACGAGGATGTCGTCGATGTAGACGTACACAAAGTCCAGGTCCCGGAGTATTCCGCCCATGAACCTTTGGAAGGTCTGGGCGGCGTTGCGGAGTCCGAACGTCATGTAGTGGAACTCGAAGAGGCCGAACGGTGTGGTGATCGCGTTCTTGTGAATATCTTCGGCAGCCACCGGAATCTGGTGGTAGGCCCGGACCAAGTCGATGGAAGAAAATATTTTTTTCCCGTGGAGTTGATGTGCGAAATCCTCTATATGGGGTATAGGATATTTGTCGGGAATGGTCCGCCCGTTTAACCCTCGATAATCCCCGCAGGGTCGCCACTCGTTGTTTTTCTTTTCCACCAGATGCAGCGGTGCGGCCCAGGCGCTGCTTGAGGGTCGGGCAATGCCTAGGCGAAGCATTGTCTCGAACTCGTTCTTGGCCGTACAGTATTTGTCCGGTGCCAGCCGGCGGGGTCGATGGGCCACCGAAGGCCCGGGTGTCGTGTGGATGTAGTGCTGTGTGGAGTGTTTCGTCGCCCGTGGCAGTCCGGTTGGGTTGATGAGCTCTTTGTACTGGTGTAATATTCGCTGGTGTTCTGTTTCCACCTTCATGATTGAGATGCCAGCGGTGAGGGTGTCACTGGCCCTTGTGCCTGGCTTGACTGCCGCCGTGGTGCGGTCGATTAGCTGCTGCTGCCGGATATCCACCAAGAGGTCGTAATATGATAGGAAATCCGCCCAGATGATTGGTTTTTCGACGTCCGCAATGATAAAACGCCAGGGGAATTCCCGTTGTAGACCGAGATCTAGCGTCAGCATGATCGTGCCGTACGTTGGCATCTCCGTGTCGTTGGCGGCGTAGAGGTGGAACGCCGTGGGTGCACAACGACGCTGCATGCGCCGTCGCGGAAATATGCAGAGGTCCGCGCCAGTATCTATGAGGAAACGGAGCTTAGTGCTCCTTTCGGTCACGAATAGTCGCCGTGGTGTTGTGGTTGCTGGCGGGTAACTGGTCTGCATCAGTTCCCGCCGCGGGAGTTTCCCGTCTTCCGGAACGAACAGGGTGGTGTACAACGCTGTGCTCGTGTCCCGAAGGTGTGGTGATACCAGCACACCCCATCTACCGGCTGTCTTGGGTGAGCTGGTGCGGTGCGGGAGTCTGCTGCGGGGGCGGTGAGGCGGTCGTTGCTGGCGTGTGTGTTTCGTTGGACCACTGCCGCTAGTTGGTTGATCTGGTCCTCTAGCCGTTGTAGGGTCTCTTGCCAAGCAGGTTGCGGCACCTCGATTGCTTGCTCCCGTTGGCACGCAACGCTAACGCGATGTTGCGAGCTGGCGGCCTCCACTATGTCGGCGGTCTGACTTAGTGTGTCGAGCGTCGCGTCGTACTGAGTGGCCAAAATCGCTTGAGTTGATGCTGGCAGGCGAGTTAGTCAGATATTTTTGAGGAGCTCGTCTGGTACCAGATTTCCTCCCAGCACTCGTAGGTGCCTGAGAAGCTGCGAAGGTAGACGGTCTCCTAGGTCCTCTGGCTCTAGCAGTTGCCGGAGTTTTTGCGCGGGACTTGTGGACAAGCGTCGGATCAATTCTATTTTGATCTTCTGATACTTGCCGTTCGTCGGAGGGTGTGTGACGATGTCGCGTACTTCGGCGAACACCTTGGCTTCGAGATTGGCTACCACAAAGCCAAACTTGGTGTCAATTTGAGTGATTCCGCTGATGTGGAATGCTTGTTCCAACTGCAGGAACCACGCTTCGGGGTCGCTGAACCAAAACGGGGGAATCTTCATCTGAACCCGCTCGACACGTAGGGTAGCTTCGCCTTCCGCCATGTTGACGCTTTTGTTCCCCTGATCACGTCGGGGTCACCAGTTTGTCGGGTCACCAGTTTGTCGAGTCGATCTCCCGATCGCCGACTATTTGTTTTCGCGATCAGCGAAACAGTCGCGCACAAGTCCGGGGACGAGTTTGTCATTCACTAGGGGAGTTCACACACAGTTTTAGTTCACCGGGGTATTCACACACAATGTTACTGTCCAGTGGGGGTTCACACACAGTTTTAGTTCAGTGGGGTATTCACACACAATGTAACTGTCCTATCTGAGGAGTGCACTTAGGGCTTGGCTGTGTCGGCGATAGCCTTGGTGCACCAGGGTCAACCTAGGATCTCGGGGGTGCACTCGACTGCGGTTCACCGTGTGGTAGCTGGGCGATGAAGGGCTGCACGGTTGCAGCCGGTATTGCGGCGGTGTCGGTAGCGGTGCGGCACCGGCGTTGGTACTTGGCCGAGGACGCTTCAGGGACCGCTTCCGCGGAGACCTAGACCGGGGGCGCTTGGTTGCTGCAGCTGGGGTCTCTGGTTTCGCCAGGGACCGCGGTTTAGTTGGTGACGCAGGGAGAGGCGATATGGGTCGTCCAACGTGTGAGGCCCGTGCGGTATACCTGAGGGCTTGACGGCGTGACGGGGTGGTTTCCTCGGGCCTTTTTGTTGGAGACGGTGGTAAGGGTGATACGGCTCGGATGCTGCGGGTGGCGCGGGCGGCGCTCCTCAATGCTAGGCGCCGGATCCTGGCCGTGCCGTGGCTCTTCTTGCGTGGGGACGCCGTGATTGTAATGCTTACCCCTGGGTGCTCGGAGATCTGCTGCGGTGCTTCGACTTCGTCCTAGTGGGCCTTTCGGATCTAGGTATGGTGTGCGTTGGTTTGGTTGGCTGACCTATTCGGCTAGCGAGTTATCTTCTAGCTGCCTTTTTGGGATGCGAGCGGCCTTTCTTATACCCCTGCTGGGGTGAGTTGAGGTGCCTAGACGAGGGTGATGTGCACCGTGGTTGGTTGACCATCTTCCCTTGCGTGGTAGGTGGGGGAGCCAGGGTTGTTGCTTCAGCCACGAGCGTATACCCTTATCTGGCCTTTGTGCGCGGGACCCAACAATACTATTGTTTATCTCAAAACAACGAATACGAAATATGTCTAGAAAACGTAATCTGTTATAAAGACTTTCAGTTCTGTGAGTACAATAAAATATCATCAATAAATTCAATTATTGAAATAAAAAATTCAAACATATAATATCTATACTTCCCGAATGAAAAACAAATAAAACATTACTGTAATAACGAATTGAACATTAAAAATTTAAGCGGAATATATCACACTAATAACTGTCAAATAAAGAACCAAATCGCAATGAAAAATAATGTCGGAGATCTAATAGATATCCATATGAACTTAACAAAAGATCATATCAAACATATAAAAAATGAAATAAAAAATGTCTCACAATTCAATCATAAATTAGAAAACAGTATTCGCTTAGATTCTCCATATAATAATGTTAGTACTTATAATTACCATTATGTAATAATCTATGTAATAATCTTAATAATTATTATTATTATAATAACTTGTAAATACAAAGGTGTCTTAAAAGAAAAATCAGAACACCAAAGTCAAAAGAATTAAGAGCTAAATTTGAAAAAACTAATACAAATACCAATGAGGTAATTTCTATTTCTAATGAGGGAGGAATTATATAGCAGACTCGCCTCTATTGCACAATAATAAATTGAATCATCCCGTTCTTTTTTCATAACTCAGCAGGTTATGTTATTCTCATAAAGATAATCTTTGTATAAATAAGAAATAAGCACAATATTCTAACCACTCTTGTTATAACTAGTGTTGATGTAAGAACTAAATAGTTCAAACCATATCTGTATAACATTGTATTAAAAGTGAAATAAATCTTTTTTAAAACAAGTCATCAGATTCTCATACTTAATTTATAAATATAAATATATAAATATATATAAATATATATATATATATATATATATATATATATATATATATATATATATATATATGTTACGTGTGTTGTTAGTTTTCTCAAAATGGCTGAATAATACACTACACTATGCCTTTAAATAATTTTATTTTAACACTTAGCCTAGCGTACACAACACATAACTATAGAGCAATGTACGTTGAACACTTAATTTAACTTAATTAAATTTAAGAAACAAATGTATAATTGCGAAAGTATCGATCACTTAAATATTGTTATTATTGTGCAAAAAATCATTGTTGGTTTTGTATATATGTTTTCGGCGACTGTGCTTGAGCGCATCTTTTGTACCACGGCTAGCAAAATACATGGGCGCCAAGGGGGGAGTAACACAGCAATAAAACTATGCTTAGAAGTGTTGGCCATATGCACTTGCTGACACAAAATACAAAAATGTACACTGTTAATAAAAATGTGCGAACAATATATAAATATATATATATATATATATATATATATATATATATATATATATATATATATATATATATTCTCTACCTATTAACCAGTATATCCAATACACAATTGCTTCTTTGATTGCCAAATTTTCTAAATAGATTGCCTTCTTCTTTAATTGACTGTCTATTAATTTTTTTGAAAAATATGCTTCTGGATGAAGTATACCATCCTCTTGTGGTTGTTTAAGTATGGCTCCTAAGCCATTACCACTTGCATCCGTATGAATGAATATTTCTTTCTCTGGATTATAAATGGCCAGTATTGGACTAGAACATAAATAATCTTTGATATCACAAAATGCTTTTTCACACTCAATTGTCCATTCAAATTTTTCTGTTTTTCTTAGTAAATTGTGTAGTGGTTCTAGTTTCATAGTTGCATTTTCAATGTATTTGTAATAAAAATTTGTTTTACCTAAAAATTGTCTCACATTAGTTATATTCTTTGGTCTTTGAAAATTTCTGATTGATATCAAATTGTCTTTGTATGGTCTGATCTTATTTTTTTTCTATTATATGTCCAAGATATTTAACAGGATTCTTTGCAAAATTAAATTTTAATAATTTTAGTTTAAAACCTTCTTTTTTAATTACATTCATAAGAAGTTCAATGTGTTTTAGATGTTCTTCAAATGTTTTTGAGAAGATTAATATGTCATCAATGTAATTTTTACAAAATTTATTTAATTTATTTCTTCTGATGATGTTTGCAAGAATTCTTTGAAAAATTGCTGATGATGTCTTTAGTCCAAATGGTAAACAAACCCATTGCCAATGTCCGTTTTGTGTTACAAATGCTGTTTTTTCTCTATATTCCCTTTTGATTGAAATAGACCAAAACGCTGAATTTATATCAAATGCTGAAAACCAATTACAATCACCAGCTTTAACAACAATGTCTTCGATTCTTGGAAATGGTTGGGGTTCAGATACAACTAGTTTGTTTAGTTCTCTGAAATCGATACATAATCTTGGTTGTAGATCAATTTTTCTTTGTTACGACATAATGTAATTAGATGAAAACGATTTTCTGCTGCTGGATACAATGTCTTACATATGGTACATGGTTTTTTTTCTACAAATGTTCTAGTTGTAATAGTATTCTTCTCTGTATTTTTCTGATCAGTTTCTAATGTATTATAGTGTAATCTTGGTTTTATTTCTTAATTTGTTTATTGTATAACGAATCATACTTTCTCAATTCATTAATTAATTTGTCTGTTGATTTGATTTCTTCACGGTCTAATCTATCTTGAATATTTAATGGTAATCCTACTACAATATGATATATCTTTGATATGTTTGACATTTCTTTCTCAATCTCAGATAGTAACCTTTCTTTCTTTAATGCATAATCACTTACTGAACCATTTAAATATCTGAAAGTATATGCATGTCTTACATTTGTCCAACCTTTTTCTGCAAATACCATCAAAAACGAGTCAGACCAAAGTAACCATTGATCTGCCTGGAATTCTTTTAGTTTAATGCAGTACCATTCTTTTGCACTTCCTTCTAAAAATAATCTTAAACAATTTATCTTTTTACTATCATCCATAATCTTGTGTCTTTCACACTCCTTTTCGAAACCACTTAACCAGTCTTTTGCATGTTTTTTACCATCATATTTATCTATTATAAACTTCTTTTCTACATCTGATAAATTCAATTGTTTCTCAGCTAATTGCACTTTCAATTCATTCATTACTTCTATTAATTCACCTTGATTAAAGTTATCTAATTATGTTGATATTTTTCTCTTTCTTGTCTCCTCAATTGGTTTTTCTTCTAAATAAATGTTTTTGAACACAAAATTACTATCGTCATCAATGTACAATGGCACAATGATATCTGGTAGTGTTATTTGTAAATTTCGAGATTGACCTGGTTTATTTAAACCAGCAACACCATTTTTGACCGTACTAATCTTTAATAAGTCATTGTGAAAAGTTTCATATTGAATATTTACTGGAAATTCATAACACACGGTATCGTTTGGCCATCTTATTGTTTTAACTGCAATTACTACTTTCTTCTTTATATCCAATATCTTCTCAAAATGGATCTTCACCTTAGTCGGCATCTTTGAGAACATAAAATTGATTTGTAATTCTGTTTTTGGTATTCTAATAATTGACACCAAATTGAATTCTCAGTAACTAAAAGTAATTTTATTTAGATTAATTATACAATATATTATTAAATTACAAGATTATTACCTAAAAGAATCAATTTTAAATGTCCTTAATTATCTGTCAAAACCTTTATCTATATTATTTATAATAACAAAATTAGACAGTTGCCATGATAACCGATATTGTGAGGCAACGTATTAACAATTGATAATAATATATATATATATATATATATATATATATATATATATATATATACATATATATATATATAAAAATTAAATACTCAATATTTAATTTAAATAAAAAAAATCTTTTTATTTCGTATAATATTAAATACAACAGTATTCGTTTTGTAGACTTACAATGAACGAACTGAGAACAATCAACTCATATTTCTAATGTTACGTGCTATTTATGCTGTTTCTAGTTTTATGGAAATATACTAAGATTTAGCTGATGCTGCAGGTTGCAACTTACAATATATGTAAAATAACTTCAAGGCCTTATATAATTCCTCCCATCTAAAATTTTACAATAATTGTAAGTTGTTATTCTATTGTTTCTAATATTATTTCGTTTGATTTGTTTTTTAATGTGTTCTCTTTTCGTTTCCATAAGTTTTGACATTTATTCTTATATTTAGAACATAACATGAACATTATGATAATTACAATGATGCAATATAATATGTAAGAATGATGATTATTATTTATTTGTGATTCTTCTATTCGTGGAACATGTTTGATTTTTATATCAACTGGTTTTATTTCTTTTAGTTTAATCTGACTTAGCGTTTTCAAATTATTGGACGGGTTGAAATTTTCAAATTGTATTTCTTTATATGTTTCTTGAATAGCATTGAATTTAAAAGTATTTATCTTACATCCTTCTGTTAATTTATATTTGTATATTCCTTGTATATTTTTATTCAAAATATTTGTTTGACAATTAATCTGAATTTGTTGTTCGTTGGGACTAATAATTATTAAGTCGTTCGTATTTTCTATTTGTTCCCAAGTGTTTTCTAATTTTATGTCATGATATAAACAACCATCGTTCTTTTGGTTACTTACAATATTCCTAATACATTTATTAATTTTAATATGTCGACTATTACAATAGTGTAAATTACTTATTTGAATACAGTTATCAGTATTATATTTATTTCCATTATCTACGTAGTATATACTTTGTTTTTCATTAAGCATAATAAGAGAATTATTTTTGTAGACGGGAATAGGGGTAAATTGGTGTAAATGATAAGTATTTAAAGTGTAAATAGGAATATTTATTATGTAGTGTATTTGATCTCTATCATTTCTGTTGGAGATTAATTCCATTCTCTTCACCTTTTCACAACGAGACGTAACCATAGCAATAAAACAACTGAATATACAATAATAACTATTTTTTTTCAACACAATAAAAGATATTGTTAAACGTGTCATTCTTTTTCCTTTCATTTGTACCACGCTATCATAATAACAGGTTATGGGCCCAGATTGGAAAATCTAAGGAAAATTCGACTTTCTGTGAATCAAACCATAAAAGTGAAATCAATCAAAAATCATCATGACTCACAACATGGTTAACACACGTCTTGAGAATCTGAGCAAGGAGAATTACGACACTTGGAAAATTCAAGCAGAGGCTCTCTTAATCAAAAATGACATGTGGGGGTACATTTGCGGCGAAAAGCCAAAACCCGAAGTTATTGGCGAAAACGCTACACAGCAACATGCAGCACAAGCCGCTCTCGACGATTGGACGCGACAAGATCGTAAGGCAAAATCAGATTTAATATTATGTATTAGTTCGTGTGAATTGAAACAGATCCGAGACTGCCAAACCTCAAAAGCCGTTTGGGACAAACTTGATTCGATTTATGCTTCGAAGGATCCTGCTCGCAAAGCATCGTTGTTGAAACAACTTTCACAACAAAAGATGAACGACGGAGACGACGTACGGGAACATCTCGCTACATTCTTCGACGCCGTCGACAAATTGCAGTCAATGGGAACAGAAATAAACGGCGATCTATTGACAATAATGCTTCTTTATAGTTTACCTGACTCATTTGAGAATTTCAGATGTGCAATAGAAGCACGCGACAACCTGCCTACCGCTGATTCATTGAAAATAAAAATTATAGAGGAGAATGAGGCCAGACAGCAAAAGATCAAAAATAGGAGCACAGGGGCATTCTATTCCAAACATCCACATTCTCAACCACGTTTTTCAAAACCACAGAGACCAAACGACAACAAATTGACGCAACCAGAAAAACATTCGAATTTCAAGTGTCACTATTGCAAAATCAAGGGCCATGTGATATCGGAATGTCGTAAGAAGAAACGAGCCGACAGTCAAAGAAGTAATCTGACAGAAGAGGACTACTTCGCCGACGCACGCAACGTTGACTCGACTCCAACTCATCACCAAGGATACGTACCCGCTCAATGGTGTATCGACAGTGGCGCGACTTCACATCTGCGTAACGACAAGTCACTTTTCACTAGCACTGAAAGAGTTCACACTGGACTGCGCTTAGCCAGCAGTGCGACGACACCCATTCAAGCTATAGGCAACGTGAAAATATCGACGAAAGTAGGGAATTATTCCAAATCGATCACATTACAGAACACTTTTCATGTTCCTGACTTACGCACGAACTTGTTATCCGTATCAAAACTAGTTGATAAAGGTAATACTGTTATCTTCCGACGAGAAGGCGCAATTATCAAGGATAAGCAAAATAACATTCGACTACAAGCCAAACGCGTTGGCGATCTATTCTACTTGGACTAAGACAACCAGCACGCCTGTTCAGCGGCATGCGATTCGTCCCATGTTGAAAAATGGCACCGGCGCCTCGGTCACGTGAATTTCCACGATGTCCAGAGACTCATCAACGAGAGATACATCAAAGGACCGAGTAACAAGATCAACGATCCATCACCTTGTAAGATCTGCATCATGGGCGAGTTGACACGCTTACCATTTCCGAAACGTTCGGAAACGTCAACTACACCCCTCGGCATAGTCCACACGGACTTATGTGGACCGATGCGTACTTTTTCACACGGAGGTGCTCGTTATTTGCTTACTTTTACAGATGAATACAGTCGCTGGACGAATGTTTACTTCCTGCGAAACAAAGATGCAGTTTGCGAAAAATTCATCGAATACAAGAATGAGGTAGAAAATCAAACAGGATATTCAATCAAAGCTTTACAATCAGACAATGGCAAAGAGTTTTGTAACTCTCAATTTGACGCTATCTTGAAACATAGCGGCATCAAAAGAAGACTCACAACTCCGCACACTCCACAGCAAAATGGTATAGCCAAAAGAAAGAACCGAACCTTAATAGAAATGGCTCGCTGTATGCTATTCGAATCGGGGATGCCACCTTCTTTTTGGGCAGAGGCCGTTGCTACTGCTAACTACATCAGAAATAGATGTCCAAGTAAGAGTTTGATTACAGGAACTCCATACGAGAAGCGAATCGGTCGTCAACCGAAACTAGGATTCCTACAGGTATTTGGAAGTAAAGCTTTTGTGCTTGACAAACGACCTGGTAAAGGAAAATTTGAAGTCAGAGCCATTCAAGGAAGATTCGTCGGGTATTCGGAGACATCAAAGGCTTTCCGTATATGGATCCCGAGTGAAAATAAGATCCGTGTATCCCGAGATGTAAAATTTCTTGAGGAATTTGATTCAAAACACGAATTCTCTGATTTTATCACCGAGGATACGACCAACGGAAACAAGAAACTACTTGATGTAAACGTTCAATTCAACCTGTCGAATCCAATCGAACAAGAAATGAGCGATGACCTTCCAATCAAGATTGCGAAAAATTCATCCACAGTATCCAGAGCATCTGAAAACTGTTTGTTGGATAAAAATCAAAATCCATCACAATCAAATTCGATCCGAAACTCCAGCACCAATACCGATGTTCACAACGAAAAAGGTAGCCAGAAACATACCTCTGGACGTCCTTTCAAGATCAAGACTGGAAGACCCGGAAGACCAAGAAAAGGATATCATATCGTCAATACTAATCAAGTACGAACTATCAATACTACGACTCATGAATCTAACACTGATTCAGAAGATGAACCTGCGTTTAGAGGATTCGAACGAGTTCCCAATATCGATAGTAACCGAGAAGAAACAAACAGGCATGATGCAGAAATGGCGATGTTCTGTTCCGAAATACCACTTTCTGTCGCCTTGTCCGGCCTTGACAGCGACGAGTGGCGACGAGCGATTTACAACGAAACTGTAAGTCTTCTCGAAAATAATGCTTGGAAGATTGTCGATCGACCACAAAATCGAAAAGTCATAGGATCGCGAACAATTCTTCGAAACAAAATCAAGAGCGATGGAACTATTGATAGATGGAAGGCTAGAATCGTGGCAAAAGGATTTACGCAATTACCTGGCATCGATTACTACGACTCCTTTTCTCCAGTAGCAAGACTGAGATCTTTTCGAATCCTAATGGCTTTGTCAGCAAAATAAAACCTTGAGGTAGCTCAACTTGACGTTACGACTGCATATTTATACGGAGATATAGATGTTGAACTATACATGGAACTACCCGAATTATTCGAAGAAACCATCAAAGCAATTCTGAGGGAAGAAAAAGATCCAATTATTCTGAAGAAAGCCCGTGAAATGTCACGAAACCTCAAGAAAGGCAAACAGGTTTGCTTATTACAACGAGCTATCTATGGATTAAAACAAGCTGGACGTCAGTGGAATCAAAAGTTAACCAACGTACTGCAAGAAGCTGGATTCTCGCCCACAAATTCCGATCCTTGCATGTATACAGATGAAATCAAGCAAACTTTCATCCTTGTTTACGTTGATGATATTCTGATTGTTACAAAAGACAAAATTAAGGAGAAACACATCATCGATACCCTATCCAGACACTTCAGGATAAAAAATCTGGGTCAAGCTAACTTTTGTCTGGGTATAGAGATCAAAAAGACGAGGGAGAGCACACACATTTCTCAACCAGGTTTCATTCGAGAAATATTGGATAAATTCCATATGACCGACTGCAAGCCCGTGTCAACACCTCTCGCCGTGGGTACAAAACTTCACAATTTCTCTGCAGATGAGGACAACACAAATTTGAAACCCGATCGAGCCCTGGTGGGAGCACTCATGTACCTTGCTGTAGCTACGCGCCCAGACATCGCGCATGCGGTAAGTGTTCTATCTCAATTCAATGAGAACCATGCCAACATCCATTGGATTGCCGCAAAACGGGTTGTGCGATACCTCAAAAGAACAATCGACCAGGGACTTTCATATGCAGCAGACGATTTCGCACTACGAGGCTACGTGGATGCAGATTGGGCCAACTGTCCCAGTGATCGCAGATCCTATACGGGGTATGCATTCCTATTGGCTGGAGCTTCTATCACATGGGAATCCCGCAAACAGCGCACCGTAGCTTTATCCAGTACCGAGGCCGAGTATTTGGGGCTATCTACTGCGGCAAAAGAATCAGTCTACTTGATCCGATTTCTGAAGGAATTAGGATTTGACTCGATCGCAAACGTCGAATTATTCAACGATAATAATGGCGCCATCAAGTTAACCGAGAACCCAAGTTTCCACTCGAGAACAAAACATATAGATATGAGACATCATTACATTCGTCAAGTTCTATACGAAGAGCCTATCAGGTTATCACACATTTCTACTGATTTTATGATTGCAGACGTGTTAACCAAAGGACTACCACGAGCTAAACACGAATATTGTTCGCGGGGACTAGGCGTCACTTCCATGAGAGGTAAAGACTGCTCGAATTAAGGGAGAGTGTTGGAGATTAATTCCATTCTCTTCACCTCTTCACAACGAGACGTAACCATAGCAACAAAACAACTGAATATAGAATAATAACTATTTTTTTTCAACACAATAAAAGATATTGTTAAACGTGTCATTCTTTTTCCTTTCATTTGTACCACGCTATCATAATAACAATTTCTACAATATGTTTCAATAATTTCATTGAAAAGCCAAATATCTTTATTTTGTGTTATTTGTTGTAGGGTATTAGGACTTATGATGCTGGTGTGTAATTTTCTTAGGCTACAGAATGTTAGGCTAACTTCGATTTGTTTGCATAAGTCGTTCATGTTTTGTAAAAAGAGTATTAAGTTTTGAAATTTATTTTCAGTGTCAATTCTGCCTTGCCAGTCAAAGTATAAAATGTCTCCTATTTGCGTTTGTAATTTATTTTCATTACTTTCAATGTTTTTTATTTGTTCATTAAATTTGTCAATCATTTCTCTGCTTAATTTTAGGTTTTGGTCATTTTGTGTTTGTAGTGTCTGTTCGTTTTTATTTATTTGTTTGAGAAGTCTGTCATATCGTTCTCCGTCCGAAGCGTCTAGGTTACCGGAAATAGATTTTATGATACTACCTAATCCGTTAATTAGACCGCGTTTTGTTCTTTTGTTAAAAAGTTTTTGAATTTGATTTTCCAAATCGTTATGAATATAGGTTATTATGTTTATGTATTCTTGAAATATTGTCTTTTCGTTGGATGATTGTTACAACAGACTAGTTTTTAATTTGGTTACTTTTATGAACACTTAATAAATGGGGTAATGTTATAATTAAAGTAAATAATTTGTTCCAAAGATCTTATTTTACATTGTCCTAAATCGGCCAGGTGAAATCCGTTTTCTTGTGAGATATCTATCAATTGGGCTACGCATCTGAAACATTTTATTGTTTTAATCTATTTATCCGAATGTTTTTCCGGCCTAGTTGGTCTCTGGTTTTTACTTTTCCTAATATTGGGTCATAATCTTCTATTTTTATTTTTTTAAACAATGGTTTTTTAAATTTCTTTAATAATCTAGGATTTTGTTTAGCAAACATTTCTTTTGGTATCTGTAAGGGATTATCATTTTCTTTGAAACGTTGTTGTTTCTCTGTTTCAACTTTTCTTTTAATGATTTCAAACAGTTGGGTTTGTTCATCTTTATATTGTTGGATTAGTTCTTCATTTATAAGTGGAATTGTTCTGAAAGGTATTTCGTTGTTTTTTCCAAATAGTATTTCGTTGGGGGTTAATTTTGTAATAGAGTGTTTTGTATTATTGTAGGCTTATATAACTAGTTCTAATTTTTCTAGCAATGTTTTATTATTGAACTTTTTATTGTTTTCAATTAAGCGCAAGTGCTCTAGGAGAGTGGAATGTAATCTTTCAATTGCATTGCTTTTGGGGTTGTTTACACAAGTAATGTGGCTTTCGATGTTGTGTGATCTGAGTAAGTTTTGTACGAGACTTCCTTTAAATTCTGGGCCGGAGTCCATAATGATTTTTTTTGGTATAGTGAATGTTTGAAAATATTTTATTAATTGGTTTACAACGCTTCTTGAAGATTTATTTTCGAGAGAATATATTTGCCCTTATTTTGAAAACTGATCGTAAATAGTTAGGAAATAATTTTTATCTAGGCATAGTAAGCCCATGTTTATTATATCAAGAGGTTTACAGGGAGTTGGTGTAAGATTGTCAATTGCTTGTATTGGTTTTCGATTGTATTTGTTTAGTTTACAGTGGCCGCAGTTATTGATATATTCGGTAATATTTTTTATCATATTAGGCCAGAAGTATTTATCTTTTAATGCGTTTAATGTTGCTATTATTCCACGGTGGTTTGTTATTCCTATGTGGAAGTCATGAATTATTTCAATTTGTTCGTCTTCATCTTCTATGTCTATTACAATTTTATTACATGAAATAACGTTTATAGTGTTATATTCGAAAGTATTTTGTACAATATTCGCGAGTGTTAACTCTAGACCCTTTTCGATTATTGCGTAATAACGTATTTATGGAATAATGTATTCCTTTAAAAAATTTATTATATCTTCTTCTAGTGTGGTTTTATTGAATTTACAGTGTATTCTCATCTTAGCATGCTCAAATAATCGTTGTATTTTAATATCTGTGTTTCCATTATGTATTTCTAGTATTAGTTGGTTATTTGCAACATTAAGCCTATCGTTTGAAAATTTTAGTCCGTTCACTGGGTTTTCAGGATCTGAGTGTACTGTGTTATTATCGCTATCATTATTATTTATTGAATCGTTAATATTTGTTTCAGGTAGTGTATACAAATTAATTTGAATATTTGTATCTTCGAAAATTTTTAGTATTTTGTTTGAAACATCTTCCCATTTTAATTGATCTATTCCGCAACCTAATTTCGGTATATTGATTTCGTGTAGTTCATTTAGTATCATAAAATCCCTTAATTCTTTGAGAGGTTTGTCTAAATTTTTTATTGAAGGTTTTTCGTTATGTTTTTCTTTTGTAATTAGGTGAAATATTGTTTTATTATTAGTGTGTTGTATGATTAGATTTTTATTTTGGCTTTCTTGATTGTTACAATATTCTTTGCTCTGAAATTGGTCGTTTATGTCTTTGGCTAGTCCTTGTGACATTTCGAGATCTTTTGATATGCAGTGTGCAAATATTTTTGTATTTCTCACGTCTCCAATGTATTTAATAATTTGCGTAGCATTCCTTTGTCGTGATAAATTATCAGCAATAAAGTTCATTTTACCTTGTAAATATTCTATTTCAAAATTGTATTCATTTAGTTCTATTTTCCATCGCATAAGTTTCTGATCCGGGTTCTTCATATTGAATAGCCATACAAGTGGTCGGTGATCAGTTTTAATGAGAAATTTTCTCCCGTATAAGTAAGGGCGGAAATTTTTTATAGATTGGATTATTGCAAGTAGTTCTTTTTCTATTGTGCTGTAGTTTTGCTCAGCATTATTAACCCTGGAGTGAACGGGTGTTCATATTTCACACAAAAGGACGGGTTGGGTCTGACAAGCCCGGAAAAAGAACAGTAATATTTTTAAAATGAACGGATAATTCTCGTAGGTGAACACATATATCTTTAACAAAATTCTTAACGAACATATTCAACCAAAAACAAAATATGTTTCTTCAAAAACAAAAAAAAATATAAGAAAAATTACAAATATATAAATTTTTGGCAGTGTTGCACTAATTGCTTCTTAAAGCACGCAAGTCTTGGAATTCTGCAGTGCATTCTTTGCAGACATCTACATTGTGCTCCAGGCAAACAAATTTGTGGCAGAAACGGCACCTGAATCTCGTTTTCCGATCTTTACAGAAAGCGCATCTTCCTCGTTTTTTCTCGATATTTTCAGCACTTTCTGGAAGCTCAGTGCCACTAATTCTGGCCGCAAGCTGTCGAATCTGTCTTGGTAAGTATTGGGAGTGTACTCTTGCCGTCATGTAACTCAAAAGAAGCTCCCTCCCAAGTTTCTTCAAAAAGATTCTTCGGAAATCATTTGGATGGTTGTCGCATTTTGAGTTGCTTTTATAAATCACGTACGCGTTCTATCTACGAGTATTTCTGGCCACATTATATTTCGCAGAAAGTTGATCCACTGTATCAACTCCACATTTCGTCGAGTTATAAAATGTTATTATCTCAGGTTTTCTATCGTCCAAAGATTCTGGATCAATACAGTCGTCATGATGGAGAGTTGACAAGAGGATAACTTGTTTATTTTTTTTCGGAATGTACGAAACAATGGTCATGTCCTTTGTAAAACCAAACATGCTTGATTTTTCAAGCCTTTTGGTGAAAAACTCGTTCGGTATTTGCCTTTTGTTTTTTTTCAGGGTTCCAACAACTGTCAACTGATAATTTTGTAGCAAATTATTAGCAACTTCAACGGAAGTGAACCAATTATCCATTGTAACGTTTCTTCTTGATTTGGAAATTGGGAAACAGAGCCTGTTGACTACTTCATATGACGAATTACTTACGAAATAGGGACCTTCGGGCTGTTTACCACAATAAACCTCCATATTGTAAGTGTAGAATGAACGCGAGTCAACCAACGAAAAAACTTTCAAACCATACCGTGCTGGCTTATTTGGGATGTACATCCTGAAGCGGCAACGACCTCTGAATGCCAAAAGCATTTCATCAATAGTAGTGTACTTGCCCACACTGTAGTGCTTCTGACAGTTTTTTACTATCCCTTCAAATATTTCTCTCACTGGTGCCAAATTATCTTCATCTTTACGATCCTTCCTCGTTCGAATATCATCCATTCGTAAACATCGCATTAGGAAACGGAATCTTCTAAGCGCCATTGTGGCCGGAAAGATCTCTATACCCGTTCCATTAGAAGACCAAAATTCATAAATAGATGATCTCCCTCCATGAAACACACCGGCGAAGTAGAGCAAACCATAAAGAGCTCTCATTTCCGGTATATCTGTTGGTCGATCATCGGATTTATCTGTATACCTCTCATTTACACTTTCAATATATATATTTGTACTTTCGACTAGTTTATTCATTATGACATCATCGAAAAACAGCTGCCAACATTCTTTTGGAGACGATGCATGCTTTGCAGGTCCAATTACTCCTGGTAGTCTCACAATTACGTTTTCCTGTCTTGTTCGAACATTTTTCACGAAGCAATGCTTGTTCCATTTAGTGCCATCTTTTGCACGATACTGTAAATGCTTACGGCCGCCGATAGTAGATTGGATAGCTTCTTCTTCATTTTCCTCTATTTCCTGCTCACTTTCCGTCTCATGGTCGCTTATTTCTATTTGTTTTGGATCGGCAACGGAACCCTCCGAATCCGAGAAATTTTCTTCGCTTAAGCTGACCTCTTCATGCATCCGTCTCAACCTTTCTACTTCCATTTCATATGAATTCATTTTTCTATCGAGCGAAATATCGATTTATAAAATAAACTGCTACTAAACGAAATGGAAAAAAAAAACTTACGGCAAAGGACGGGTTGGGCCTGTGGAACCGAAATTGGCTGTAGTATCCGTGATACTCACGCCAATGTTTCTCAACTACTACAGTACATGCATTGTGATCTAGTTTGAAGGTACTGAAGTGCACAGATTCATGCGCGGCCCCAACTTGGATTAATCATTTGACTAAATTTGCTTGGGCCTGACAGACCGAACCCGTGCACTCCAGGGTTAAGTGTTTTAGAGAAATATGCTACTGGCATCTCTTTGTTATTTTCATTATCATTCTTTTGGAGTAAAACGGAACCTATTGCAAAGTCTGAGGCGTCGGTTGTGAGGATAAATTCTTTATTAAAATTGGTGAATTTAATATTGGTGACGTAATTAAAATTTCTTTACATTTATTAAAACAGTTGCTGTATTGCTCATTATAAATATCAATGATTTGACCATTTCGTAAGCAACGAGTGAAAGGTTTTGTTAATTTTGCAAAGTCGGGAATAAATTTTCGATACCAGCCGATATTACCAAGGAATTGTTTTATTTCCTTTTTCGTTTTAGGGATATTTAATTTCTTAATTTTTTCAACTTTTGATGGGTCGGTTTTAATGCCGTCTTGCGTAATGATATAACCGAGGTATTTGGTTTGATTTTGTAAAAATTCGGATTTATCGATTTGTATTTTAAGGTTTGCCGTTCTGAGTTTTTCGAATACTAATTTTATGTTTTGTAAATGTTCGTCTAATGTTTTTCCGAAAATGATTATGTCGTCGAGGTAGACTAGGCATATTTTGTTAACTAAGTCTCCTAATGCGATATTCATCATTCTCTGAAATGTTGCCGGGGCATTTTTTAAGCCGAATGGCATGCGAAGGAATTCGTAATGTCCGGACGTTGTGGAAAATGCAGTTTTTTCGATATCATCTTTATTCAAGAGGATTTGATGGAAGCCAGAATGCAAATCGAGGGTAGTGAAATATTTTGAACATCCTATATGGTCTAATAGGGTGTCTATGTTCGGAATTGGGAAACGATCGTCTTTTGTTTTTGTATTTAATTTACGGTAATCAATAACTAATCTTGTCTTACGTTTACCAGCTGCGTCTAATTTTTTCTGTACAATCCAAATAGGTGAATTCCAAGGAGAATGTGAAGGTTGTATTTCGTTTTCTTTTAGTAAATTTTGAATGTGTTCCTCAATGTCTTTTTCATAAATTTGTGGAAGTCTATAATTTTTTGTGTGTATGGGAGTTTCTTCATTAACTATAATTTTATGTGTACAAATGTTAGTGTTGGATAATTTTTCGTCTTTTTTTGGGAATAAGTTTTTATATTCTCTAATGACTAAGTCTAATTTTTGTTTTTCTAAATTGCTTAAATGTTTGTTTCGAATTTCGATATTATTGTTTTGTTTTGATGTTTCTGAATAACTTTGTAATTTTCTTTCTTTTCCTTGTATTTTAATAATGTTTTTTAAGAAGTCAATTTGTATGTTTAAATCTTTTGTCGCAAAAATTAGTAGTTAAATACGTTTTCAATTCGTCCCAAGTTGAGAATTTTTTTCTGATAATAATTCAGCGGCTTTGTGAGTTAGTTTATTTTTTATTAATCCAAACAAGTATGTTCGTTGGATATCATTAATTTGTATGTTAGTTAATGCGGAATGTACTTCATCTACAGCGGATATGAAGTTGTTAAGAATTTTAATATTTCCGTCATATGAAGGAATAATTTCTGACAGATTTTTGAGTTCTGCTAATGTCGTAGTAGACATTGTTAAATATAAATTATTTAGTCGACTTGGACTCAAAGAAATTCTCTGTACCGAGATTTTGGGAGTTTGACTATTTTCGACTTCGGAATCTGAAGTTACGTGTTCCGATTCCGATGAATAATTCATAAATATGTGTGTGTTGAGACTATGTCGGCCTCTTGATACTTTTATTACTAGTCTTTGCTAGAAGTATCTCTTTGTGTAATAATATTATAAGCAAATTATGATTAACTTACAATGGTAGTAATAATATAATTGTGGAGGGATGTTTTACGGGCATCACCGGGTTCTTCTGTTCTTCTAGTCTTCTGATTCTTCAAGAGGACAGCAGATATCTTTCAGGCGACGTGGACCGGTTGTGGAACAGCAGGTTGCCAATCTGATGCTGTCTTCTTTTAAAGATGGGTCGTGGGTAGACCCTGATGGGCACTGCATAGCCTTTTACGTAGGTTTGCAGAATAGCAAAGCGAAGAATTATATTCACCACACAATAACTTGTGTTTCGATGCTATCCTACCGACTGCTTCATTAACTATAATTTTATGTGTACAAATGTTAGTGTTGGATAATTTTTCGTCTTTTTTTGGGAATAAGTTTTTATATTCTCTAATGACTAAGTCTAATTTTTGTTTTTCTAAATTGCTTAAATGTTTGTTTCGAATTTCGATATTATTGTTTTGTTTTGATGTTTCTGAATAACTTTGTAATTTTCTTTCTTTTCCTTGTATTTTAATAATGTTTTTTAAGAAGTCAATTTGTATGTTTAAATCTTTAAATGCTTCTATACCTAGAAGTAGGTTGTATTCCTTATGAAAATTATGGAGGTAACATTTTATTGGAATTTTGTTTAGATTTAATATAACATATTCGTTTGTTGTGGTTTTCCCGTTTACAGTTTTAAAAGTGCATTTTTCATTATAAGTTTTCATGTTTTTTGTTCTTACTATTCCCGGAGTTATTAAATTTATACTAGAGCCTGTATCAAAAAGAATAATATAATTTTTAATTTTTAACGACGGTAGGTGATAAGTAATACTTGACATTACTTGTTCAATTTGTCCTCGCCGTTTTCTAACTCTAAAAAAGAATCTTCGTCTATTTCGTTTTCAGATTCGTGGTCAAGTTGTTCTATGATTTCTGTATCGTAATTTTTTTAATTGTTTGTGTTGACATGGGTTGTGTCAAGCGAATCTGTTGTGTCATGGGTCTTGGTTGAAAATTACGTTTTGTTTCATAGAAATTCTTCAAATTCTGTCTGGGTGCAAATTGTGTTGGTTGTTTATTAACTGTGTTAAATGGTATAGGTTTAGAAGGAAATTGTTGAGCAGGGAATTTCTTAGGAGGTAGGCTGAATGAGAAATTTGGTTTTTCTTTTAATATAGGGGATTGATGCAAATAGTTAAATTCATTTCGCAAGAGAATTTCGCATTGTTCTAGGGATTGTGGTTCTTTTACAATAAATGAACCCCGTATAGAAATTGGTAGTAGTGAAATAAAGTGTGAAACAACTAATTTTTGATTTTCTCTAATTATTGCATTTTTTTGAAGTTGATTATATTCCGTTAGGAGGATTTTTGATTTATATTGCGAAAATCTTTGTGAAATGGACTCTAAAGTTTTATCGGAGTTGATTTTATTTCTAATTTGTAATATTTCTAGTAATATAGTCTCTGCCGTGCTTTTGTCGCAAAAATTAGTAGTTAAATACGTTTTCAATTCGTCCCAAGTTGAGAATTTTTTTCTGATAATAATTCAGCGGCTTTGTGAGTTAGTTTATTTTTTATTAATCCAAACAAGTATGTTCGTTGGATATCATTAATTTGTATGTTAGTTAATGCGGAATGTACTTCATCTACAGCGGATATGAAGTTGTTAAGAATTTTAATATTTCCGTCATATGAAGGAATAATTTCTGACAGATTTTTGAGTTCTGCTAATGTCGTAGTAGACATTGTTAAATATAAATTATTTAGTCGACTTGGACTCAAAGAAATTCTCTGTACCGAGATTTTGGGAGTTTGACTATTTTCGACTTCGGAATCTGAAGTTACGTGTTCCGATTCCGATGAATAATTCATAAATATGTGTGTGTTGAGACTATGTCGGCCTCTTGATACTTTTATTACTAGTCTTTGCTAGAAGTATCTCTTTGTGTAATAATATTATAAGCAAATTATGATTAACTTACAATGGTAGTAATAATATAATTGTGGAGGGATGTTTTACGGGCATCACCGGGTTCTTCTGTTCTTCTAGTCTTCTGATTCTTCAAGAGGACAGCAGATATCTTTCAGGCGACGTGGACCGGTTGTGGAACAGCAGGTTGCCAATCTGATGCTGTCTTCTTTTAAAGATGGGTCGTGGGTAGACCCTGATGGGCACTGCATAGCCTTTTACGTAGGTTTGCAGAATAGCAAAGCGAAGAATTATATTCACCACACAATAACTTGTGTTTCGATGCTATCCTACCGACTGCGCCAATTAAATACTCTAAATTTAATTTAAATAAAAAAAATCTTTTTATTTCGTATAATATTAAATACAACAGTATTCGTTTTGTAGACTTACAATGAACGAACTGAGAACAATCAACTCATATTTCTAATGTTACGTGCTATTTATGCTGTTTCTAGTTTTATGGAAATATACTAAGATTTAGCTGATGCTGCAGGTTGCAACTTACAATATATGTAAAATAACTTCAAGGCCTTATATAACATATATATATATATATATATATATATATATATATATATATATATATATATATATATATATATATAGATATATATATATATATATATATATATATATATATATATATATATATATATATATATATATTATTATTATTATTATTATTATTATTATCAATTGTTAATACGTTGCCTCACAATATCGGTTATCATGGCAACTGTCTAATTTTGTTATTATAAATAATATAGATAACGGTTTTGACAGATAATTAAGGACATTTAAAATTGATTCTTTTAGGTAATATCTTGTAATTTTATAATATATTGTATAATTAATCTAAATAAAATTACTTTTAGTTACCGAGAATTCAATTTGGTGTCAATTATTAGAATACCAAAAACAGAATTACAAATCAATTTTATGTTCTCAAAGATGCCGTCTAAGGTGAAGATCCATTTTGAGAAGATATTGGATATAAAGAAGAAAATAGTAATTGCAGTTAAAACAATAAGATGGCCAAACGATACCGTGTGTTACGAATTTCCAGTAAATATTCAATATGAATCTTTTCACAATGACTTATTCAAGATTAGTAAGGTCAAAAATGGTGTTGCTGGCTTAAATAAACCAGGTCAATCTCGAAATTTACAAATAACACTACCAGATATCATTGTGCCATTGTACATTGATGACGATAGTAATTTTGTGTTCAAAAACATTTATTTAGAAGAGCAAAACCAATTGAGGAGACAAGAAAGAGAAAAATATCAACATAATTAGATAACTTTAATCAAGGTGAATTAATAGAAGTAATGAATGAATTGAAAGTGCAATTAGCTGAGAAACAATTGAATTTATCAGATGTAGAAAAGAAGTTTATAATAGATAAATATGATGGTAAAAAAAATGCAAAAGACTGGTTAAGTGGTTTCGAAAAGGAGTGTGAAAGACACAAGATTATGGATGATAGTAAAAAGATAAATTGTTTAAGATTATTTTTAGAAGGAAGTGCAAAAGAATGGTACTGCATTAAACTAAAAGAATTCCAGGCAGATCAATGGTTACTTTGGTCTGACTCGTTTTTGATGGTATTTGCAGAAAAAGGTTGGACAAATGTAAGACATGCATACACTTTCAGATATTTAAATGGTTCAGTAAGTGATTATGCATTAAAGAAAGAAAGGTTACTATCTGAGATTGAGAAATAAATGTCAAACATATCAAAGATAAATCATATTGTAGTAGGATTACCATTAAATATTCAAGATAGATTAGACCGTGAAGAAATCAAATCAACAGACAAATTAATTAATGAATTGAGAAAGTATGATTCGTTTTACAATAAACAAATTAAGAAATAAAACCAAGATTACACTATAATACATTAGAAACTGATCAGAAAAATACAGAGAAGAATACTATTACAACTAGAACATTTGTAGAAAAAAAACCATGTACCATATGTAAGACATTGTATCCAGCAGCAGAATATCGTTTTCATCTAATTACATTATGTCGTAACAAAGAAAAATTCATGGAAATGAAACGTGTTAACGTAACAGAAACTGAGATTGATGAATTAATGAAAATTGAGTTAAATGAAGAAAAAAACTAGCTTACCCGGTGAAATTTACTCCATTGATTAAATTGAACGTACTAATTAATAAAAAAAAGAAAGTTAAAGGTATTTATGACGGTGGTTCAAATGTAACATTAGTAAATTATAATATAATGAAACAACTGAAAACTAAGTTAATAGTATATTTAAAACAATTAGTGGTGTAAATTTCGTAAATAGCCGGGCACGTTTACATTTAAAGATAAATAAGATTGAAGACATATTAGATGTTTATGTTGGAAAGAATAATAATTTTTCTTATGATCTATTATTGGGTTTAGATACAATTAAGAAATTTAAACTAATTCAGGATGAAAATTTGAGAATATACCAAAGAATAAATAAAAATAAAATAGATAAAGAAGTAGAGAAACAAAATATTAAAATAAACACTACTACATACACTGGTGTTAGTAAATTTAAAGATAATTTAAGTCATTTAAATGAAGATAAGAAGAATAAGATAATAGAATTAATAAAAAGAAATGAGTCAGTATTTGCAAAGAATAAGTTTGATGTTGGTATGGTCAAGAATGAAGAAGTACAAATTAAATTAACAGAAGAAAAATATATTGCTAAGAGACCATACAGGTGTTCTATACCAGATCAAAAAGAAATTGAATCACAAATTGCTAAATTATTAGAAACGGGTCTTATAGAAGAAACAAGTTCACCTTTCGCATCACCAGTTACTTTAGCATATAAAAAAGAAGACGGTTGTAGATCAAGATTATGTATCGATTTCAGAGAACTAAAAAAACTAGTTGTATCTGAACCCCAACCATTTCCAAGAATCGAAGACATTGTTGTTAAAGCTGGTGATTGTAATTGATTTTCAGCATTTGATATAAATTCAGCATTTTGGTCTATTTCAATCAAAAGGGAATATAGAGAAAAAACAGCATTTGTAACACAAAACGGACATTGGCAATGGGTTTGTTTACCATTTGGACTAAAGACATCATCAGCAATTTTTCAAAGAATTCTTGCAAACATCATAAGAAGAAATAAATTAAATAAATTTTGTAAAAATTACATTGATGACATATTAATCTTCTCAAAAACATTTGAAGAACATCTAAAACACATTGAACTTCTTATGAATGTAATTAAAAAAGAAGGTTTTAAACTAAAACTATTAAAATTTAATTTTGCAAAGAATCCTGTTAAATATCTTGGACATATAATAGAAAAAAAATAAGATCAGACCATACAAAGACAATTTGATATCAATCAGAAATTTTCAAAGACCAAAGATTATAACTAATGTGAGACAATTTTTAGGTAAAACAATTTTTATTACAAATACATTGAAAATGCAACTATGAAACTAGAACCACTACACAATTTACTAAGAAAAACAGAAAAATTTGAATGGACAATTGAGTGTGAAAAAGCATTTTGTGATATCAAAGATTATTTATGTTCTAGTCCAATACTGGCAATTTATAATCCAGAGAAAGAAATATTCATTCATATGCAAGTGGATGCGACAATTTGGTGTCAATTATTAGAATACCAAAAACAGAATTACATATATATATATATATATATATATATATATATATATATATATATATATATATATATATATATTCCTGAAATCAAAAAAATGATAACAGACGCGATCACTACAAACCTAGGTGCCATTATGACCGCAGTTTTATCTTCTCATACCACACCCACATTTATAGCTGCAAAACCGGCACCACCAACCAAGTGTCATGCCATCGCCTGCTTCTGTTCTATCAGGACAGGATAAAATTATATCTCCATCCGACTCAGAATCAAGTGCTATGTCGATTGAGAATGAGGCTATTAAAAACGCTCGAAAGCCCAAAGGTAGGCGTGGGTGGCCTAAGGGCGAACCGAGGAACCCGAAAACTTAACACTTTTCGGGTTTTCCTCAAAAGTCAGCTTTTCCGTTCTGACTTTTTTCTATATTCTATTCATTATATATGTCAAATTCATTTATCATTCAATGTAATTGTAATGGAATCGTCAACCACCCAGCTGAGTTTAAACTTTTAAGGGCTGAACATAACCCCAGAGTAGTTTGTATCCAAGAAAGTCACTTAAAACATCTTGACTTATTTAACTTGCGGGGATATAACATCTTTCGCAAAGACGTTGATCCTATTGGTCGTGCCCATGGTGGAGTTGCAATTTTCCTAGAGTCTTCTGTCTTTTTCAAAGACTGCAACATTAGGACGAGGCTACAGGCAGTAGCATGCCAAGTATTCCCTCCTCGTAAGATCACAATTTGCAACATCTACCTTTCAGACGGCAACTGGAACTTAAAGGACCTTGAGGATTTGGTACGACAACTTCCAAATCCTTTTATTCTTGTTGGCGACTTCAATGCACACAACATACTCTGGGCTTGTTAGCACAGATGCCCGTGGTCGAATTATCGAAAGCTTCTTGGACAACAATGTTGTCACACTTCTCAATACTGGCTCTGCCACGTACATTAATTTGAAATCAAGAAGTTTTTCAGCAAACGACTTATCTTTTTCAACTTCATTTCTAGCTGCCCATCTTCAGTGGGAGGTAGTTGACGATGCCCATTATAGTGACCATTTTCCCATTCTTGTGTCGTTTCTTTCTAATGCTGCTTTTGATGCTCAAACATCAACAAGAAGATGGTTGTTTGATCTGGCGGATTGGAATGCATTTAGGAATAACCTAAGGCTTCCTGATCCATCACCAGATCCACATGTTGAGTTACAAAATCTTTCTGATAGTATTCTGTTTCCGCCTCGGTTTCTATACCGAAATCTTCAGGTCGACTTAGGCAGAAGTCAGTTCCTTGGCAGAATGATCAAGTTGATGCCGATATTCTTGCAAAAAAGGTGCGCTTAAAGTGTTTAGGAGAAATCCGACACATGGAAACCAAATTTCTTTTAAAAAAGCACGCGCGCAAACTAGACGTACCATTCTTCGTTCTACGAAAGAATCTTGGCGTATATATGTTTCATCTATTAGAACAGATGTCGATCAAACTCAGCTCTGGAAAAAAGTCAGATATATGAACGGCTACAAGAAGATTTCCCATATTCCAATGCTCCAGGTTAATGGCCAAATACACACTACTAAAAATGAGGTTTGTGAGATTATAGCAGACCAGTTTGAGGCTGTTAGTAATTCGGATAATTATTCGCTTCACTTTCTGCGCGTAAAAGCATTTGAGGAGGTTCCACTAGACTTTCACTCGGATAACACTTAGTTCTACAATTCATGTTTTTCATTAGACAAATTTGAATTTGCACTCAGTCGCACTGCAAACACTTCTGTCAGACATAATGACATTGCTCACAAAATAATGCGACATCTACCCGGAAATTTCAAGAAACGAATAGTGGAGTTTCTTAACCATCTCTGGGTGAAAATATCTATCCAGACGTTTGGCGTGAAGCAATAATCGTGCCAATTCATAAAAAGGGAAAAGATGTATTTTCTGCATCACATTGCCGTCCTATATCTTTGACGTGCCGCCTGTCAAAGATATATGAACTAATGATCAATTTCCGACTCAGCTGGTTCCTGTAATTCCAAAATCTCATAAACAAACATCAATGTGAATCTCGTCAGCGTTATTCCACCACGGACCTTCATGTATATTTGACCAACACGATTCAGTCTAGGATCCTGAAACGCAAACGTCTGGTTGCTGTGTTTTTCGATCTAGAAAATGTGTTCGACATGACCTGGAGATACGGTATTCTACGAAAATTGCACAACTGGGATTTACGAGGCCATCTGCCTCAATTCATAGAGAATTTTCTTTGTAGCCGTTCATTTAGAGTCCGAGTTGGAGAAACTCTCTCTACTTTACGATCGCTGCAAAACGGTATTCTTCAAGACTCTTCCATAAGTGTAACTTTATTCTTGATTGCAATCAATGACATCGTTTCTAACATCCCCAATACCGTTGATTATTGCCTTTATGTCGACTACCTCGCTCTCTTCACTTCATCACAATCTCTCGCACTCTGTCATGAGAGATCACAGCAGGCAGTTGACACTGTTTCACAGGCTGCATCCGACCGTGGTTTCCGTTTCTCAACGGAAAAGACATGTGCTATCGATTTTTGTCGACTACGCAAAGCACACAACGGTTCGGTTGTGACGCTTTACAACAGACCAGTGCGGATTGTAGATGAGGTGAAGATTCTGGGTTTAATTTTTGACAAACGTTTCTTACTGTTGAAACACATCAACACTGTTTCTGCGCAGTGCAGAATGACATTGAATGCAATCAAGTGTATTGCCTCCACAAAATGGTAAGCCGAAAAGTACTCTGTGCTGTCCTGCACACCAGTCTGGTGCTTGCCAGGATAGACTACGGTGCCATCATTGTGTATACAGCTAGTTCCCATCACTTGAAGAAGCTAGACAGTGTACACAATGCTGGTATTCGAACTGTCACCTTTGCGTTTAGGACTTCGCCAATTCCAAGCCTTCACTGTGAAGCCGGTTTTCCGCCACTTCACATAAGGTACACAAAACTTGGTATGAGGTACGTGTGCTAATTTCAAACGCTCACGTAGCACACAAGCCACGCTATTTTCTTCACCAATCCAGACTTGAATCAACTATATATTAATAGAGCAACTTCTCTCTATCCACTTACACTAAAGCTCTCAAGGTTGTTAAATCCCATCCTAAACAACCAAGGGTTTGTTATATGTCGCAATTTTCCCAATGTACCTCCATGGGCATCTCTATCTATACTTACAAACCTAGGGCTTATCTGCATGCCGAAAGTTTCCACTTGGTTGCATTCTTCAACACATTGCTGTAGTACACAGACTTTCAACACACATATACTGATGGCTCCAAGACAGACTCTGGGTCTGGCTGTAATTTTGAGACTGACGGCGTACCCCACTGTCATCCATAAGCTCGGTATATAGCGCAGAGATATATTGGATCCTCTATTCTTTGCGCCACTTTCGTCAATCTATCGATGAGCAACGTCACCTACTTGTCTGCACTGATTCTCTAAGTGCCATCTTGGGTATCAGTAGCAGATTCTCCTCCAATCCTACGGTTCTGGAAATTCGTAGAGAAATCGATAGATTGCGGGAAATAGAGCGACATGTCGTCCTTATGGGGATACCCGGACATGTTGGGATACCCGGCAATCCCTTGCGCGCCGATGATGAGTTGAGGTCTGTGTCAGTGCATTGTCTTAAGTTATGGCAGGAGGAGTGGAATATATCCACCAGCAAATTGCGATGTGTAAAAGTGTCAGTGGAGCGGTAGTCACCACCGCTTCGCCTAACAAGGTGTGAGCAAGTAGTTATCTCATATCTGAGATTAGGGCACACTTGTTCTTGTTACTTGGAGAACAACCACCGCTCTGCTTCACTTGTAACACTAGGCTCACTCTCGAACATATTTTCGAGCAGTGTCCTAGTTACAGTCTGCACCGTCGCAATGCAGGTATTAATGGTCCTCTGCTAATTCAATTAAAAAATAAAGCAACGTGCATTGGTAATGTACTTACTTTTCTTCGAGCTACTTATTTGTTGCAGCAAATCTGAAACAGTCGTTTCCTTTTACTTCTTCTCTTAAATGTTTCTTAATTCATTTAACATTTTTCATTTTCTCCGCACAATATTTTAGTCAGAGCTGTGGTTTTTGTGGTTTCTCGAAAATCTCAGTCCCTGGCTGAATTCTGCATATTTCAGCAATGCCTTTTAGTTCTCCAAAAGAACTCAGTTCTATACGGGCGGTTGCACTTTCTAGATGTGCAAAATTTGTTCTAAAATGTGTCAACATTTCAAATTCTTATTTTATTGTACCGCCATATCTCAACTTTAGCCCTTTTTTATTATTCATATTAGTTACAATTTAATACAATTTCTAAATTATCCTAACAGATTTATACTGTAATTTTCTTAAATATCCGTTACTTGATTCCGCACATACTAACATGTGTATGTCTGTTTATTTGTTATTATTACTATTATTACTTGTTTCTTTTATTCTTTTTTCTTCTTACTTTTCTATGAATTATTATTTTTGCTATAGAAAATTTGAGCGGTAATAGCCCTGGTAGCCCATCCGCTATAATACAAATAAATAAATAAATAAATATATATATATATATATATGTATATAAATAGGAGGTTTTTTTTTCCCAAGATTTTAATTTTTAAGTTTCATAATTTTACCTTTAACCGTTTCAGCTGTAGAGCTTTTAAACACATAGTTTTGTTCTTTATTTCTAGGCTGATATTGCTGTTTCATTGTTTCACGATATAAAACCAAAAAATGAAGCCCTAAAGTTTTTGGTAAGTATTGTCCTTATCTATCATTAGCCCCAACATTAGACATTTGTATTAACTCGAGCTTTTATCTGTATTGAGTCCATAACGTAGGCTACTACTGACAAAATAATTTATTCAATTTATAAACTGCATGCGTCTTCATCAAAGCTAGCAGCTATACTTTGTAAAACAACTTTTCGATAAAAATACCAAGCTTTTTGTGGCGAAAAGTATGCTGTAAATATAAAATTCTCATTAAGTTTATGCAGATGATGTTGCGGGTTTTGGTGAAACAGAAGAGTAATTGAGCAGTATGAAAGAAAGCATAAGTGCAGTGGGAAGAAATATGAATAATTTACTGAATGTAGATAGATCAAATAAATTTCTTTTCAGATTAATATTAAATCACTGCAGTTTTACCACAACAGGCTTACATTTAATATATTGGATTTAATTCCACTTGATTTGACAATGGCTGGCACGGTAAGTTTGTTTTTTATTTGCTTGGAGCAATAACTATATCATAAGACTAATAGTGGGCTTATAAAGAAAACTTTAGTATTACATTCACTAATTCTATTACATTTATGACTACATTTAGTAATGAAAATTATCTAGCATATCTGACTTTCTTATGCGCAGTTTGGTTAAAGCGTTAGAATTTAAAAATTTTCAAAGTTTTATAAATTCTAACGATGTAACCAAAATGCGTATAAGAAAGTTCATCAACAGACATGCCGCATGCCAGCATATGTACCGCCACGCAGAGGCGAGTACATCAACTACTGGCGGAGGTCAAACAGTACACGCGAGAAGTATTGAATAGAATATTGAAAATAACTTTATACTTTCTTATACGCAGTATAAATAAATATTGTAATCATGAAAAATTTCGATCTCCAGATTTTAATGGAAATATACGTTATGACCTTCCCTGAATTGATTATGACTATTTTTGGGATTACGCCTGTCTGGCTGTGTGTGTGTGTGTGTGTGTGTGCCTGTCTCTGTATGTGTATGCAAGCTACAGCCTAAACGACTGAGGGTGAAATTATGAAACTTTAAACTTTCTGCAATTACTCTAAAATGGTTATAGTTACAGAAAATTTATTTAGACAAATATTTCGGATAACTTTGGTTTGAAATGTCTTTTCGCAAAGAGTACTGGCTTCAAAATAATGGCTATTGCGATTTCTGCTTATAATACTTTTACATAAATTGTATTATCTACGTGTGTCAATTTTTTACCGAAAAAAAAAACAAAATACACTTTCATAATTTAAAGTTTGACATTTTATCTTTATTATAAGAATCATATTTAGTGCAAAAGTGATCCGAAGGTTAGAAAAATTATTATAAATTTGGAAAACAATGAAACAACGATGTGGTCTAACCCAAATGCGTATAAAAAAGTTCGGTGCAAGACACTGCAGATGATTTTTTTTTGTAACCTGTACCTTTTCTGAAATATCATTTCAAATAAAAGTTATGCGAAATATAAATTTCTTTTATATTTTTTTATTTTTAAGTTGTAGAACGCATACATGCACACGGACAAACAGACAGACACACAAACACAGACAGACGTCATCTCAAAAATAGTCACACTCGATTCAGGGAAACTCAAAAAGTATATTTCCGTTAAAATCGGAAATAATTCATGATTACAATAATTACTTCTACTGTGTATAAAAAAGGAAGAACTGGCGTTTATACAGCTAATATAAGATTATTGACGCATGCGGCAGTGTCAATTTAATTTTTGAGGCTATATTTGATTTAAATAAAAAAGAATTCGGAAGACGTATTCGCGGCTCTTGAGAAGCACGAACTTGTTCTTGTCATTATATGTACAAGCGGTCACGCTGAACTGACCTTATATACAAAAAGGATGGCTTATGGTGCTATACTGTAGGACTCGATAAGCGCTATAAGCTCTATAACCTTCGAAACTTATAGACGATAAGAAAATGCTATTCTGTATGCGTCTATAACCGCAATAGAGTTATAGAACCGCCATAAGTCTTATGGCGAAGTTTTTGTGGCCATAACGAGATAAAGTGCTGTTAGTTTTACGACCCTCAATTAGTGTACAGTGTTTTAAGACAGAAAATAAAAATGAACATCGATCGTTTGCAGTTTATTATATATTTATTAATGCAAGAGGATCACAGGAAGTAAATTTTACTACTTTAGGAACATAAATTGCTATACCTGACAATCATTTTAACAATAAATATAGATTAAGTAAGCAAATAGCTTAAAATTTAATAAATGATACAGCCAGGATCCATTTTATTTAAAGGTAATATATATATATATATATATATATATATATATATATATATATATATCTATATTTATATATATATATATATATATATATATATATATATATATATATATATATATATATATATATATATATAGTTATATATATATATATATATATATATATATATATATATATTGTTACGTTTTTATTTATTTCGGTGAAGTGAAGAAAATAAATAAAACACACACGAACGTTAATATAACTAGTTCAATTAATTATATTAAAGATATGTGGTTTCCGGTAAGGGGATTGCAGTTGACCCAGAGAAAATAAGAGCTGTGAGAGAATGGCCAGTACCAAGAGATAAACATGAGATAAGAAGATTTCTTGGTCTATGTACTTACTATCGAAGATATGTACCTGGATTCGCCAACATAGCCAAGCCATTAACGAGGCTTACTGAAGAAGGCAGAAGATTTATATGGGAAATGGACTGTCAGGATGCATTTAAACAACTGAAACACTCCTTGACAAGTGCACCTGTTTTAAGTTACCCTTTACCGGAAGGAGAGTTCGTGTTAGACACAGATGCCAGCAACGTTGGAATTGGGGGCGTTCTCTCCCAAATACAAGACGGACATGAAAAAGTTATATCCTACTTCAGTAAGACCTTGTCGAAACCCGAAAGAAACTATTGTGTCACCAGGAGAGAATTACTAGCAGTCGTTAAATCCATTGAGCATTTCTACAAATATTTATACGGTAGAAGATTTTTAATTAGAACTGACCATGCTGCTCTAAAATGGCTGCTACGATTTAAGAATCCTGAAGGGCAGGTGGCCAGATGGATTGAAAGGCTACAAGAATACGATTTTAAAATCGAGCATAGGGCAGGTTCAAGTCATCGTAATGCCGACGCATTGTCCAGCAGGCCAAGCCAAGATGAATGCACTGTAGTCAACTGGAAGAGAAATATACCACCGTAGCCAGAACAACAGTAGTCGATGACAGTTGGCAGCCTGAGGAATTACAAAAAGAACAAGAAAACGACCCTACTTTAAAAATTATACTTGAATGGAAAGCAAAGGGAAGCAAACCGGTATGGGAAGGTGTTGCACCACACTCACAAACAGTGAAATCGTACTGGGCACAGTGGGACTCCATGGTGGTTGAGAATGGCCTCCTAAAACGTGTCGTAGAAAATGCGGATGGTACTGAGAGGAAAACTCAGTTGGTTATTCCTTAAAGTAGAGTTAGTAAAGATAGTTTGCGCCGACGATTTTACTGGATGAACTGCAATGAAGATGTCAAGAATTGGTGCAAAAAATGTGTGGTTTGTGCTGGAAGTAACGGGCTACATAAAAAAAGAAGAGCACCAATGCGCCAGTACAATGTTGGTAGTCCATTCGAACGCATTGCGATTGATGTGGCCGGCCCATTCCCAGAAAGCGACGAAGGAAACAAATATATACTTGTTGTTATGGATTACTTCAGCAAGTGGGTTGAGGCGTATGCTCTACCCAACCAGGAAGCCGTTACTGTCGCTGAAATTTTAGTGAAAGAATGCATCTGCCGATTTGGAGTACCACGTGAACTGCACTCTGATCAAGGACGAAACTTTGAGTCTGCGCTGTTCCAAAATATCTGCAAGATATTAGGAATCAACAAAACAAGAACAACTGCATTACATCCGCAGTCTGATGGCATGGTTGAACGAATGAACAGAACAATTAACCGACATTTGTCGAAGGTAGTCTCCAATTACCAGAGAGACTGGGACCGACATCTTCACTTGTTCTTGATGGCTTATCGTTCATCCATGCACGAAACAACAAGGCATACTCCAGCAAACATCTTATTTGGGCGCGAGTTGCGTTTACCATACGACTTAGTGTTCGGCTGTAAACCTGGAGAAGATCTAGCTGGGGAAGATTACGTTACGGACTTACGGAGAAGAATGGATGTAACTCATGAACGAGTCCGTAGAAACATGCAAGAGGCCAGTGATTGGATGAAGGACCATTATGACATCAGGGCCGAAAAAGGTGGATAAAAGTGGGGATTTAGTATGGCTTTACAACCCACAAAGGCGTCGCGGCTATTCACCAAAGCTGCAAAGGAACTGGGACGGGCCCTATGAGATAGTAAAGAGAATTAATGACGTGGTCTATCGAATTAAGAGACAACCCACTGGGAAGCCGAGAGTAGTACATTACAATCGGTTGGCCCCTTTCGCTGGTGACAACCATGGAGACCATCGGGCGGCAACGGTTCGTCGAACTGTCGCTGAGGAACCGACCTTTGAAGATTTCATGGAAAACTACGCCACTGGTCGCAAGGCGCGACATGGAGTTACGAAGGAAGAACACCGGGACCTTTTCACCGTGCCTCCAGAATATTCCCTCGGCCATTGTGTAGCTGAAGACATAAAGATGTCCCGCGGCGTGGCTTCCGTCTTTAAGGCAAAATTTGGAAGACAACAAGAACTGGCCAACCAACGTCCATCCGTCGGGAAGACGCTACGACTGAGGGATAACCATGTAGAACACCAGCGGTACATCTATTACCTGCTAACAAAACCACGCTCTTACCAGAAGCCGTCCTATCGGATTTTATGGGACTCCATTTGCGATTTGAGGACCCACCTGCTAGAGAATGACATCATGAAGCTGGCAGTACCGAAGTTGGTCTGTGGACTGGATGGTCTGGATTGGAGGATAGTTAGGAACATGTTGGAAATCCTTTTCCGGCATACTAGAGTAGAAATCCTCGTCTGCTGCTTCAACCCTAATGGACAATATGGACATGAACGGACCATCGACTGTCACTTCCTCAAGACGTCCGGATGCACCAGGTTGACGCTTGCAGATTTCGTCATGAACTGATCCGGGACGAATCAGTCTAAAGAGGGAGCAGTGTAACGTGCATAGTCACGACGCAAGCGCAAACAATAATAAGAGAGGGGAGTAGAGAAAAACACGTGGGGACAAAAGCTACAGTGAGAAGAAGAAGAAGTTAGTTAAGAATAGAATGGAATGTATTTTGATATAAAAAGGTTTTTGGTTAATTTAATGAGGTTATTGTTGCTGGAATGGTAACTGCTCTATGTATGAATCAGGCTCAATCGATAAAAATGTCGTCTTTCCATAGCCTCATACATAGAGCAGTTACCATTCCACTAAACCAATCAAAATTTAAAAAAGAAATCTTAACTATAAAACAGATCGCTTTAAATAACGGATATAACCCAAATATTATAGACAATATGTTAAGAGGTAAAAATAAAACAATGGTAGCCTCTTTAATTTATAACCAATCAAACAAATGCTCCCAACCTACTACATGGTCATACTTAAATTATATACCAAATATTACAAAAACCATTTCAACCCAACTAAAAAAATGTAATATAAAAACGATCACTACAAATAAACTAACTTTAGGAAAAATATTAACCAACACTAAGCCAAAATCAGACTTATTAAATGCGTCAGGCGTTTATGAAATAAAATGTCACGATTGTGATAACATATATATAGGTCAAAGTGGTCGAAATTTTAACATTAGATTCAAAGAACATGCAAAATCCATAACAGACCAAAAATATACCACGGGCTTCTCCCAACATTGTATTGACCTTAATCACACTTTCAAGAATGAATACAAAATCTTACATGTTGAAGCTAAAGGATTAAGACTTAATTTACTAGAAAATTTAGAGATAAGAAAGGCCGCCAATACTCAGAAACCAATTTTGAATGAACAGACAGATGTAAACAACTCCCCCCTACTGAATATTGTGTTTAGGTAAAAATTATTAACTTGTAATTGTTTTGTAAATATACATGTTCACTCCTGATGATGACTGCAAAGTCGAAACACGTGTCGTATTAAATAAAAAAATTGTGAAACTACCAAGTGTTTGTCTAATTTAATCAATATGTTTCACCAAGTGCCAACCACTAAATCGATCAATTGCATATATATATATATATATATATATATATATATATATATATATATATTTTATATATATATATATATATATATATATATATATATTTTATATATATATATATATATATATATATATATATATATATATATATTTTATATATATATATATATATACCGTATCAAAGTTTCCCCCCTCCGTCTGATTGGTGCCCGTGCAAAAATTACCGCAGCGTGCGGAAAGCCAGTAACGCGTACGAAACTACGTCCCAATATATATATATATATATATATATATATATATATATATATATATATATATATATATATATATATATAAATATATATATATATATATATACATATATATAAATACATATATATATATATATATATATATATATATATAAATATATATATATATATATATATATATATATATATATATATATATATATATATATATATATATATATATATATATATATATATATATAGATAGATAGATAGATATATATATATATATATATATATATATATATATATATATATATATATATATTTATATATATATATATATATATATATATATATATATATATATATATATATATATATATATTGTAACGTTATCTGGGCCTGGTATTGCCCACGTAACAAAGTAACCCCTTACTAGTTTGCGTTGGTTGCCTGGTGCTCGGGCGCCTTCAGCGGTTACAGCTTTATTTTACTGCGGACGCACTTACTAGGGGGGTTGCCGGGACTAGCTGCAGCGGAAGGGTCAGGGTTTATTTCATAAATAAAGATAGTATGGTTACCGGGGTTTTTATTATTCGTCTATTAAATAACCAAACATAAATAACATACAGGTTATCGGTCGGCGGCGGATGAATGGGCGCAAGTATGGCAAAATACGGCCCTAGAAATGAAATAGAATAAAATACGCGAACCGGTAAAATTACCGGTTGGTAAAACGGTCGGAAATTCTGTCTATCTAAGGCCAGGAGTACCACGGCTACCACTAGATACGCGAAAAGAAACGCGACGTTATCGAAACGAAAGAACGCGAACCGGTAAATGAAGTGGGTGTCAGAAACCGTCAGAAATCACACTTAGCTACGGCCAGGAGAACCACGGCTGCCGCTAGGCATGAGAAAAGTAACGCGCATAGAAAGAACGCTAAAGACCGCGAACCGGTAATCGGAACCGGTGAAAGAAACGGTCGGAGCTCACACTTAGCTACGGCCAGGAGAACCACGGCTGCCGCTAAGCATGAGAAAGAAACGTGACGGTATAGAACGCGAAAATACGCGAACCGGTAAACGGAACGGGCGGAAGAAACGGTCGGAACTCACACTTAGCTACGGCCAGGAAAACCACGGCTGCCGCTAAGCACGAGAAGGAAAAAGAAACGGTGTGGATGACGTACGCTAACGTCTCGTACTCACCACGCAGGTTGGGAACCTCGGTGTCGACCAGGAAGACCACGGTCAAGACAATCTCGGTAGACGGTATGTTTTTAACGCTCGGATCACTAGGTGTCGACAAGGAAGACCACTGTCAAGACACTTCGCATAGAGGCAAGTGATTCTACGGCTCATCTGGGGCCCGTATATATACTAGAATGCTAATTGAACGAATCTAGGCTTGAATAAAAACCTGCCTAGATTCGCAAATAAATATAAAAATTGAATTGTCCGAAGGCAAGAATAGAACCGCGTACCTTTCGCACCGTAGCCAAGCACTCTAGCCCCGCAGCCACAGTGCTTGTGTAAATATAAGCCATAACTTCGTCACATCCCTCCCTTACTTTACTGAAAAAAAAAACTTTTGTGTCATCCCCCAACATATAATTAAGTACATATATACAAATACAATTAAACCTTAAACTATAAACTATACTAGGAGGCGGAGCATGATGGGGACGCCTTCTTCCTCCTCCTGCGTCTCCTTGCGGTTCGGGATTGCGGTCGGGTCCATGACCGTGATGTACCTCAGGCCACCTTCTGGGGCTGGCATCAGTACGCGTCTCCGGCGGGTCGCAGACTGTGGGTTCGTGGCGGGGGGTTCGGTTGGCAGCAGAATCGGTGGCTGGACCTCTGAAGGGGGTGCGCGGGTCAGAAGCGGGGTCATGCCGCGTAGTGAGGCTAGGGGGGACGCGATGGGGGATGCGTCCAGCCGCAAATAATCCTCCAGGTTTGGAGGAAGGAACGGTGTCAGCCGAGGTCTGCGGTGGGGCGAGGTGGCTGGCAGTGGCGAAATCAGCGACGGTGTTGGACTCCAATGGCAGAGCAGTACAGCCTTTTTGGTGGGCAACGGTTGCAAGGCCACTCTGCGCATTGGCGCCATTCGCCGCGGTGTCCTCGGTAGTGACCACGGAGGTCCCCAGGGTCTCGGTAGTGTCTTTGGAACGTCCATAGGGCATTTCCACACCAGACAGGCGTTTAGCAGCGCCCTCTCGCTCGGTTTGATGGGCGAAAGTAACTCCATCAGGGGTTGTGTCTGAAAATGCAGGTTTCAAGTCTTTAACATGTATGTTGGTTAAGTTTTTGCCATTTCTATTGCGGAGATTATAGGTTTGGTAGGATACGCGTTTGTGGATGGTCCACGGCCCGGAATATTTGGGACAGAGTTTGGCGGCAACACCCTTGCTGGCCGATGAGAGCGGGTGTTTGCGCCGCATTACTTGGTCGGCTTTATTGAACGTGAGGTCCCGGTGCCTCAAGTTATAGTAACGCCCTTGCTTGGTGGCAGCATGGGCTATGTTGATGCGTGCAAGCTCATGCGTATCCTTAAGTGCTTTTAGTCGGCTGAGGTGTTCGTCGGATTTTGGCGGTTCGGCAGCAGTATGTTCGGGTGGTGCGCCGTGTAGCTCCGTAAAGAGAAGCGGTTCTCGTCCGAAATTTAAGTAGGCGGTGGAGTATCCGGTCGAGCTGTGGCGGCTCGTGTTAATTGCCAACATGAATTCTGGCATTAGCGTCTCCCATTTACGTTGGTTATCCTGACAGAACTGAGCGAGCATCGGCTTCATAACTCTATTTACCCTCTCGACCGGGTTTGCCTGTGGCGTATATGGCGGGGTCCGGAGATGATGGATGTTGTACTCCTGTAATGTCTTGCGTATTGTGTGTTTGTCATATTCCTTGCCGTTGTCGGAGATAATGGTTCTCGGGCAACCATATCGGCAGAGGACTAGTTCGCGCAGTGCGAGGACGATCGTGGCGGCATTTGCTTTCCTCACCGGTCGACACTCGATCCATTTGGTCAGCCTGTCTTGGAACACGATGAAATATTCATATCCTCGGGCGGACCATGGTAAAAGCCCCATGATGTCAGTGGCCACCGTTTCCCACGGTTGACCTACTTTAGGAGGACCTATCTGGTCTGCCAAGCCTCGTTGGTCTGATTTGAATTGTTGGCAACTCTGGCATTGGCGGACGAAGCTAGTCGCTTCCCGGAACATACCGGGCCAGTAATAACGGAGAGCCAGCCGTGCTAATGTTTTAGCGATGCCCAGATGACCTGCTTCAGGCCGATCATGGTTTTCTTTGAGGACCTGTTTTCTTTGGGCCGTGGGGATGCATAGTTTCCATTCCCGGTGCGGTTCAGTATCGGAGAGATCGGCGGGGTCCCAAAATCGTCGGTATAGCTTCCCCTCGAGAACACTGTAGTCCGGGTGCTCTCGTGGCTGATTTCTGACGCTCTTAAGCATCCTCTCGTACCAGGTACAAATTGTGGGTTCGATGGCGTTGATCTCGGGTAACGGTTTGCGGCTTAGCATATCCGCCATGTGATTTTGGCTGCCCTTTCTGTAGACAGTGTCAAAATCATACTGCTGTAGTGCGACGGCCCAGCGTGCCAGCCGTCCGGTAGGTTCTTTCCGTGAGTCGAGGTAGCGAAGGGCTTGGTGGTCGGTCACTACTGTAAAACGGTAGCCCTCAAGATACCCTCGTAACTTCTTGATTGCTCATACGATTGCGAAACACTCCTTCTCTATAGTAGAGTAGTTTTTCTCAGCGGCGGAGAGCGTACGGCTAATGTAGGCAATCGCTCAGGGTTCTTTTAGGTCCCCTTGGATTACCGCAGCACCGATGCCTACGTCCGAGGCATCTGTCTGTAGCATAAATGGTTCCTCGAAGTTTGGGCACGTGAGTATTGGAGCTAACGTCAGTGCTTCCTTGAGCTGCTGGTAGGCCTCCACCTGTTGCGGCCCCCATTCCCACTTTTGCTTTTTCCGCAGTAGGGAAGTTAAGGGCGTTACCTTGTCGGAGAACCGATAAATGAAGCGGCGGTACCAGGAGGCGGCTCCCAGTAACTGTCGGAGTTCTCGTACGCTTTTTGGTGGTGGCATTTTTACTATAGCGTCCACTTTCTCGGGGTCAGTCTGAATGCCTTTGGAAGCCACCACATGCCCTAGGTATCGGATGGTTTGGACGCCGAACTGACATTTTTCTGGATTTATTCGCAGATTCGCTCGTCGCAGTTTCTGGAAGATATCACGCAGGTGCTGGATGTGTTCTTCCCAAGTGACGCTAATGACGACTATGTCGTCTAGGTAGGCGAATGCAAGTGGTTCCATTTCTGCTCCAATAACCGTATCCAGGAGCCGCTGAAATGTCGCTGGAGCCGCATGGAGTCCGCACGGCATCACCTTAAACTGGTACAGGCCTCTTCCCGGTACTGTGAAGGCGGTCAACTGTTTGCTTTCTTCGGTCAGTGCTACCTGCCAGTAGCCGTTTTTCAAATCGATGGTTGAAAAGTACTTTGCTGGCCGTAGCTTATCTAGGATGGCGTTGATATAGGGCAATGGGTAAGCGTCTTTTGCGGAAACTTTATTCAGCCGGTGGAAGTCTATGCAAAATCTTGGTTTGCCGTCCTTTTTTCGTACGATAACGGCAGGCGAGCTCCGTGGGCTTGGCGATTTTTCAATGATGTCGTCCCGTAGCATTTTCTCAACTTCTTCGTTGATAATTTGTTGCATCTTGGGGTTGCGTGGGAGATAGCGCTGCTTTATTGGTGTGTTCTTTGTTAATTTGATATGGTGCTTTACGGCTGAAGTAGCTCCTCTAAGCAGCTCAAATTTGGGGAGTTTCTCAGCCAGAAACTCCTCTAGGCTGGTTTTGTGGCTCCTCGTTGTCTGGAGTGCGCATAGCCTGGAGTTTACTGACGGGAGGTGTAAGAAAATCTTATTTTCTGCAGCGTCGATTTTCATGCCGTAAGCACGCAGTGTGTCCATGTCTAGAATTACGGCATTCGTAAGACCAGCTAAACTCTGGAAGACAAGTCATTTCCAAATACAATCGATGACTCAGCCCATCGTCAGGATACCGCGGGTTGCGACTGTCGCGCCATCCGCCAGCTGTACATGCTGATGCGAGGCGGGCATGCGGATTGTATGTTGGTCTATCATTGCGGCTGCGGTGTCTTCGTTGATGTATGAAAAGCTGGCCTCGGTATCAATTAGTGCTTTAAACTTCCGTCCTTTTATTTCCATATCGATGAAGAGTCTGGTATCCGATGATTCCTTCTTTTCGATGACTGGTAGGGCGGCGGTAACGGCGGGTATTTTAAGGGGCGGTGGAGTGGAAATGAGTTGATATATATATATATATATATATATATTTATATATATTTATATATATATATATATATATATATATATATATATATATATAATTAAATGTATCTGTTTTGCTTAGATTATAATTTTATATGCATATATATATATATATATATATATATATATATATATATATAAATATATATATATATATATATATATATATATATATTAATATATATATATAAATATATATATATATATATATATATATATATATATATATATATATATAGATATATATATATATATATATATATATATATATATATATATATATATATATATATATATATATATATATATATATATATATATATATATATATTGGGAAGTAGTTTCGTACGCGTTACTGGTTTTCCGCACGCTGCGGTAATTTTTGCTCGGGCACCAATCAGACGGAGGGGGGAAACCTTGATACGGTATTTGGGGTTGGAGTAAGGGAAGGGGCGGAGGCGAAGCGTGCGGGTGTAAGACAGCTCGGTGGAGGTAATGTCCAGGTTCCGTGTAATCAGTGAATAAATTCAGTTTTTAAACAGTATTTATTTTCGTTAAAAACACAGGGTACAACTTAATATACCCTATCGGAGACGGTGTTGCGGATGCTAAAACGTTGGTGAGACACCTAGAGGGAGGTTACATTAGTTCTACTTTTGGTGGAAATACCTGCGGTATTATAACACGAAACTACGAGGTAATCCCTTGGAGGACACGCCGGAAAAATACCTGGAGAACAGGGATTTACCCTCGGTGGAAACACCTGCGGGTACTACAGTAAAACTACTAGGTGATTTTTGGTCGATGACCTGACTTTAACAATTTTTAAAAACAAAAATGCTCGAACCTTCGACCCACAGAGCCATTTTTATTTTCAATATTCTTTATTATTTTAATTAAAATTACATTAACTTCTTAAAACTAATTGTTTGTACAACATGGTTGATTTTCCAGAGCTCCTACTCAAATGGGGAGTGTATATCTGTGTATGTGTGTGATTGCGTTGTGCGGTCGAACATTGTGTGATTGTCTTTGTTATAATTTTTATTTTTTTGTGTATTGGGATTGTAATTTGTGGGAAAGGAAGTACCAAAAACTCATTTAATTATTTGAAATAATGAAAATTATTTTTGTTAAAACTTACTAACTATTTTACCTAATTTAAAATCACTTACATTGTTGTATGTGTTTGTGTTAGGTGTTCTGCTCATGAAACTCCTCATGAAATATAAGCAAGTCTTGGTAGGGAAGCTTATGTTTGAGTCGACATTTGGTGTTGTTGTCGTGAATTTGTGTGAAGTTTCTTATAAGTGGATTTGAATTAAATTGGGTTTTTTTGTAAGGTTTTTGTGATGTGTCTTGGATGTAATCACGTATGTAAGGTATGTTTGTGTCTTCGTGTAATTGTGTTATGCGTGTGTATCTTCCAGAGCTGGTCGCCAGGCAAAGACATTTATTTTTCAGGTGTATTTGGGAGGTGGGGTAGGTCTCTTGGGTTTGTTTGCTTCATTTGTTTTAGTTTGAGGAGGTAGGTGGGACATTCAGGAAAGTTGGCTGGTTACGGGCCTGCACAGTTTGCACATGTCGCTGGTGTCTTTTTGGATTTGACGCACGCTTAGCACGAAAGCGTGTGTTTTTGTCTGTCTGTTTGTGTACGTGTAGTATTGGAAATCATTGTCTTGGTTCATTTCCTTAATAAGGTTTTGTCTGTCGGCCTCCTTGTGTATGTATTTGTTAGTGTTGTTGTTGGTATATTTAATGTAGTAGTCGTTGTTGGCGAATTTTGTAATGAATGCGGAGAGGTCGTTTCCGTTGATTGGGTCTGCTGGTATGATTATGGGTGGCGGGGGGCGATGTTTTTTAATTGGTTCTTTTTCTGGTTCACATTCACTCTCCGAGTCATCGTTGTCAGTTAGCACATGAAATTTTTTTGTTAAATGTGTGGGTGGGGTTCATTTTATACGGGGGTTTGTGGTTTTCCGTGGGATCTTGTAGTTGCGTTCATCCGTCGAAGCTTCCTCCCTTGGACGTATCTGTGCCTTAGGGGCAAATAATTTGTTTACCCTGATGGTTTGGTTAGCGCGGCCTTGTAGGTTAGGGGGATCGTCTTTCTCCATCGGGACAATAGTCACCTCACTCGAGTCGCGGTCGATTTGTGGGAATGGTTCCTGGCTGGAGAAGTCAAATGAGACCGGAAGACTCTCAGTGATGACGATGGGGTTGGTGAGTCCACTATGGTGAGCTCACTAGGGTTGGTGTAGAAGGTTTTCTTAATGTTCCTTGTTATAAGGGCCAAGTTGGTTTGGAACACACTATTTGTGTCGTTGAACCCAAATAGTTCGCTTTGTTTGTTAATAACAAACTGAAACGGCACTGTACTTGTTTATAACAAATAAATATAGAAAGTCTTCTCTGCACACACTGCTGGTATAGTAAATACGTCTGCACTGTATGAAGTTAAGACTCCAACTACCCACAGAGCCGTAGTCGACTACTCTGTCGCGTTGCTTCGGCTTATTTATAATATAACATACATATAAGAACGAATTGTACTATCCTCAAGAACAAGTACAAAATTAGGAAGCTAGATGTTTCAAAGGGAGTGTCAAGAATGTCTACGAAACGGTTCCTTTTATTGATGATGTTGAAAGGTTGCTTTCTATATGGATAAATGAAAAGCGATTTCAAGGCGACATTATTAACGAAAACATCATTTGTGAGAAGGCGAAAGGTATTTTTACAATTCTCGTCAAGAAGGCGCCGGATCATCAACTGCCGAAAATGAAGTGCAATTTAAGGGAAGTCATGGATGGTTTAAGAGAAGAACCAGCATCGACAGCGTTGTGAGATACGGTAAAGAAGCAAACTCTGACACAAAAGCAGCAGCGAACTTCTTCGGCGTCTGCAAGAAGGTTCTGAGGGTTACCTGCTATAAACAAGTCTTTAATTGTGACGAGACGGGTCTCATCTAAAAAAAGATGCCGAAGCGAACCTATATAACAGCAGAGGAGAATGCATTGCCTACAAGCCAATGAAAGACCGCCATACGCTGCTTTTTTGTACCAATACAAGCGGTGATTTGAAAATTAAACCACTTCTTGTTTACCATTCAGAAACTCCAGGCGCCTCCAAGATGTGTAATGTCCAGAAGAGCATACTGAATGTGATGTGGAGATCCAATAAGGTTTGGGTGACACGTGATATTTTCACGGATTGGATCAATGAAGTGATTGGTCTTAATGTGAAAAAATATTTGCTGGAGATAAATCTAACACCCCAAGATGAATTTAGTTTCACTCAGATCTAGTTTTCGCCTCCGAACACCACTCCGTAACTCCAGCCTATTGACCAGCAAGTTATTTCTAGTGTAGAGTTTTTTAACTCTACACTAAAAAACCCAACGAGCGTTGTTTTAAGCTGACTGAAGGGACAAGT
>OX063269.1:3623341-3645841 GCA_944039245.1 Nebria salina
TCGGGCGCCAATCAGAAGGAGGGGGGGGGGAACTTTGATACGGTATTTGGGTAAGGAGTAAGGGAAGGGGTGGAGATGGTGCGTGCGGGTCTGGTATAGCTCGGTGGAGGTTATGTCCAGGTTTCGTGTAATCAGTGAATAACTTCAGTTTTTAAACGGTATTTATTTTCGGTAAAAACACAGGGTACAACTTAACATACCTTATCGGAGACGGTTTTGCGGTTGCTAAAACGTTGGTAGAGGGAGGTAACATAAGTTCTACCTTCGGTGGCAACACCTGCGGTATTATAACAAGAAACTACGAGGTAATACCTAGGCGGAAACACCGGCAAGGCACCTGGAGAACAGTTAAATAGTGTTTTTCCTCGGTGGACAAGTTATATAAATCTTATATCAACTGGTGATTCATTCATAACTTCTTATTAGCTTATCATTTCTCTGTACCATGGGAAATGCTAAATCAACAGTTTAATAGTATATATAGTTACTAACACTCTTTGTTAAGAAATCAGTGTATCTCGAAACGTATTGTAATTAGCTGTAGCAAACTTAATAAATAAATGTTTTTAAAAAGAATAATTTTAAACCAACATTCATAAGTGACACACCTGCAGGTACTCTAATAAGAAACTACTAGGTAATCCCTTGGCGGACACGCCGGCAAGTTACCTGGAGAACAGTTACACAGTAGTTACCCTCGGTTAAAGCGTTTTTCCCACAACACACGGTTTCAAAGTCGGTGCCCCTCACAACTTCAAAACTACTAAGCCGATCCTTTTCAAATTTTGAACACTATTTCTGTACATAATTTACGAGGTAACGCTTTTTTTCATATTTGTTAATACTTTTTAATTAACAATAACAAATTAGCCGATTTTTTTCGCAAAAATCGTGTTTTTCACTTCAAAGTGTTCCCAAAACGTGAAAAATTAAAATTTCAAAAAATCCTCCGTGTTACCCGGGGAAAGCAATTATCTAACGAAAGCACTCTGATTTTTTATTTCAGATGATCTAGCACCGAATTATGATTGGCACCGCAATTCCACTTTTTTTCGAGGCGCATCCGTATAATTGCTGCTATTGCCGTATTTTTTAATATTTCTTTATTAAAATTTTGAACAATATTCTTCGAATGTTATACTTTAATGTACCATTAGTTTTATAAATAGATTTTAATTGTGTCGTCAAAAAAAATTCACAAAAAAGTGCGTTTTTTTGGCCCGTATAAACGTTACCCCCCCTTAACAAATTTATTAGAACAAAATAAGTAAACTTAACTTGGCTTTAGCGCGGATACAATTTAGAAAAATATAAATTAATATATATAAATATAACAAACACAAATAATCAAAAAAACAAAAGGATATGGAAATCCTACTCTGCTTGTCCTTTAGACGTCCGAAATTTAGGCTCGATGTCTAGCCTGCGCCAGTCCCTTTGCAGGAACGCCCTCGCGTCTTCAGCACCAGTTTTGTAGGGAATCCAACAAAAAACGAATGTTGTTTACAAGAAAACGAAAAGAGAACGATATTGAAATGGCATGAAAACCACAAAGAAACACACGAACGAAAAGGTAGACTATTTTTTTGAGACGGTAATTTCTTCTTGTCAATTCGAGAAAAAGAAACAAAAGTCACCTTCTTTTATCTTTCATCGCCACCCAAATGTTCAAAATAACGTTACACGTCGCTTTCCTCCTCCTAAAAAAAAAAAGAAAAACAAGTGAAGAAGTTTTTTTTTTAATTCTCCTGACGTTAGCTTTGAACATAGAAACATGCCATGTTCCAAGTTTTCTACCATAAAAATCTTCCAATTCATATCTAGTGTTAGATAATTTTTTTGTTACTTTGCAACGTATAAATTTAGGAGCGAGTTTGGCAGAATAAAATTTAGATGCATCAGAGAGCGTAAAATTTGTTTTCCACACAATATCACCAACAGAAAAAGATACATGCCTATGACGTTGGTTATAAATTTTACTATTTTTACGATAAGCATCGATTAAACGCTGGTTTACAATTTTCTTTACATTATCTTATTCTACTAAATTAGCAGCATATGGAGAACGAGAATCAAAATTAAGTTGTAAGTTCTGCTCAGAGGCAGTACCGCAAGTAGAGAGTCCATCACCAAAATTTAGAAAAGCGGGAGTAAATCCAGTACTTTCACGAACTGCAGTAGATATAGCAATACGAAATTTAGGCAAATTAACATCCCAATGTCGCTGATTTTCTTGGATATAAGAAGATATCATTGTTTTAATTATACGATTAGTTCGTTTAGCAGGATTTGCTTGAGGATGATAACTTGGGCTTAGCTGTTGACGTACAGAATATGAAAAAGCAAATTTTTAAACTGTCGGATATTGAACTCAGTTCCATTGTCACATATGACATAATCTGGAACTCCAAAAACAAGGAGAACTACATTTTCAATATATTTACAAATAGTTTTACTATTAGCAGTAGGAATAGCGAAGAAAAGAGAATATTTTGTGAAAAGGTCACAAAATACTAAGAGATAACGATTTCGTGAACTAGATATAGGTAATGGACCAATAATATCCATACTCACATACTGCTATGGATGTTCCGGAACTCGCATTCCCATCATACCAGCTGGCTTGCGTTGCTCAACTTTCTGCGCTTGACAGACTTCACAGCTTCGTACATAATGAAGTATATCGAGTAACATCTTCGGCCAATAATAATTTGCAGATATCCGATTCTTAGTCTTGTAGATACCAAAATGTCCAACGGTAGGTGCTTCATGATTTTGATTTAAAACAGTTTTCCTTAAGTTGTTTGGTACGACTATCTTCCAGGGATCATCATTTATAACAGCGGGATTGATGGGTTTGCAAAATTTACAGAGAGTTGAATCCTCGGCTTTCCAATATGGATTAGACTCAGGATGATCAAGAAATTTTTGAAGCATGTTGCGATACCAGGAATCAAGATCATTATCAATAATTATAATTGACTCGACGATACGTGATAATGCATCAAAAACAACATGTTAGTTACCTTTTTGGTGTACAATATCGAAACTATTAGCTGTAATCGAAGAGTCCATCGTGCCAATCTTCCTACGGGATCTCTTTAATTATTCAACCAGATGAAGGAGTGATGATCCGTAACAATCTTAAAATTTGCACCTTCCAAGTAGCAGCGATATTTTTCAACAGCCCATAGCACACCTAGAATCTCTCGTTCTGTGACACTATAATTTTGCTCACATTTATTGACTTCCATATGCAATAACATGCTCACCGACATCTAGCTCCTGAGTCAAAACAACACCTAGAGCTACTGAACTAGCATCAATTTGAAGGCAAAAACGTTTTTTAAAATCTGGACATGTTAGCACAGGAGTACTGGTTAGACATAACTTTAATTTAGCAAAAGATTTTTCAGAAATATCTGACCAAGACCATTTGATTTTCTTTAGTGTAAGTTGAGTAAATCGAGTAACTTTAACGGCAAAATTCGGTATAAATTGATGGTACCAAGAAGCTAGACCAACAAATCGACGAATATCCTTCCGATACTTAGGCCAAGGGAAAGATAAAATTGCTTGAACATTATCAGGATCAACTCTTAAACCTTTAGCTTCAACAAGATATCATAAATATTTTAGTTCAGGGCGAGCAAATTTACATTTTTCGGGATTAAGAGAGATTTGCGGCTTGAAGACGAGTAAGAACTTCTTCTAATAATTTTACATGAGAAGGGAAATCAGAAAAAACAACGATAATATCATCTAAATAAAATAAACAAATAAGGGAAGAATTAGGGACCAAAAATGCTATCTACTAGACGTTGACATGTAGCTGGAGCACCGGAAAGACCAAACGGCATTCGTTTAAAATGAAACAATCCATGACTGGGGAACGTGAAAGCAGTTTTCACACAACTTGTCGAAGATAAAGGAATTTGCCAGAAACCAGATTATAAATCGAGAGAAAAGAGATAATTAGCACCCCCTAAATGATCCAAAATACTAGAAATATAAGGTAAAGGATATGCATCTTTTCTTGTATGGAAGTTTACTTTACGAAAGTCTATACAAAATCGATATTTACCATTTCCTTTCTTTACGACAACAATAGGGGAGCTCCATGGACTTTTCGAAGGTTCCACTATTCTTTGGTTCAACATATCGTTTTTTGGCACGTTAGAACAATTGATACAATTTTTAATAGAAACATTTTTTTTTCACATCGGAAACAGAAACGTTGTCTCTCTTGAGGGCAATTTGGGTACTATGTCCCTCTTTATGACAATTCCAGCAAGATAATTTTGATATGAAATTTACCCGACGACTGCGGAATTATTGATTTGACGTCGTTCGTTGAATTGGTATATTTCTTGAGGTTGGCTTATGTACTGCTTCTAACCTTTGGCATATACCGTTAAGCTGATCAATTGTAGAAATATTATGAGCAGCTACATGTTGTGAATAAAAGGGAGCCAAGTTCAACCGAATGGTGCAAAATTGTTTTTCTTCGCTAACTACTTCCGACAATCTAGATAAAAGGGTCTTCATTGCAATTATATATTCTGTCGGTTTCTCAAAATGTTGTTGCTTCCTAGTTAAAATATCTAGCCACAACAGATGATCATGGTTGACTGGTTGATATTGCTCAATAAGACGAGCCGCTACTTCATCTCACGAGGAATCCTTCGCTTTCACCGTCCTATACCAGAGTGCTGCATCTTTAAACAAATCGCATGCAGCGTTAATCAGATTATCTTTCGTTGCCGATCGGGCCACACGCAAATCTTTAATTCGTTCTAAACATTCTATGACGGATTCACGACCATTAAATGTAATAACCCATTTATATATAGAAACAGATTTTTTTCAACAAAAGGACTAGAAATAATTGGAGTAGAATTAACGGTAGAGGATGAAAAAGTATTATAAAATATATTAATTTTTTCATAAAATTTATGAATTTCATGGACCAACTTATTTATTACTGCAGTATATTTATCAGACTTGATATTACTAAGTCTTCTTAATATATGACCAAGCCTATTATTTATTTGCGACAATCCTTGATAAAGCTCAGCCTCACTACAGGCAGAAACAGACGTAGTAAGTTTTAAAAATTTTCTTAGCACAGAGAAAGGTCGGCTCTAGGTTTAACAGAAACAGAAACGATAGCAGAATCTGAAAGAGCGACAAGTTTTTCATTTTTCTGCCGAAGGGTTAAATAATCTGTATTACCCTCAACACGTAAAGAAAATTCATACGATAATTCATCGTGTTCAAGCCCTGCGAAAGCCATTTTTTTATTAATAAAAAAAAGGATATGAACAATAGGAAATAAAGAACGAAATATTTCTAAAGGAAAATATTTAACAAAAGAAAAAAATGAGGAAAGTGGCCAAATGACGACAAATATCTATATATATATATATTTATATATACACATATATATATATATATATATATATATATATATATACATATATATACATATATATATATATACATATATATATATATATATATATATATATATATATATATATATATATATATAAATGTATATATATATATATTATTGAGAAAAAATCAAAAATTTGAATGGACTGAAGATTGCCAAAGGACTTTTGATTATCTCAAAAATTTTTTTTGCACACAAACAATATTATCTATTTATGATACAGAATTACCAGTGCATATTTATACGGATGGAAGTTTACTAGGAGTGGGCGCTATATTAAAACAGCCACAACCAGATGAAAAGGGCAAAGAAAAGCATGTTGCCTGCATCTCAAGAAAATTAAAGGACGCACAAAAGAAGAAAAAGGCTATATACCTAGAAACATTGGCAGGTAAAGAAACAGTTCTTTATTGGCAACACTGGCTAATGGGAAGATCATACAAAATATTCACAGACCATAAGCCTTTAACAAATCTCTATATAAAAGCAAGACCAGACGATGAATTTGGTGATTTGACCTTATACTTATCACAATTTGACACGGAAATAGAATATAACCCTGGAAAATTCAACCTAGAAGCGGACTGTCTCAGTAGAAATCCAGTATTGAAACCAGAAAACAACCGAAAAAAAATGCTGAGAACAGTTAACATTATAAAGCTTCAAGATATTATACAAGATCAGAAATATAATAATAACATCGATGAGAAAAATAACATATAATACAAAAACAGGTGTATTGTTCAAAAAAATAAAACATAGGAAAAAAATAATTCTAACGGAAGAATTAAAATTAGAAAAAATGCATGAACTGGAAGAAGATAGATTAACTGCAGTGGAAAATAGCATAAAATACCACAATTACAACAAAAAATTATTTGGTAAACAAAGGAAAGACTACGTCTTTGAAGTTGGCGACCAAGTAAACATAGAAAATGGAAACCGCTTAAATAGAAAAAAGTTAAATTAAATAAAAATTGGACCTTACAGAATTGAAGAAAAAATATCGAACTCAATATACAAAATCCACACAGGACATAAAAGAAAAGAATCTAATCTATTTCACATCACGAAATGAATTCTAGGACCGAAACACTTATCCGACAACAAATGAAGAATTTGGACCAAATTTTATCTCCGAGGAGGGAAAATGTAAGGAAGTTTACTTCCTAAAGGATAATTTGAGTATCCCCTCGTTCACACGCGAATCGATAAAGTATTGAACTGAAGTTGCGAACGAATAGAAGAGTGAGAAAATGAAAAGTCATTGTGAGAAGAGAGATTAACGATTATTAAAATTATAATAAGAGTAATACAGAAAGGGTAAAGAATAAACATTGAATGTAGTTTCTTTGTTTATTTCAGGTGTGTAAATATTTAGATCAATTAAAGCTTGTACATATAAATCAATAAATAAAACTTTGTTTATTTCAGAGAAACAATTCTTGTTCATAAAAAACTTTGGACTTACCGTTAAATCGAATTCACATCACATATATATATATATATATATATATATATATATATATATATATATAAAAACAAATATAACACTACTGGAATTCGATCCAGAAAAAGCAGAAGGTAACGCACATTCGTGGAATACCACAGCAAATATGTGACTGTCAGATCAACCACTGAAAGGTACTGCACTGATGATTGCACTTAGTCGAACTCTATAAGGACCAGCATCAGCTTGGTTATCTCATGTGTCATTTCCTTGAATGACTTGGGATACATTTAAAGATCTTTTCATAGCAAGGTATGACTGTCTCAAAACTGCAGCAGCCAGCCTTATTAATTTAAATAATGGGAAACCAAAAGAAAATGGATCTTTTGCGGCTTATTCAGTTTGCTTAATGACCACGCTAATATATCGGTGGAAAGACTTGACTTTTTTTTCAACTGTGTTAGCTCATGTTTTACAATTTGAGCCTCGTCTTCAACGGCTTGCCTTCAAGTCCGACATTTTGACGAGAAGTAAGCTACAACAAGAGCTAAAAGGTTTTTCATTTTCGAAAAGAAAAGTGTCTGCTGGACAAAACGAAGAACCGGAAAATAAACGTTTGAAATCTTTACCTGCATCTGCTACCATCAAGTGGTTTTATTAAGGCAAAAAGGACATCGAGCATTCAACTGTCTCTTATAGAAGAAGATGTATTTTTGAAAGTCGACCGATCAGAAAACTACAGGAGCCAACCTACGAAGAATTCGACTTCTTCTTTTAAACACAATACGTGTTTTAAATGTGGATCTACTGGCCATTTGTCATCGCGTTGTCCTAGTGTGAGCAACAAAGAAAGAAGTGGCAGCAATGCAAGCTCATCAATCGAACGTCGTGTTGATCTGTGTCAAATCCATGTACCTCCTGGCAAATTGCATCATTCTGGTGAGATTTTTTCCTTTATATTATGATTCAGGTGCAGAATGTTCTCTTATGAAAGGATCAGTATCGCTTAAATTTAGCGGAAAACGATTTAATAATGTAATTACTCTTATTGGCATTGGCCAAACGAGTATATATAGTACTTTGCAGATTCTGTCCATTGTCAAAATTGATGATGTTACATTTGATATTTTATTTCATGTGTTGCCTGATTGTTAACTACGAAATAATATTATGATTGTTCATGAAATTCTGATCCAAGAGCTAGTTGTGTATATGACTTCAGATAAGATAAATTAGTGTAAACTAAATGTTGTTGTTTGTAATTTAAATGAACGTTCTATTGTAAGTTTTAATAAAGGAGATACAGATGTGTCATCAGAATATAAATCTAGATTGCTATCAATATTAAATGATTTTAAAAGTTCTTTTATACATGGTTTACCTAACAGTCGAGCCGTGCAAATACAGTTCCAATGCAAATATGTCTTAGAGATCCGGATAAAGCTTGTCGATGAACTTACAGATTAAGTCCAGATGAAAGAGAGTTTGTTCGCGATAGAATTAACGAATTGTTAAATGCAAATATAATTCGACTTAGTTGTTCACCGTTCGCAAGTCCAATTTACCAAGTCAAAAAGAAAGATGGTTCCGACCGTATGTGTGCGGATTATCGCGAGTTAAATGATACCAGATAGGTACCCCCTTCCCTTTATTACAGATCAAATCGCGCGGTTAGATAGTAGTCACAATTTCATTATCTTGGCTAGTGGTTTTTATCAGATACCTGTTCACCCAGAATCTACTGACCGAACTGCATTTGTTACACCCGATGGCCAATATGAGTAATTGACTATACCATTTGGCTTACGTCATGCGCCATCAGTATTTCAACGTGCAGTTATTGAAGCACTTCGAGAACTCGCACATTCATACGTTGTCGTTTACATGGATGATATTCTCAGTGTTGCTAGAAATATCAATGAAGCTCTAGAAAGACATCGTTTTGTTTTAGAAACGTTGACCAAAACTGGATTTTCGTTAAATATCGATAAGTGTTCTTTCTTCAAACAAAATGTAGAATCCAAATAAAATAGAAGTTTTAACCAAATTGCCGCCACCCAAATTCTGGACTAAGCTGCGTCAATTTATAGGCTTAGCCTCGTATTTCCGTCCATTCATACCTAAGTTTTCTCAAATTATCTCTTAACATCGGGTAAAGGTAATATCAATTGGAAATCATCCCACGAAAATGTAAAATAAAGAATAATATCTCTATTAACAAATGAAGCGGTTTTAATGATTTTTTACCCAAATTTCCCAATTAAATTGCATACAGATGCCAGTTCATTAGGATATGGAGCGATTTTAATGCAAAAAAAGGACAATAAATTGCATGTAGTCGCCTATTTCAGTAAACGCACTGCAGCAGCGGAATTCAAATATCACTCCTATGAATTAGAAACTTTAGCTGTCGTGAATACTGTAAAACATTTCCGTTATTAATTATACGAGCGTAATTTTATCGTTTTAACTGACTGTAATTCATTACAAACGTCACGTAAAATGCTTGATCTTAGTGCATAGATGGTGGGCTTTCCTGCATGCTTTTGATTTTATATTATTCATCGAGGTGGTTGACGTATGTGTCATGCTGTTTTCTTTTCTTGAAACCGTTACCTTGTTCTGACAAAAGTTTCAAAAATCTTCAACAAAAGCAAGTTAACATATCGGATATATCAACAACGTGATGATGAAATTTCTAAACTTATTGTTGACCTTAATAATGAAAATCCTAATGATAATATAGCTAAAACACATGAATAACGTTCAGGTGTTCTTTGCCAAAAAATACAAAAGAACGGTAGTACAAGATGCTTACCTATAGTACGCAGAGCGTTTAGATGGTTAGTAATTAATAATGTTCATGAAACCCTCATGCATCTAGGTAGGGCAAAGACGCTTGAAAAAGTTTTTGAATTTTACTGGTTGGATATGACAAAATATGTTAGAAAATTTGTTGATAAATGCATTACGTGCAAGGTGTCGAAATCTCATTCTGGAAAGATTCAAGCCAAATTACATCCTATACCAAAAGTAGCAATCCCGTGGAATACGGTACATATAGATGCAACAGATAAGTTGAGCAGTAAAAATGATAGAAAGAGTGTTTTCGTTTTAATCGATGCATTTACCAAATTTGATCTACTTCATCATACTTTGCACATAAATTCAGAAAATAGTATCAAGGCGATAAAAGCTAGTATATGGTAAAGAATTTAGTGAATTTTGTGATACGCCAATGGATAGGTACTGCGAGTTATGAGTACTTTGAAAGGTTTGTTAACTGCGGTAGAAACCAGAAAAGATCGTTCCTGGCAAGATGCCCTTACCAGATGTGCAGTTGGTTTTGAATTGTGCGATTAATCGTAGCACTAAGTCTAGCCCTTTAGAACTTATGATTGGTAAGGTTGCAAGACCTATTAATTTAATGTCGGCACATGACATAGAATCCGACGTAGATATATTGAAGATTAGAGAACAAGCTGTAACCAATATTCATAAATGCGCAGGGTACAAAAAACGTAGATTTGATAGTACCAAATCCAAATTAAATAAATTTGCATTACGGAATATCGTATTATTAAAACATCTGCAGTGTCATGCACCGAACTGTCTTATACGCATATGGGTTAAACCATATCGTAGTTTCATTATTTTTCTAATTTATAATATTTGTTCTCACACTTTTACGCTAAATATATATCTTTGTATAAATATAAAATGTCAAACTTCAAATTATTTAAGTCTGTTTTGTTTTTTTTTTGATAAACAATTGACAGGCGCAGATGATACGATTTATGTAAAATTATATGTAATATGAAGAAATTTCAAGAACCATTTTCTTGTTTCCAGAACCGTTTGAGAAAACAAGTTTCAAATAAAAGTTTTACAAAATGCTGATATCTATAATTTTTACTGTAACAATTTTCTGTAACTGCAACTATTTTTGAGTAATTGCAGAAACTGCAAAAAATTACTGGAGTAAACATGCACTTCCGGTCGGAATATTATTTTCAAAAATAGGAGGTTTTCGTGCCAGGCATATACAAAGCTCAAGTTTAAAATTTAATAATTTTCCATTTAGCCGTTTGGGCTGTAGAGCGTTCACATACACACACACACACACAAACACACACACACACACACTGATTCAGGGAAGGTCAAAACGTATATTTCCGTTAAAATCTCGAGATCGAAATTTTTCATGATTACAATACTTACTTATACTGCGTATAAGAAAGTAAAAATGAAGAACGTAATCAGACTAAACATGATCCAATATATAAAGGCCCCTTTACATTTATTGAGGTCCTAGAAGGTGATAGATACGTTATAAAAGCTTTAAATTCTAATCGTACTTATAAGTATCAACATGATAGGATGAAGATAATGCCTAAAGGTGAAGTCCCTGTTTAGACAGAGAGTAGTTTGGAACAGGACGAGCAAGATGTCTCGAATATTGTTTAGGCTATTTTACCAAAATTGCCAGATCGTAGGCGTAGCTCAGTAGAAATCGGTATCTCTTAAATGTAGTCCGTGAGTGTGCACGTAGTGACTGATATTTGTGGTATGGGCCTTGTTACGGCACTAGGTTTAAGTGTCAGTGAAACTTATCGCTGGATGTAAGTGATAATGTTTCGTGATTCTGTTAATATCACTGGATGGAGGTGATAATGATTCGGTAGTGAATCTTGGTACGCCACTGGGTCTATGTGGTAATGTTTGTTATTGCTGGATGTAAGTAATAACAGTAAGAGTTGTTATTGGAAGGAAGCAACTGGATATGTAGGGCTATTTGAAATGTGTGCTTTGTCTTTAAAGATGTGTAAATTCGAGATGAATTTTTTTAACTTAATATATCTAAAAAGCTGACGTGTCTGTCACTGAACTTTCTCATAAGCATTTTAATTAGTCATCATAATTAAAAAATTTTTGAAAAATATAAATGTCCGCTAAATATATAAGCAATTGTATACAAATGAAACAATCAGCAACAATACACGAACCATTCAATATAAGATCAGATTTCTTATCGAGATAAAACGCAATCTGAAATTTTAGTTAGTCCTGGCATAGCGTATGACATCATTATAGTAGCCACCTTTAGTGCGGAGGCAGCACTACAATATTAAGCGCTGCCTCATGTTATACGTCAGTATCAGAGAGTAGGGGGAGTAGTAAGAAACATAGCCACCATTGGACAGAGTTTTGTTAGGTTAGAAAATTGCATATTCGCCGCTGTTCTAGATGTCGCGATCGTCGCGATAATAAAAATTATAAAAAATTGAACGAATAAAATGAATATAAATTTTAAATATTTACTTGATAATTTACTAATCAAATAAAAATTTAGGATGATTTTATACTGCATTTTTTGGAAAAATAAATTATTTATTTATAAGTACGTTTATTGGAATCCATTTTGTAAATAATGTAACATTTTTATTGTGCAATACGTCATACATGCAATTTTGTTATTGTTCTTTATTGATTTGTCCTCTGTTATTTATCGGGAAGTTCTTTTGTATTTTATATTATTTAACTCTAACAAGTGTTTGTTTTGAGCAATCTCTTTTTTTGTGGCATGTAAGTATTAAATCACAAATAAATAGTAAACATTTGACATGAATTCTATAATAGTTTGTTCGTAGTATGCATTTAAATAACCGATTCTGTTGTGTTCCCGAATGCTTTGATTACAGAAAACGGTTCGCCTGTTTTCCGAAGGACAGAGCACTTTTCCAAATTTGGTTGGAAAAAATCAACAATCTGCGACTGTACGTTATTCCTCCTGCACATGATGTTTATAGAACATATCGTGTATGTTCAAAACATTTTGAGTGCAGGTGGATTAGACCTTGCGCTTATCCTGGCGCGATCCTATTCAACGACATGCGACAGAAAGGCATCGTAAGACGTTGCGGAGGAAAAACAGAAAGTAATTTTTTTGTCGTACATGGGTGCGTATGAGAAGAATGTACTAACATCAAAACTATATTATTGAAGAAAAACTTATTTAAATGTTAAACAATGGTTTAAAGATTGCGATGAATGGATGAAAGTCAATTGTAGCTTCATTAAAAATGTACTTATTAAAATTAGTTTTCTTTTATAAATATGAGCATTTACTTGTTCCATTATAAAAACTATTTGATCGAATGTAATTCATATTCGACTGAAGAGCCAAAAACGAATATTATTAATATTTAATAATATAAAATATAATTGTTATCTTAACATATAAATATGTGAATGTTATATAAAGTAAAATTTAAACCTGAATAAGTAATAAATATTTGTATTATTTAAATAATGGTTTTTATTTAGGAGGTACTTTTGCATTTCGTGGTCTACTGTACCACGAAAATAAAAGTACATCTATCCTATCATTAAAAAAAAAAAAAAAACGCGCGCCCTCGGTGGCTGCGGCGACAACTAAACCTCCAGTGTAGGCTCCATGGAACCCGCCATCTTTGCAAACGTTGTACAACTGATTTAACGTTGAAATCCATCTCCCCATACACTCTGGTCAGTATATACTTGTCTGTAGATCAGCGACAGTTATGCCGTGGCGAGTAGATCAACTACCGGCGGAGGTCAAGTATAAAGACTTGACCTCCGATACTAGACGTGAGAAGTATTGAATGTAATTTTGAAATTAACCTAATTTTTGTTGTAACTGGTAGCTTTTCTGAAAATACTTTTCAAATAAAAGTTATGCGTAATATTAATATCTTTTATTTTCATTCTTACAAATTTTGCTGTAAGTACTACCGTTTTTGAGTTATAGCAGAATATTGAAGAAACACAGTTTTTTTTGTAACCAGTACCTTTTTTGAAAAATATTATCAAATAAAAGTTATCAATATTTTTTATTTGTAATCTAAAAATTTTGCTGTAAAAACTACCGTTTTTGAGTTATAGTAGAAAATGCAAAAAATGAATGGAGTAAACATGCACTTCCTGTTTGAATATTCTTTTCAAAATAGGAGGTTTTCTTGTCAGGCACACACCAATCTTAAGTTAGAAGTTTCGTTACTGTATCTTTTACCGTTTAGGCTGTAGAGCGCACACATGCACACAGACAGACTCACACACATACACACACACACACACACACACACACACAGAGACAGACGTCATCTCAAAAATAGTCAGACTCAATTCAGGGAAGGTCAAAAGATATATTTCCGTTAAAATCTCGAGATCAAAATTTTTCATGATTACAATACTTACTTATACTGCGTATAAGAAAGTAAAAATAGTCGGGTATGGCTGAGCATAGTATTGTTTTTTTGTTGTTGTAAATTTCATTAGTTACAGATGCATAACACGAAGACGTGTGAGTTGTCAGTATGGCCATGTCGCAGCGCGTAAGAATTTGAAAGGTCAGGCGTCCGTTAGCAATGATTATTTGTTTTGTTTAATCAGTGTTTGGGTGAAACCAAGAGGGGATAGGCTGACTTGAAGATGGAAAAAAGGTAGAGATCAAAGAGGTCGAGCATTCCGAGATCACCTACGTTTTTTGTTCTTAATCATCGTAATTTTGTATAAGTTATTATTGCTCATTATTTTATTATTATATTTATTAGTTTTATTATACTGTTTTGTATGTTATATATAAACATAAAATTGTGTGTGACAATTTGTGTGATTGTTGAAAATAAAACAATGAGTGACGACGAAGGAGATAACCAAACTCCCCTTGACATATATTTAATATGTTAATAAATATATAAAATAAAATATGGAAACTATATATAGCACGTGTGTGTGTGTGTGTGTGGGTGTGTGTGTGTGTGGGTGTGTGTGTGTGTGTGTGTGTGAGTGTCTCTGTGTGTGTGTGTGTGTGTATTTATTACTCCCTCATACCTTGGATTGTGCAGCATTGACGATTACTTAAGCACCTTGGATTGGGCGCCAGAGACTTAGACTACAGCTATACACGACAGCTTAGGGAAGTGTCTAAGGCATAGGCAGCAGCCTTATACGTATTCTATATACTTAAACGACAGATGGTTAAATAAAGATAACACGACATCTTAGGGTAGTACCTAAGGCATAGGGTACAACTATACACGTATTCTATATATCTAAGCGCCATATGGTTAGGATACAGCTATACACGACAGCTTAGAATAGTCCTTAATGTGTAGGCTACAACTATACACGTAGTCTATATATCTCAGCGCATGCCATTATGACTGTTTGCCCGAAGTGGCTCTCTCACTACTTATAATAATAAACATAATCAACCTTGAACTTTTGGCTGCTTTATTAGATATGAGTAAGAGTTTCCCAAGTGTGCTGCTGACTTACGCAAGGTCCTCAGATTTTGTTCAAAATTCATATTTAGGTAGATCTAATGCATACAAATTAGGTTCTGAAAATATTTTGGAAAAAAAATATTTAATTTTTGAGTTATTAGCTATTGAGTTTTTTTGAGTTAATCATTTAAATAATTAATATCTCAGATACTAGTTAATCGAAATTTATGCAATTTTGGTAACATGTAGCTGATAAATAGACCTATGTAAATATATATTTTTTTAAATTAATTTACGTTTAATTTATATATGATAAATTAAGTTTTTAATAAACAAATTAATTTTTTTTCATGTTCTCCATGTGATACATGAATTTTAATTTACCCACGAGGTTGTAAAAGTCTTGCTCTTCTAAATGAAAAATTTAACATTTTCCGGACCGTAATTAGTAACCGAATTATAGTGACTTTCGCGAGTCACTAATCATCTAGTTCATGTGTTTGGAGTTTAAAGGATGTGACAAATATGATAAGTTTACTGAAATCAGCATTAGATCTACCTTAATATGAATTGTGAAAAAAAAACCCGAAGACCTTGTGTAAATCAGTAGCACACTTGGGAAGCTCTTACTCATATATGAACCAAAAAACTACATATTGTTTTTCACCATTGAAATAAAATTATCTTCTCATAGAGTAAAAACCATTCTGCAAATAAATATAATAAGACGAAATTTCTATAGCCATTATTTTGAAACCAGTACGCCTTTTGAAAAAAATTTCAAACAAACGTTATGCGAAATATAATTACCTTTAATTTTTGTTATTTTCATTATTTTAATTTTCTTATACGCAGTACAAGTATGTATTGTATTCACGAAAAATGTCGATATCGAGATTTCAACTGAAATATACGTTTTCACATTCCCTTAATCGTATCCTACTATTTTTGAAATGACGTCCGTCTGTGTGTGTGTTTGTGTGTGTGTATCTATATGTGTGTGTGCACTCTTTAACCTATACGACTGTATATATATTATGAAATTTTAAATTTAAGGTTTGCATATTCCTGGGGTGTGAACCTCCTATTTTTGATGAAAAACGGAAATGCATATTTACTCTAGTAATTTTTTGCAGATTCTGCAATTACTCAAAAATGGATGAAGTTATAGAAAAATTATTTGAATTAAAATAGAAGGTAATAACATTTCGCATAACTTTTGTTTCAAACTTTTTTTCAAATAAGTTACCGGAAACAACAAAATGGTTATTGAAATTTGTCTTATTATAATTGCTTTCACATAAATCGTATCAACTATGTCTGTCAATTGTTTAATAGAACAACAAAAAAGTTAAATAATTTGGGGTTTGACATTTAATATTTATTACATATGATCTAGCAAAATGCGTATAGGAAAGTGCAAGTCAGTGCAAATGTTTCTAATTTAAAATATTTGTTCTCACATTAAATATATTACTTAGAATAAATATAAAATGTCAAACTTCAAATTATTTTGTTAAACAATTGACAGGCGCAGAAGATACGATTTATGTAAAAGAAAATATAATATGAAGAAACATCTAGAGACATTTTCTTGTTTCCGGTGCCTTCTAGGAAAAAAAAGTTTCAAATAAAGGTTGTAGCTGATATCTTTAATTTTTTATTTGAAAATTTTTCTGTAACTGCAACCATATTTGAGAAATTACAGAAACCGCAAAAAATTACTGAAGTAAACATGCACTTCCAGTTGGAAAATTGTTATCAAAAATAGGAGGTTTTCTTCCCAAGATTTTAATTTTAAAGCTTCACAAATTTACCATTAACCGTTTCGGCTGTAGAGCTTTCAAACACATACCCACACACACACACACACGGACACATGCACACACACAGACGCGCGCTCACACACACACATACACGCACACACGCACATAGGCACACACGCACACACACATAGACAAACGTCATTTAAAAAAAAAGAGCGTGTATTTCCGATATAATCGCGAGATCGAAATTTTTCATGATTACAATACTTACTTATACTACGTATAAGAAAGTGAAAACCATTCTGCACTACTCGCATAGATTTTAATTACTCAGATTTGAGAAAATAAATAATTTTCCGTATTTTGTTTTAGATGTTCTCTGGAGTTATAACAATAATTATACTTGTAATACAATTGGTTTATTAAATGTACTCAAACATAAAAGAAAATAAATAAGTGTCAACAAAAGATGCGTTTTAACTAAGAACTCCCATAACATCCCTAATACAAATATAAAAGAAGAAGCAGCGAAATACGTGGGCATGTGGGAAGAACGATATCGGATTTTAAAAAGTATCGTACGTAGAATAAACGAGAGCGAAACGAGATGAACAAATTTGGGATCGTTGTCAAGATAAATAAATAAATATGATTGGGAATAAATTGCATAAAATAAAATTTAGATAAAAAGAACGAGCAAGAAGTATTTCAAAATGTGAAAGAATATGAGGAGTTTTTGTTATGTATATATATATATTTTATTTTTTTATTATTATAACGGTTCGACTACTAAGGTCATTACCGCTTATAAAGACGATCGTTTGATTTGATGTTTAATGCAGTACAATATGCAGGAACTAGCATACAATAAAGCTCTGTCGCGAAATTACTAAAACGAGAGTTTTAGCTAAAATAGAACGTAAAGAAAATATATTATGCATACACAAATGTGAAGCATACTCTGCACTGCTGATATGTGCAGAAACCAGTCGAGAACTGCCTAAAACCACAGCCCCGACAGTAATAAGGTTCGAGAGAAAAGAAAAATAATAACAATTACAATTATGAAATGTTAACTGTCGAGAACGAAAAGAAAGTAACGTTTTAGATTTGATGCAACATATCAATTGCACGTAGAAACGTTAGCAGTTTACTTATGTGCATCGCATCATTGCGTAAATAGCTCGCCAAGGGACCCTCAATACCAGCATTGCGATGATGCAAATTGTAACTAGGACACTGCTCGAAGATATGATCGAGAGTGAGCCTAGTGTTACAAGTGGAGCAGAACGGTGGTTGTTCTATAAGTAACAGGAACAAGTGTGTGAGACAAGTGTGCCCTAGTCTCAGACGTGAGACAGCTACATGCTCGCACCTTGTTAGGCGGAGCGGTGGTGACCACCGCTCCACTGACACCTTTACACGGCGCAATTTGCTAGTGGATATATTCCACTCCTCTTGCCATGTCTTAAGACTATGAACAGACACAGATATCAACACATTATCGGCGCGCAAGGGATGACGAACTAGATAGTCGCTGTTGGCTGCCCCAAGAGCAGCCTGGTCGGCACAGTGAATGCCAAGTATCCCAACATGACCGAGTATCCACATAAATACGACATCTCTCTCTAGCTTTCGCAATCTATCGATTTTCCTACGAATGTCCACTACAGTAGGATCAGATGAAAATATGCTACTGATACCCAAGATGGCACTCAGCGAATCAGTGCAGACGAGCAGGTGACGTCGCTCATCGATAGATCGACGGTAGTGTCAAAGAGAGTAGAGGATCCCATATAACTCTGCGGTATACACCGAGCATATAGGCGACAGTGTGAACGAGTGGGATACTCCGTCAGTCACGAAAGCACAGCCAGTCCCAGAGTCTGTCTTGGAGAAAATCTGTGTACTATTGCAGCTGAATAAAGAATTCGACTAGGTGAGGAGTGGAAGATTTTGGCTTACTGGTCAGCGCAAGATTTGTTGATAAGCCTCCAGATGCCCATGGAAGTACTGCGGAATATATCTGTGGTATTACAGGCCCTTGGTTGTTGAGGATGGTATTCAACAGTCTTGGGAGTTTTAATGCGAGTGGGTATAGGGAAGTCGCACTATTTCTATACAAACGGTCTAAGTCTGCATTACTGGAAAAGATGGTATAGTTCAGGTACTGCGTGAGCGTTTGAGTTTTGCACACGTACCTCATACCAAGTTTCATGCACGTTATGTGAAGTGGCGGAATATCAGCTTCACAGTGAAGGCTTGGAATTGGCGAAGTCAGTTCGAATACCAGCATTGTGTACACTGTCTAGCTTCTTCAAGTGATGGGAACTAGCTGTATACACAATGATGGCACCGTAGTCTATCCTGTCAAGCACCAGACTGGTGTACAGGACAGCACAGAGTCCTTTTCGGCTTACCATTTTGTGGAGGCAATACACTTGATTGCATTCAATGTCATTCTGCACTGCGCAGAAACAGTGTTGATGTGTTTCAACAGTAAGAAACGTTTGTCAAAAATTAAACCCAGAATCTTCACCTCATCTACAATCCGCACTGGTCTGTTGTAAAGCGTCACAACCGGACCGTTGTGTGCTTTGCGTAGTCGACAAAAATTGATGGCACATGTCTTTTCCGTAGAGAAACGAAGACCACGGTCGGATGCAGCCAGAGCAACAATGTCTACAGCCTGCTGCAATCTCTCCTGACAGAGCGTGAGAGATTGAAATGACGTAAAGAGGGTGAAGGCGTCGACATAGAGACAATAATCAACGGTATTGGGGATGGTAGAAACGATGTCATTGATTGCAATCAAGAATAATGTTACACTTATGGAAGAGCCTTCAGGAATACCGTTTTGGAACGGTCGTATAGAAGAGAGAGTTTCTCCAACTCGGACCCTAAATGATCGGCGACAAAGAGAGTTTTCTATGAATTGAGGCAGATGGCCCCGTAGACCCCAGTTGTGTAATTTTCGTAGTATTCCATATCTCCTGGTCATGTCGAACGCTTTCTCTCGATCAAAAAACACAGCAACCAGATGTTGCGTTTTAAGATACTAGACTGAATGGCGTTTGTCAAATACACATGAAGGTCAGTGGTGGAATGGTGCTGACGAGATCCACATTGATATTTGTTGATGAGATTCTAGAAACGAGTTGAGCCGGGAATTGGTCATACGTTCATATATCTTTGACAGATTGCACGTCAAAGATATAGGACGATAACTAGAAGCATGAGAAACATCTTTTCCCTTTTTGAGAATCGGTACAATTATTGCTTAACGCCAGACGTCTGGATAGATATTTTCAACCCAAAGATGGTTAATAAATTCCACTATTCTTTGCTTGAAATGGTCGGGTAGATGTCGAAGCATTGCGTAAGCGATGTCGTCATGCCCGACAGAAGTGTTTGCAGTACGACTGAGTGCAAATTCAAATTCGTCGAAAGAAGAACTAGAAATGTAAAACCCAGTGTTATCCGAGTCAAAGTCCAGTGGAACCTCCTCAGCCGCTTTTACGCGCAAAAAATGGGGCGAATAATTGTCCGAATTGCTAACAGCCTCAAACTGGTCTGCGAAAATCTCACAAATCTCATCTCTAGTAGTGTGTACTTGGTCATTGACCTGGAGCATTGGAATATGGGAACTTTTTTTGTAGCCGTTAATATATCTGATTTTCTTCCAAAGTATAGTTTGGTCGGAGTCAGTACCGATTGAAGAAACAAACCCGCGCCATGACTCAATTTTAGACATAAGAATTGTGCGTCTGGCTTGGGCACGTGCTTTCTTGAAAGCTATTTGGTGTGCAAGTGTCGGATTTCTCCGGTACACTTTAAGCGCACGCTTTTTTGAACGAATATTGGCAGCAACTTGGGCATTCCACCAGGGAACTGACCTCTTCCTGGCTCGACCAGAAGATTTCGGTATAAAAACCGAAGCGGAAAACCGAATACAATCAGAAAGATGTTGTAGTTCTACAAGTAAATCTGGTGACGGATCAGGTTACTTAAGGTTGTTCCTAAATGCATTTTAATCAGCCAGATCAAACAACCATCTTCTTGTTGATGTTAGAGCATCAAAAACAGCATTAGAATGAAACGAGACAAGAATGGGAAAATGGTCACTTAAATGGGCATCGTCAACTACCTGCCACTGAAGATATGCACTAAAGAAGATGTAGAGAAAGATAAGTCGATTGCCGAAAAACTTCTTGATCTCATGTTTATGTGCGTGGCTGAGCCAGTATTGAGAAGGGTGACATCATTGTTGTCCAAGAAGCTTTCGACAATTCGACCACGGGCATCTGTGCTTACGGAATTCCAGAGAATATTGTGCGCATTAAAGTCACCGACAAGAATGAAGGGAGTCGGTAGTTGGCGTGATAAATCTTCGAGGTAATTTAAACTCCAATTGCCATCCGGAAGGTAGACGTGACAGATTGTAATTTTACGGGGTGAAAATACCTGGCATGCTACTGCCCGTAACCTTATTCTGATAGTGCAATCCTTAAAAGGGACAGAAGACTCAAGGACAATTGCAACGTTACCATTGGCACGACCAACAGGATCAACGTCTTTGCGGAAGATGTTATATCCCCGCAAGTTAAAAGAATCAAGAGGTTTTAAATGACTCTCTTGGATGCAGACTACGCTGGGGTTATGTTTAGCCATTAAAAGTTTAAGCTCAGCTAGGTGGTTGACGATTCCATTACAATTCCATTGAATAATGAATGGATGTGACATAAGAAATGAAGAGTATGAGAAAAAAAATAAAAAAAAATAAAAAATAAAAATAAAATAAAGGCAGACAAGGCTGACTGTAGAGAAAAACCAGAAACGTGTTACGTTTTTGGGTTCCTCGGTTTGCCCTTAGGCCACCCACGCCTATCTTTGGGTTTACGAGCGTTTTGTACCGCCTCATTGTCAATCGACATAGCGTTTGACTCTGAGTCGGAGAGAGAAACATTTGTAGCCTGTCCTGACAGAACAGGAGCAGGAGATGGCATAACATTTATGTTGATCGGATTTTTTGTTGGTTGGGATGTGCCTGACAGAACAGGCAATGGTACAGAAGGTTGTGACGGTGCACATGTGGGTAAAGTTGCGGATGCCAATACTGCGCTCATAATGGCGCCGAGATGAATGGTAATTGCTTCAGTAATCATTTTTTTATTTCTGGGATAAGAATACCAGCGATATCGTTCACAGTTGGAGTAGGCAGTGTTGGCTTGGCTGCAGCAACTTTAGCAAAGCTCAGCGTCGGAACTTGATAGTTCTGACGCATAAAAGCTCTTGCCTCAGGATAACGGCAGTTATTTAAAGTTTTATGTTTTACGATAGCGTACTCTTCTTTGAACTTGGAGCAGTTTCTTGACAGAGCGAGATGACCCCCGCAATTCACACATTTAACAGGATCACTGCATCTGTCCCCTCATGAGGCGCTTTACCGCAAATGCAAATTTTTGTATCCTTACATGTTTTAGAGGAGTGCCCAAACTTTTGACAGTTAAAACAACGCATTGGATTTGGAATGTATGGCCTAACAGGCAAACTGTACAT